>CM067305.1:146998-529498 GCA_034231615.1 Meghimatium bilineatum | reverse complement strand
CTACTGGACCTCTCTTATAGCAGGACGATGATCCTACAAGATCTCCAGTAGAATGTAGTCCAGAGAACGGAAATGCACTGTGACACATTTTTTATGTGCAGTTGGTTAGTGATACTTCAGTGATTTTACAACTTTCCCTGAATGCTGGATGTCTGTAACCATATCGCTAGTGTGTCCAGCCGTACGAGAGCAAAGGTTATCGTACTTAAACGTTGATCACCAAGCGCAAAGCTAGTCATGGTCACGCATACTTGACCGTTTGCCGCTGTCCTGCGTCACTATCGACTTATCCACATGCTGCCTCGTAGTATTGCTAATATGTGTTGCTCTTGTGAACCCGGCTAAATACTACGTGGACAAAACTAGATAACATGTACATTATGTATTCTTCTGTATCGAGTCCCTCGATTATATAGTTCGTGGACACATCGGAAATCATCCTCCTAAAATTATGCTATTTGACTTTTCCCGTAAGTTTCATTGCTGTCGACACAAAGGGACTAAAGAAAATCTCGGAAAAAGTTAAGTATCATCATTTGAGAAGGATGATTCCCGATGAGTGCACATGACTGTATTCTATCTAGGGACCAGGCTGTAGACATACCCATGTCTACTTGCACACGTACTTCATTTACAATTACTTTATCGAGAATAATACGTTTATTTAATGGAGAGGAATTGAACTTCCCTTTCTAACTTCTTGTCAATAAAGATTTCATACTCCAAGCCAAGTTCTGTTTTGTAATTAAAATTTCTTCCAAGTCTCCCCCCCCCCCCCCCCCGCTACGGTTGTTCTGTAGCTAAAATTTAACCACATTTTATTGTTGCCCACGAAGTGTTAGACATATTTCTGCCAAAAAAAGAAAAAAAATGTCCAACAGAACGCAATATTTTTCTACAATATTGCCAAATTATAGGAATTCTGGCAACAGTACATTCTGTCTGCCATGGACATCTGACTGGCATCTTCAGAACTTGGCATTCCATTACTTTAATTAGCGAAATGTCCATTCTCTGGTCGAGGTCTCCGACATCTGCTCACTGCTTCATCTTCCTGTCAGATATTACAAATCTTCTTCGCAGATATCAGACATCTTAATCTACCTGTCAGATATCAGAAATCTTAATCTACCTCTCAGATATCAGAAATCTTAATCTACCTCTCAGATATCAGACATCTTAATCTACCTCTCAGATATCAGAAATCTTAATCTACCTCTCAGATATCAGACATCTTAATCTACCTCTCAGATATAAGAAATCTTAATCTACCTCTCAGATATCAGAAATCTTAATCTACCTCTCAGATATCAGAAATCTTAATCTACCTCTCAGATATCAGAAACCTTAATCTACCTCTCAGATATCAGAAATCTTAATCTGCCTCTCAGATATCAGAAATCTTGATCTGCCTCTCAGATATCAGAAATCTTAATCTACCTCGCAAATATCAGACATCTTAATCTACCTCGCAGATATTTATTATATCTATTGTTATATCCACTTGTGCTGTTTAGCATCGAGGGGGGGGGGGGGGGATTCAGAGTTTTTGTGTGTCTCTGGCCATTTGAGTTGCATTGGCCATTGTACGCCCGTATCTATTTAATGTTTCTTTGATTGTCTCTGCCCATCTAGTTCCTGGTCTTTCTCGTGCCTTGTAGCCCGATCTTCTGCTGATGTATGCACGAAGGCTTGGTTCTACAAGTTCCATTCTCATAACGTGACCAAACCATCTGGTTCCTCGCAACCATCTGGTTCAATCGTTATCATCCTTCTTTTCTTACTTCCATTATTCTCCCTCCGCAATCCTCATCATTTCTCCGAAACAGAGAAGTAAGGCAGTATTGCTATCACAAATAATGTAAAATATGTCATGGTTCGATTGCAGTAGAAAGCGTATTGCTCACTCTGCAGTATTGCTCACTCTGCAGTATTGCTCACTCTGCAGTATTGCTCACTCTGCAGTATTGCTCACTCTGCAGTATGAAACAGAATGTATAAGTGATGACATACAATTCTACAATAATTGAAAACAATATATATATACATATATATATATAAATAATAATTAAGATGTATATATATATATATATATATATATATATATATATATATATATATATATATATATATATATATATATATATATATATATATATATATATATATATATATATATATATATATATATATATATATATATATATATTATATATATATATATATATAAAGGAAGAAATCCGTAGTTCTGTACTGTTCCTATAACGCCTAGGTTTCTCGAATTTAGCACACAGACTGACGAAACTTGTTTTGTCGCATACTTAGGTAATTTGACCCCCTGTGGTCGCTATGAGAGCTCTTAAAAGTTGATAATCACTGTCAAAAATCGATATTGATCGAGTATTGATTCAATAATCTTCCAGTACATCATACTTTCTTGACCTTAGCCTTGATATGTTACTGCCTCATTGAGTGCGTTATGAAAAGTTTACCTTTTACATTTGACCCATTTTACACTGCTCAAACAACGGTCAAGAAATACATAGGACTAGAAATAATGTTTGCCTTCTGACGGATGTTTACTGTTTTTAACGGGTTTAATATTATTTCTATGTTCCTTTTGTTAATGCCGTGTATATTTCTGTACATGAGCATATTGTATAATACTGTTTACATCTGCGTTTCTGTTGTATACTTAGATTCTAATCGATTGGGCGATACACATTCTCCGGTAAACATTGAGGTCACTGCATTCTGGACCGAAAACGTCACATGACACACATGATAATACGCAACATTTTATAAATCTACTATTTTTGCTATTTTTTCGTATGACGATACAACATGTAATCATTTTTTTTTAATTTTGTGTTAGTGGATATGTTGAAACGGACACATATCAAAGTCATTGCTATGTTATCAGAAATATATTCGCATATATTCAATTTTTCCTGACATTGATTTCTGTGTCCTATATATAGAGAAGAGACGACATGGGTTTCCGAACGATGCATGTCTTACAGCGCTCCCCGGCGATCTTCTGAATGTATGTCATGTATCCAGAGACATGTTCTTATTTTCCACTGTGTTCGTTTTATTCTTTCCATCGGCAAAACAGGATTTTTTTCTGAAATAACCGGGTTCAAGAAAACTGGGAAATATTAAGATATCTTTCGGGAAATGAAATAGCTACAGAAACACAAATGGTGGATAAGACATGGCAAGAACCGGAAGCAATTGTTGCAGATATGAAAATTTACAGATCAGAGACGATTGTTAATGACATATTCTTAGCATAAATGTCTAAGAAATGGAAAGACACTTGATAAAAATACCTTACGAAAACAAATCTGGCTAAATTCAAAAACTAGAGAGGTATTATCACACAATAACAAGGCATGCAGGGAAAAAAGATAGACGGATAGAACTAACAGAAAAAAATGTTCTACAAATAAGTGTAAGTTAATCAAAACAAATGTGAATTAATAATAGGCCTACAGAAAAGTTTACATAAAAATCAATGACCCGACGATTGAAGATGTACAGTGTTACCTATTTGGGAAAACAATATTAGCAAACAGAGGGATAAACAGATCGTAATGTCGACAACATAATAAAACCAAGTTTGCTTTCAATACTTCTCGCTCAGTATGACATTCATATGTAGCCTATTTGCACAAAGAAGGCAATGTTAGGATTTTTTATACAAATATCAAGTCTGTATTGTCACAGATAAGTAATGTTAGGATGTGTGATACAAGTCCGTATTGCTTTATGACTGTAAAACATGGCCTACAAACCAGAAAATCGCATTAAAACTGCAAGAACGTATCAATAGGTGTCTCCATCGTGTACTTCACACTATATGGTCAGATATCCAGTAATGAGTGATGACACTAGATGGTCAGATATCCAGTAATGAGTGATGACACTAGATGGTCAGATATCCAGTAATGAGTGATGACACTATATGGTCAGATATCCAGTAATGAGTGATGACACTAGATGGTCAGATATCCAGTAATGAGTGATGACACTATATGGTCAGATATCCAGTAATGAGTGATGACACTATATGGTCAGATATCCAGTAATGAGTGATGACACTAGATGGTCAGATATCCAGTAATGAGTGATGGTGAAATATAAAGAACATTCCAGACGTTAGCGATTGTCCCACTAACCACTCAACCACCGAGTCTGTGATTGTCCCACTAACCACTCTACCGCCGAGTCTGTGATTGTCCCACTAACCACTCTACCGCCGAGTCTGTGATTGTCCCACTAACCACTCTACCAACGAGTCTGTGATTGTCCCACTAACCACTCTACCAACGAGTCTGTGATTGTCCCACTAACCACTCTACCAACGAGTCTGTAGTAAACTATCGGAAATGTTTCCTATAACTTGTATCACCTACATTCTTACGATAAACACATTCACTTTTACGTGTGTGTTTTTATCATATAGATAGAACATACTCGGTGTTTTTATCAGAGAGAGAGATAGAGAGATATTGGAGGTAGAGAAAGAGTCCACGGATAAGAGAGTAGAAAGCAGATAGAGCTTGCGCTGACAGATAGTTTGAAGTTATTCTCTATTTCCTGGTAGGTTTCCCTGTACAATCATGCGGAGAACAGTGAAACAAGTGTGCATGCAGATGAGATAACATGTGAAATAAAGCTCTACCTTCGTCTACAAATTCAGGTCATGTTTCTGGCACACACACACACACTTTCATTACAACACGAACCAGATGTGCCGCTGCTGCTGATGTTGTTGGTAGATTCTGTTAGCTACGGGTAGGTAGACTTGCACAAGTTGACATTTCATTGCCTGGTGGAAATCAAAACTGCTGGCTATTTTTGGAAAATAGTTCTGAATGTATAAATAGTAACTTAATGTGGCCTCTGGACAGTATCACTTAACTATGAGATATATCATAACTCTAAGAATGTGTGATAACAACAATCTCACTATGAGATATAACTCTGAGAATGTGTGATAACAACCATCTGATATTGCAAACTGTCCAGCTTTTACTTTGCTGTGTAACAGAAGATAGTATAGATAATTATAATTTTCTAGCATAGGAACACATGTGTAGAAATTATGTTCTACTTTATTATGACACACATACTAAAGCATATATATATATATATATATATATATATATATATAAAACGCCGTTACAGCCTGGAGACCATAATAGAGGGAAGGATTTCAGAGAGACAAACAAGAAGAAGAAGATGTACGCAGAATATCAAAGATCATCTGAACATGACAGTAACAGAATCAGGAAGACCTGTTCAAGATCGACAGAAGTTTAGAAAGGCTGTGATGACTGCTACATCCTGATATATAATATATATATATAAAATATGTAATTGTGTGTGTATTTGATCATGTATATGTACAAACGGATAAGCTCTGTAGCTCTTTGTTCCTTATGTTGTATACTTTCCTCCATTTCGTAACAGACCAATAAAACCTAATTTATAGAAATTTCACGAAGACAGAATTTCGAATTAATGTCCATGTGTCCGACAAAAGGTGACCAATCATACGAATGTGTAACCTTTTATCTCTGGCCGATTACAAAGGTCAATAGTTTGTAAACAAATGCCGTAATTCGCTTATGCATAATGAGTGGTAGAAATATGTATTTTGCATTTTATCGGCGATTACTCCCTCTCTCTCAGTATAATTATACAATCAATACAAGGTAACTGCGTGAAACGTAACAATTAGACTTACGTAAAACACAGGTTTATATATCGTTTCAGTGGGACACGACAGACTATAGCTAAAACTAGTAGGTAATGATGGGCAATGATGAGCACACAAGAAATCATAAAAATTACAATAAACAAATCACATTCAACGTTTCAACCAAAACGTTTCTTTTCGTTTCCACATATATTTACATTCTTTATGTACTTTCTGACCTTCCGGCAGATCATTTCCATATTTCCGTTGGATGTTGTAATAATTTTTCCATTCGTCGTCTTGTGATGTTGTGTTTGTGTCTTGATAAAGACCTTTTGGTTGAAACGTTGAATGTGATTTGTGTATTGTAATTTTTATGATTTCTTGTGTGATCATCATTGCCCATCATTACCTACAAGTTTTAACTATAGTCTGTCGTGTCCCATTGAAACGATATATAAACCTGTGTTTTACGTAAGTCTAATATAATTATACAGTGTATTCATAGGGTTACTATTGTTTCAACTTCAGTTTATGGTGGGGTTTTTTTGTGGTATTTAATTGTATAAAATGATATTTTCCACATCGGTCGCAAATCTGTCGCAGAAAGGTCAAGGTAACAGGATCGTAAACAAATGTAGCGGTTATAGGCCTACCTTCAGTCTTAAAATTATTATGATGTGTTTCAATTGACGTTTACGTGTCTCCACCTGCGTTTCCGCAATTTGTTTTGGTACTTGATTCTATGTAATTAAAAATTTTACATGTTTTCATTTCACACCGCTCGCAACCAGCGCATGTAACGGCACGTCACGTCACGGTTACACAAAATGTCTATATGCAATATTAATTATACCTTCTGAGTAATACTGTCTACATAGCATAGTCAATAGAGCATTGGACTTTGTGGCTATAGATGTTTCATACCATTGGCTTACAACTGGTGCTATATATGGAGTTCGATCCCAAAAGGCATTGTCGCTAAAAAAAAATGTTAATGTTAAAAATAGTATGCCTACACAGATAAACAGGTATTTGCCGCATCTGAATATAAATTCGTGGCTATTCTTTTTGGTTGTTATTTTAAAGATATTCCTGCAAATCAGAGTGTATACAAATGCTTTGTCGTGGCGCTAGCGTGTAGAAATTGAAACATATCAAAGTTATCGCTAATTTATAAGCAAAATATTCGCAACTATTCAATTTATCTTTTTTGTTTATTCTAGACCGGTAATCCGGGCATTGCTTCAAGTAGTGTATAAATAGCTTGACCTAAGAAAGAGATTTAAATATACGTAGTTCCATATAGGTCGTTATATTATCAGTTGTAGGGGTTGTTATCTAATCAGTTCATTTTTCAAGAAACGTATATCTTTAGATTCAAGAAATACCATTCGAATCGTCGATGTCATGGTAACAGTTGATCAGATGTCGATGTCATGGTAACAGTTGATCAGATGTCGATGTCATGGTAACAGTTGATCAGATGTCGATGTCATGGTAACAGTTGATTAGTCGATGTCACATGGTAACAGTTGATCAGTCGATGTCATGGTAACAGTTGATAAGTCGATGTCACATGGTAACAGTTGATTAGTCGATGTCTCATGGTAACAGTTGATCAGTCGATGTCATGGTAACAGTTGATCAGATGTCGATGTCATGGTAACAGTTGATCAGATGTCGATGTCATGGTAACAGTTGATCAGATGTCAATGTCATGGTAACAGTTGATCAGATGTCGATGTCATGGTAACAGTTGATCAGATGTCGATGTCATGGTAACAGTTGATCAGATGTCGATGTCATGGTAACAGTTGATCAGATGTCGATGTCATGGTAACAGTTGATCAGATGTCGATGTCATGGTAACAGTTGATTAGTCGATGTCACATGGTAACAGTTGATCAGTCGATGTCACATGGTAACAGTTGATCAGATGTCGATGTCACATGGTAACAGTTGATCAGTCGATGTCATGGTAACAGTTGATCAGTCGATGTCATGGTAACAGTTGATCAGTCGATGTCATGGTAACAGTTGATAAGTCGATGTCACATGGTAACAGTTGATCAGATGTCGATGTCATGGTAACAGTTGATCAGATGTCGATGTCACATGGTAACAGTTGATCAGTCGATGTCATGGTAACAGTTGATCAGTCGATGTCATGGTAACAGTTGATCAGATGTCGATGTCATGGTAACAGTTGATCAGATGTCGATGTCATGGTAACAGTTGATCAGATGTCGATATCATGGTAACAGTTGATCAGTCGATGTCACATGGTAACAGTTGATCAGATGTCGATGTCATGGTAACAGTTGATCAGATGTCGATGTCACATGGTAACAGTTGATCAGTCGATGTCATGGTAACAGTTGATCAGATGTCGATGTCATGGTAACAGTTGATCAGATGTCGATGTCATGGTAACAGTTGATCAGTCGATGTCATATGGTAACAGGTGATCAGATGTCGATGTCACATGGTAACAGTTGATCAGTCGATGTCATGGTAACAGTTGATCAGTCGATGTCATGGTAACAGTTGATCAGATGTCGATGTCATGGTAACAGTTGATCAGATGTCGATGTCATGGTAACAGTTGATCAGATGTCGATGTCACATGGTAACAGTTGATCAGATGTCGATGTCACATGGTAACAGTTGATCAGTCGATGTCATGGTAACAGTTGATCAGTCGATGTCATGGTAACAGTTGATCAGTCGATGTCACATGGTAACAGTTGATCAGTCGATGTCATGGTAACAGTTGATCAGTCGATGTCATGGTAACAGTTGATCAGTCGATGTCACATGGTAACAGTTGATCAGTCGATGTCATGGTAACAGTTGATCAGATGTCGGTGTCATGGTAACAGTTGATCAGATGTCGATGTCATGGTAACAGTTGATCAGATGTCGATGTCACATGGTAACAGTTGATCAGTCGATGTCATGGTAACAGTTGATCAGTCGATGTCATGGTAACAGTTGATCAGTCGATGTCACATGGTAACAGTTGATCAGTCGATGTCATGGTAACAGTTGATCAGATGTCGATGTCATGGTAACAGTTGATCAGATGTCGATGTCATGGTAACAGTTGATCAGTCGATGTCACATGGTAACAGTTGATCAGATGTCGATGTCACATGGTAACAGTTGATCAGTCGATGTCACATGGTAACAGTTGATCAGATGTCGATGTCACATGGTAACAGTTGATCAGTCGATGTCACATGGTAACAGTTTATCAGTCGATGTCACATGGTAACAGTTGATCAGTCGATGTCACATGGTAACAGTTGATCAGTCGATGTCACATGGTAACAGTTGATCAGATGTCGATGTCACATGGTAACAGTTGATCAGATGTCGATGTCATGGTAACAGTTGATCAGTCGATGTCACATGGTAACAGTTGATCAGATGTCGATGTCACATGGTAACAGTTGATCAGATGTCGATGTCATGGTAACAGTTGATCAGTCGATGTCACATGGTAACAGTTGATCAGATGTCGATGTCATGGTAACAGTTGATCAGATGTCGATGTCACATGGTAACAGTTGATCAGATGTCGATGTCATGGTAACAGTTGATCAGATGTCGATGTCACATGGTAACAGTTGATCAGATGTCGATGTCATGGTAACAGTTGATCAGATGTCGATGTCATGGTAACAGTTGATCAGATGTCTATGTCATGGTAACAGTTGATCAGATGTCGATGTCACATGGTAACAGTTGATCAGTCGATGTCATGGTAACAGTTGATCAGTCGATGTCATGGTAACAGTTGATCAGATGTCGATGTCATGGTAACAGTTGATCAGATGTCGATGTCATGGTAACAGTTGATCAGATGTCGATATCACATGGTAACAGTTGATCAGATGTCGATGTCATGGTAACAGTTGATCAGATGTCGATGTCATGGTAACAGTTGATCAGTCGATGTAATGGTAACAGTTGATCAGTCGATGTCACATGGTAACAGTTGATCAGTCGATGTCACATGGTAACAGTTGATCAGATGTCGATGTCATGGTAACAGTTGATCAGTCGATGTCACATGGTAACAGTTGATCAGATGTCGATGTCATGGTAACAGTTGATCAGTCGATGTCACATGGTAACAGTTGATTAGTCGATGTCACATGGTAACAGTTGATTAGTCGATGTCACATGGTAACAGTTGATTAGTCGATGTCACATGGTAACAGTTGATCAGTCGATGTCATGGTAACAGTTGATCAGTCTATGTCACATGGTAACAGTTGATCAGTCGATGTCACATGGTAACAGTTGATTAGTCGATGTCACATGGTAACAGTTGATCAGTCGATGTCACATGGTAACAGTTGATTAGTCGATGTCACATGGTAACAGTTGATCAGTCGATGTCACATGGTACCAGTTGATCAGTCGATGTCACATGGTAACAGTTGATCAGTCGATGTCACATGGTAACAGTTGATTAGTCGATGTCACATGGTAACAGTTGATCAGTCGATGTCACATGGTAACAGTTGATCAGTCGATGTCACATGGTAACAGTTGATTAGTCGATGTCACATGGTAACAGTTGATCAGTCGATGTCACATGGTAACAGTGGATCAGTCGATGTCACATGGTAACAGTTGATCAGTCGATGTCACATGGTAACAGTTGATCAGTCGATGTCATGGTAACAGTTGATCAGTCGATGTCATGGTAACAGTTGATCAGTCGATGTCATGGTAACAGTTGATCAGTCGATGTCATGGTAACAGTTGATCAGTCCATGTCATGGTAACAGTTGATCAGATGTCGATGTCATGGTAACAGTTGATCAGTCGATGTCATGGTAACAGTTGATCAGATGTCGATGTCATGGTAACAGTTGATCAGATGTCGATGTCACATGGTAACAGTTGATCAGTCGATGTCACATGGTAACAGTTGATCAGTCGATGTCATGGTAACAGTTGATCAGTCGATGTCATGGTAACAGTTGATCAGTCGATGTCATGGTAACAGTTGATCAGATGTCGATGTCATGGTAACAGTTGATATCAGTCGATGTCACATGGTAACAGTTGATCAGTCGATGTCATGGTAACAGTTGATCAGTCGATGTCACATGGTAACAGTTGATCAGTCGATGTCATGGTAACAGTTGATCAGATGTCGATGTCATGGTAACAGTTGATATCAGTCGATGTCACATGGTAACAGTTGATCAGTCGATGTCATGGTAACAGTTGATCAGATGTCGATGTCATGGTAACAGTTGATCAGATGTCGATATCATGGTAACAGTTGATCAGTCGATGTCATGGTAACAGTTGATCAGTCGATGTCACATGGTAACAGATGATCAGTCGATGTCACATGGTAACAGTTGATCAGATGTCGATGTCATGGTAACAGTTGATATCAGTCGATGTCACATGGTAACAGTTATCAGTCGATGTCACATGGTAACAGTTATCAGTCGATGTCATGGTAACAGTTGATCAGTCGATGTCATGGTAACAGTTGATCAGTCGATGTCATGGTAACAGTTGATCAGTCGATGTCACATGGTAACAGTTGATTAGTCGATGTCATGGTAACAGTGGATCAGTCGATGTCACATGGTAACAGTTGATCAGTCGATGTCACATGGTAACAGTTGATCAGATGTCGATGTCATGGTAACAGTTGATATCAGTCGATGTCACTTGGTAACAGTTATCAGTCGATGTCACATGGTAACAGTTGATCAGATGTCGATGTCATGGTAACAGTTGATCAGTCGATGTCATGGTAACAGTTGATCAGTCGATGTCATGGTAACAGTTGATCAGATGTCGATGTCATGGTAACAGTTGATCAGATGTCGATGTCATGGTAACAGTTGATCAGTCGATGGCATGGTAACAGTTGATCAGTCGATGTCATGGTAACAGTTGATCAGTCGATGTCATGGTAACAGTTGATCAGTCGATGTCATGGTAACAGTTGATCAGTCGATGTCATGGTAACAGTTGATCAGATGTCGATGTCACATGGTAACAGTTGATCAGATGTCGATGTCATGGTAACAGTTGATCAGATGTCGATGTCACATGGTAACAGTTGATCAGATGTCGATGTCATGGTAACAGTTGATCAGATGTCGATGTCACATGGTAACAGTTGATCAGATGTCGATGTCATGGTAACAGTTGATCAGATGTCGATGTCATGGTAACAGTTGATCAGTCGATGTCACGTGGTAACAGTTGATTAGTCGATGTCATGGTAAAAGTTGATCAGATGTCGATGTCATGGTAACAGTTGATCAGATGTCGATATCACATTGTAACAGTTGATCAGATGTCGATGTCATGGTAACAGTTGATCAGATGTTGATGTCATGGTAACAGTTGATCAGATGTCGTTGTCACATGGTAACAGTTGATCAGTCGATGTCATGGTAACAGTTGATCAGATGTCGATGTCATGGTAACAGTTGATCAGATGTCGATATCACATGGTAACAGTTGATCAGATGTCGATGTCATGGTAACAGTCGATCAGATGTCAATATCACATGGTAACAGTTGATCAGATGTCGATGTCATGGTAACAGTTGATCAGATGTCGATATCACATGGTAACAGTTGATCAGATGTCGATGTCATGGTAACAGTTGATCAGATGTCGATGTCATGGTAACAGTTGATCAGTCGATGTCACATGGTAACAGTTGATCAGATGTCGATGTCATGGTAACAGTTGATCAGATGTCGATGTCACATGGTAACAGTTGATCAGATGTCGATGTCATGGTAACAGTTGATCAGATGTCGATGTCACATGGTAACAGTTGATCAGATGTCGATGTCATGGTAACAGTTGATCAGATGTCGATGTCATGGTAACAGTTGATCAGATGTCTATGTCATGGTAACAGTTGATCAGATGTCGATGTCACATGGTAACAGTTGATCAGTCGATGTCATGGTAACAGTTGATCAGATGTCGATGTCATGGTAACAGTTGATCAGATGTCGATATCACATGGTAACAGTTGATCAGATGTCGATGTCATGGTAACAGTTGATCAGATGTCGATATCACATGGTAACAGTTGATCAGATGTCGATGTCATGGTAACAGTTGATCAGATGTCGATGTCATGGTAACAGTTGATCAGTCGATGTAATGGTAACAGTTGATCAGTCGATGTCACATGGTAACAGTTGATCAGTCGATGTCACATGGTAACAGTTGATCAGATGTCGATGTCATGGTAACAGTTGATCAGTCGATGTCACATGGTAACAGTTGATCAGATGTCGATGTCATGGTAACAGTTGATCAGTCGATGTCACATGGTAACAGTTGATCACATGTCGATGTCACATGGTAACAGTTGATCAGTCGATGTCACATGGTAACAGTTGATTAGTCGATGTCACATGGTAACAGTTGATCAGTCGATGTCATGGTAACAGTTGATCAGTCTATGTCACATGGTAACAGTTGATCAGTCGATGTCACATGGTAACAGTTGATTAGTCGATGTCACATGGTAACAGTTGATCAGTCGATGTCACATGGTAACAGTTGATTAGTCGATGTCACATGGTAACAGTTGATCAGTCGATGTCACATGGTAACAGTTGATCAGTCGATGTCACATGGTAACAGTTGATCAGTCGATGTCACATGGTAACAGTTGATTAGTCGATGTCACATGGTAACAGTTGATCAGTCGATGTCACATGGTAACAGTTGATCAGTCGATGTCACATGGTAACAGTTGATTAGTCGATGTCACATGGTAACAGTTGATCAGTCGATGTCACATGGTAACAGTGGATCAGTCGATGTCACATGGTAACAGTTGATCAGTCGATGTCACATGGTAACAGTTGATCAGTCGATGTCATGGTAACAGTTGATCAGTCGATGTCATGGTAACAGTTGATCAGTCGATGTCATGGTAACAGTTGATCAGTCGATGTCATGGTAACAGTTGATCAGTCCATGTCATGGTAACAGTTGATCAGATGTCGATGTCATGGTAACAGTTGATCAGTCGATGTCATGGTAACAGTTGATCAGTCGATGTCATGGTAACAGTTGATCAGATGTCGATGTCATGGTAACAGTTGATCAGATGTCGATGTCACATGGTAACAGTTGATCAGTCGATGTCACATGGTAACAGTTGATCAGTCGATGTCATGGTAACAGTTGATCAGTCGATGTCATGGTAACAGTTGATCAGTCGATGTCATGGTAACAGTTGATCAGATGTCGATGTCATGGTAACAGTTGATATCAGTCGATGTCACATGGTAACAGTTGATCAGTCGATGTCATGGTAACAGTTGATCAGTCGATGTCACATGGTAACAGTTGATCAGTCGATGTCATGGTAACAGTTGATCAGATGTCGATGTCATGGTAACAGTTGATATCAGTCGATGTCACATGGTAACAGTTGATCAGTCGATGTCATGGTAACAGTTGATCAGATGTCGATGTCATGGTAACAGTTGATCAGATGTCGATATCATGGTAACAGTTGATCAGTCGATGTCATGGTAACAGTTGATCAGTCGATGTCACATGGTAACAGATGATCAGTCGATGTCACATGGTAACAGTTGATCAGCTGTCGATGTCATGGTAACAGTTGATATCAGTCGATGTCACATGGTAACAGTTATCAGTCGATGTCACATGGTAACAGTTATCAGTCGATGTCATGGTAACAGTTGATCAGTCGATGTCATGGTAACAGTTGATCAGTCGATGTCATGGTAACAGTTGATCAGTCGATGTCACATGGTAACAGTTGATTAGTCGATGTCATGGTAACAGTGGATCAGTCGATGTCACATGGTAACAGTTGATCAGTCGATGTCACATGGTAACAGTTGATCAGATGTCGATGTCATGGTAACAGTTGATATCAGTCGATGTCACTTGGTAACAGTTGATCAGTCGATGTCACATGGTAACAGTTGATTAGTCGATGTCACATGGTAACAGTTGATCAGTCGATGTCACATGGTAACAGTTGATTAGTCGATGTCACATGGTAACAGTTGATCAGTCGATGTCACATGGTACCAGTTGATCAGTCGATGTCACATGGTAACAGTTGATCAGTCGATGTCACATGGTAACAGTTGATTAGTCGATGTCACATGGTAACAGTTGATCAGTCGATGTCACATGGTAACAGTTGATCAGTCGATGTCACATGGTAACAGTTGATTAGTCGATGTCACATGGTAACAGTTGATCAGTCGATGTCACATGGTAACAGTGGATCAGTCGATGTCACATGGTAACAGTTGATCAGTCGATGTCACATGGTAACAGTTGATCAGTCGATGTCATGGTAACAGTTGATCAGTCGATGTCATGGTAACAGTTGATCAGTCGATGTCATGGTAACAGTTGATCAGTCGATGTCATGGTAACAGTTGATCAGTCCATGTCATGGTAACAGTTGATCAGATGTCGATGTCATGGTAACAGTTGATCAGTCGATGTCATGGTAACAGTTGATCAGATGTCGATGTCATGGTAACAGTTGATCAGATGTCGATGTCACATGGTAACAGTTGATCAGTCGATGTCACATGGTAACAGTTGATCAGTCGATGTCATGGTAACAGTTGATCAGTCGATGTCATGGTAACAGTTGATCAGTCGATGTCATGGTAACAGTTGATCAGATGTCGATGTCATGGTAACAGTTGATATCAGTCGATGTCACATGGTAACAGTTGATCAGTCGATGTCATGGTAACAGTTGATCAGTCGATGTCACATGGTAACAGTTGATCAGTCGATGTCATGGTAACAGTTGATCAGATGTCGATGTCATGGTAACAGTTGATATCAGTCGATGTCACATGGTAACAGTTGATCAGTCGATGTCATGGTAACAGTTGATCAGATGTCGATGTCATGGTAACAGTTGATCAGATGTCGATATCATGGTAACAGTTGATCAGTCGATGTCATGGTAACAGTTGATCAGTCGATGTCACATGGTAACAGATGATCAGTCGATGTCACATGGTAACAGTTGATCAGATGTCGATGTCATGGTAACAGTTGATATCAGTCGATGTCACATGGTAACAGTTATCAGTCGATGTCACATGGTAACAGTTATCAGTCGATGTCATGGTAACAGTTGATCAGTCGATGTCATGGTAACAGTTGATCAGTCGATGTCATGGTAACAGTTGATCAGTCGATGTCACATGGTAACAGTTGATTAGTCGATGTCATGGTAACAGTGGATCAGTCGATGTCACATGGTAACAGTTGATCAGTCGATGTCACATGGTAACAGTTGATCAGATGTCGATGTCATGGTAACAGTTGATATCAGTCGATGTCACTTGGTAACAGTTATCAGTCGATGTCACATGGTAACAGTTGATCAGATGTCGATGTCATGGTAACAGTTGATCAGTCGATGTCATGGTAACAGTTGATCAGTCGATGTCATGGTAACAGTTGATCAGATGTCGATGTCATGGTAACAGTTGATCAGATGTCGATGTCATGGTAACAGTTGATCAGTCGATGGCATGGTAACAGTTGATCAGTCGATGTCATGGTAACAGTTGATCAGTCGATGTCATGGTAACAGTTGATCAGTCGATGTCATGGTAACAGTTGATCAGTCGATGTCATGGTAACAGTTGATCAGATGTCGATGTCACATGGTAACAGTTGATCAGATGTCGATGTCATGGTAACAGTTGATCAGATGTCGATGTCACATGGTAACAGTTGATCAGATGTCGATGTCATGGTAACAGTTGATCAGATGTCGATGTCACATGGTAACAGTTGATCAGATGTCGATGTCATGGTAACAGTTGATCAGATGTCGATGTCATGGTAACAGTTGATCAGTCGATGTCACGTGGTAACAGTTGATTAGTCGATGTCATGGTAAAAGTTGATCAGATGTCGATGTCATGGTAACAGTTGATCAGATGTCGATATCACATTGTAACAGTTGATCAGATGTCGATGTCATGGTAACAGTTGATCAGATGTTGATGTCATGGTAACAGTTGATCAGATGTCGTTGTCACATGGTAACAGTTGATCAGTCGATGTCATGGTAACAGTTGATCAGATGTCGATGTCATGGTAACAGTTGATCAGATGTCGATATCACATGGTAACAGTTGATCAGATGTCGATGTCATGGTAACAGTCGATCAGATGTCAATATCACATGGTAACAGTTGATCAGATGTCGATGTCATGGTAACAGTTGATCAGATGTCGATATCACATGGTAACAGTTGATCAGATGTCGATGTCATGGTAACAGTTGATCAGATGTCGATGTCATGGTAACAGTTGATCAGTCGATGTCACATGGTAACAGTTGATCAGATGTCGATGTCATGGTAACAGTTGATCAGATGTCGATGTCACATGGTAACAGTTGATCAGATGTCGATGTCATGGTAACAGTTGATCAGATGTCGATGTCACATGGTAACAGTTGATCAGATGTCGATGTCATGGTAACAGTTGATCAGATGTCGATGTCATGGTAACAGTTGATCAGATGTCTATGTCATGGTAACAGTTGATCAGATGTCGATGTCACATGGTAACAGTTGATCAGTCGATGTCATGGTAACAGTTGATCAGATGTCGATGTCATGGTAACAGTTGATCAGATGTCGATATCACATGGTAACAGTTGATCAGATGTCGATGTCATGGTAACAGTTGATCAGATGTCGATATCACATGGTAACAGTTGATCAGATGTCGATGTCATGGTAACAGTTGATCAGATGTCGATGTCATGGTAACAGTTGATCAGTCGATGTAATGGTAACAGTTGATCAGTCGATGTCACATGGTAACAGTTGATCAGTCGATGTCACATGGTAACAGTTGATCAGATGTCGATGTCATGGTAACAGTTGATCAGTCGATGTCACATGGTAACAGTTGATCAGATGTCGATGTCATGGTAACAGTTGATCAGTCGATGTCACATGGTAACAGTTGATCACATGTCGATGTCACATGGTAACAGTTGATCAGTCGATGTCACATGGTAACAGTTGATTAGTCGATGTCACATGGTAACAGTTGATCAGTCGATGTCATGGTAACAGTTGATCAGTCTATGTCACATGGTAACAGTTGATCAGTCGATGTCACATGGTAACAGTTGATTAGTCGATGTCACATGGTAACAGTTGATCAGTCGATGTCACATGGTAACAGTTGATTAGTCGATGTCACATGGTAACAGTTGATCAGTCGATGTCACATGGTAACAGTTGATCAGTCGATGTCACATGGTAACAGTTGATCAGTCGATGTCACATGGTAACAGTTGATTAGTCGATGTCACATGGTAACAGTTGATCAGTCGATGTCACATGGTAACAGTTGATCAGTCGATGTCACATGGTAACAGTTGATTAGTCGATGTCACATGGTAACAGTTGATCAGTCGATGTCACATGGTAACAGTGGATCAGTCGATGTCACATGGTAACAGTTGATCAGTCGATGTCACATGGTAACAGTTGATCAGTCGATGTCATGGTAACAGTTGATCAGTCGATGTCATGGTAACAGTTGATCAGTCGATGTCATGGTAACAGTTGATCAGTCGATGTCATGGTAACAGTTGATCAGTCCATGTCATGGTAACAGTTGATCAGATGTCGATGTCATGGTAACAGTTGATCAGTCGATGTCATGGTAACAGTTGATCAGTCGATGTCATGGTAACAGTTGATCAGATGTCGATGTCATGGTAACAGTTGATCAGATGTCGATGTCACATGGTAACAGTTGATCAGTCGATGTCACATGGTAACAGTTGATCAGTCGATGTCATGGTAACAGTTGATCAGTCGATGTCATGGTAACAGTTGATCAGTCGATGTCATGGTAACAGTTGATCAGATGTCGATGTCATGGTAACAGTTGATATCAGTCGATGTCACATGGTAACAGTTGATCAGTCGATGTCATGGTAACAGTTGATCAGTCGATGTCACATGGTAACAGTTGATCAGTCGATGTCATGGTAACAGTTGATCAGATGTCGATGTCATGGTAACAGTTGATATCAGTCGATGTCACATGGTAACAGTTGATCAGTCGATGTCATGGTAACAGTTGATCAGATGTCGATGTCATGGTAACAGTTGATCAGATGTCGATATCATGGTAACAGTTGATCAGTCGATGTCATGGTAACAGTTGATCAGTCGATGTCACATGGTAACAGATGATCAGTCGATGTCACATGGTAACAGTTGATCAGATGTCGATGTCATGGTAACAGTTGATATCAGTCGATGTCACATGGTAACAGTTATCAGTCGATGTCACATGGTAACAGTTATCAGTCGATGTCATGGTAACAGTTGATCAGTCGATGTCATGGTAACAGTTGATCAGTCGATGTCATGGTAACAGTTGATCAGTCGATGTCACATGGTAACAGTTGATTAGTCGATGTCATGGTAACAGTGGATCAGTCGATGTCACATGGTAACAGTTGATCAGTCGATGTCACATGGTAACAGTTGATCAGATGTCGATGTCATGGTAACAGTTGATATCAGTCGATGTCACTTGGTAACAGTTATCAGTCGATGTCACATGGTAACAGTTGATCAGATGTCGATGTCATGGTAACAGTTGATCAGTCGATGTCATGGTAACAGTTGATCAGTCGATGTCATGGTAACAGTTGATCAGATGTCGATGTCATGGTAACAGTTGATCAGATGTCGATGTCATGGTAACAGTTGATCAGTCGATGGCATGGTAACAGTTGATCAGTCGATGTCATGGTAACAGTTGATCAGTCGATGTCATGGTAACAGTTGATCAGTCGATGTCATGGTAACAGTTGATCAGTCGATGTCATGGTAACAGTTGATCAGATGTCGATGTCACATGGTAACAGTTGATCAGATGTCGATGTCATGGTAACAGTTGATCAGATGTCGATGTCACATGGTAACAGTTGATCAGATGTCGATGTCATGGTAACAGTTGATCAGATGTCGATGTCACATGGTAACAGTTGATCAGATGTCGATGTCATGGTAACAGTTGATCAGATGTCGATGTCATGGTAACAGTTGATCAGTCGATGTCACGTGGTAACAGTTGATTAGTCGATGTCATGGTAAAAGTTGATCAGATGTCGATGTCATGGTAACAGTTGATCAGATGTCGATATCACATTGTAACAGTTGATCAGATGTCGATGTCATGGTAACAGTTGATCAGATGTTGATGTCATGGTAACAGTTGATCAGATGTCGTTGTCACATGGTAACAGTTGATCAGTCGATGTCATGGTAACAGTTGATCAGATGTCGATGTCATGGTAACAGTTGATCAGATGTCGATATCACATGGTAACAGTTGATCAGATGTCGATGTCATGGTAACAGTCGATCAGATGTCAATATCACATGGTAACAGTTGATCAGATGTCGATGTCATGGTAACAGTTGATCAGATGTCGATATCACATGGTAACAGTTGATCAGATGTCGATGTCATGGTAACAGTTGATCAGATGTCGATGTCATGGTAACAGTTGATCAGTCGATGTCACATGGTAACAGTTGATCAGATGTCGATGTCATGGTAACAGTTGATCAGATGTCGATGTCACATGGTAACAGTTGATCAGATGTCGATGTCATGGTAACAGTTGATCAGATGTCGATGTCACATGGTAACAGTTGATCAGATGTCGATGTCATGGTAACAGTTGATCAGATGTCGATGTCATGGTAACAGTTGATCAGATGTCTATGTCATGGTAACAGTTGATCAGATGTCGATGTCACATGGTAACAGTTGATCAGTCGATGTCATGGTAACAGTTGATCAGATGTCGATGTCATGGTAACAGTTGATCAGATGTCGATATCACATGGTAACAGTTGATCAGATGTCGATGTCATGGTAACAGTTGATCAGATGTCGATATCACATGGTAACAGTTGATCAGATGTCGATGTCATGGTAACAGTTGATCAGATGTCGATGTCATGGTAACAGTTGATCAGATGTCGATATCACATGGTAACAGTTGATCAGATGTCGATGTCATGGTAACAGTTGATCAGATGTCGATGTCATGGTAACAGTTGATCAGATGTCGATATCACATGGTAACAGTTGATCAGATGTCGATGTCATGGTAACAGTTGATCAGATGTCGATGTCATGGTAACAGTTGATCAGTCGATGTCACATGGTAACAGTTGATCAGTCGATGTCATGATAACAGTTGATCAGTCGATGTCATGGTAACAGTTGATCTGTCGATGTCATGGTAACAGTTGATCAGTCGATGTCATGGTAACAGTTGATCAGATGTCGATGTCATGGTAACAGTTGATCAGTCGATGTCATGGTAACAGTTGATCAGTCGATGTCATGGTAACAGTTGATCAGTCGATGTCACATGGTAACAGTTGATCAGATGTCGATGTCATGGTAACAGTTGATCAGATGTCGATGTCATGGTAACAGTTGATTAGATGTCAATGTCATGGTAACAGTTGATTAGATGTCGATGTCATGGTAACAGTTGATCAGATGTCGATGTCATGGTAACAGTTGATTAGTCGATGTCACATGGTAACAGTTGATTAGATGTCGATGTCACATGGTAACAGTTGATCAGATGTCGATGTCATGGTAACAGTTGATTAGTCGATGTCATGGTAACAGTTGATCAGTCGATGTCACATGGTAACAGTTGATCAGTCGATGTCATGGTAACAGTTGAGCAGATGTCGATGTCATGGTAACAGTTGATCAGATGTCGATATCACATGGTAACAGTTGATCAGATGTCGATGTCATGGTAACAGTTGATCAGATGTCGATGTCATGGTAACAGTTGATCAGATGTCGATATCACATGGTAACAGTTGATCAGATGTCGATGTCATGGTAACAGTTGATCAGATGTCGATGTCATGGTAACAGTTGATCAGTCGATGTCACATGGTAACAGTTGATCAGTCGATGTCATGATAACAGTTGATCAGTCGATGTCATGGTAACAGTTGATCAGTCGATGTCATGGTAACAGTTGATCAGTCGATGTCATGGTAACAGTTGATCAGATGTCGATGTCATGGTAACAGTTGATCAGTCGATGTCACATGGTAACAGTTGATCAGTCGATGTCATGGTAACAGTTGATCAGTCGATGTCATGGTAACAGTTGATCAGTCGATGTCACATGGTAACAGTTGATCAGATGTCGATGTCATGGTAACAGTTGATCAGATGTCGATGTCATGGTAACAGTTGATTAGATGTCAATGTCATGGTAACAGTTGATTAGATGTCGATGTCATGGTAACAGTTGATCAGATGTCGATGTCATGGTAACAGTTGATTAGTCGATGTCACATGGTAACAGTTGATTAGTCGATGTCACATGGTAACAGTTGATTAGTCGATGTCACATGGTAACAGTTGATTAGTCGATGTCACATGGTAACAGTTGATTAGTCGATGTCACATGGTAACAGTTGATTAGTCGATGTCATGGTAACAGTTGATCAGTCGATTTCACATGGTAACAGTTGATCAGATGTCGATGTCATGGTAACAGTTGATTAGATGTCGATGTCATGGTAACAGTTGATCAGATGTCGATGTCATGGTAACAGTTGATTAGTCGATGTCACATGGTAACAGTTGATCAGTCGATGTCATGGTAACAGTTGATTAGTCGATGTCACATGGTAACAGTTGATTAGTCGATGTCATGGTAACAGTTGATCAGTCGATTTCACATGGTAACAGTTGATTAGATGTAAACATTACATAATTATGTGCATTGTAAACTTATTGTGCTATACTGGTGAAAATTGTGTAAACTTATTGAGCTATAGCGTGAAAACTTTGTAAACTTATTGAGCTATACTGGTGAAAATTTTGTAAACGTACTGAGCTATATTAGTGAAAACAAAACGTTGTAAAGGTATTGAGATATACTGGTGAAAACTTTGTTAACGTATTGAGCTATAATGAGCTACACCCTACTAATCTGTACCGTATCTCCGGGCTACAACCTACTAATCTGTACCGTATCTCCGGGCTACAACCTACTAATCTGTACCGTATCTCCGGACTACACCCTACTAATCTGTAGGAGTTTCATAATGAACACGGCAGACGAAGAATGCAAACAAAAGATTCAAAATTGCAGCAAAATGCATTCAGAACAAAATATCAGGAAAACATAAACGGTTGTTGCCTATAACACAGGGGGATGGTAGGGGGAATATAGGAAAAATAACACATACGTGTTTGAATAAAATAACACATACGTGTTTGAATAAAATAACACATACGTGTTTTAATAAAATAACACATACGTGTTTGAATAAAATCTGAATGAAACCAATCTTGGTTAGCTGTTGACTTTGTTCTTCCCACGGACAGCGCATTCTGACCGTATTATATTTGCATTTATTACGTCCCCCTTCTGTCTTCGATTTTTCCCATCGAACTTTTCATAAAACTACTGGTCTGTCAGAGAATTTCTATAGCACTGGTTATACCAAAGACAACACGAAAATTGCACACGTCTGGAACTGTTACGTTCATGATGGCCTTATTCCGTACTGGGCGTATTCGATTTCGTGTATTTGGTTAATAGGGCAATGAAATATTACATTCAATATGGTCTTAATCGTGCATTCCTTATCATTTGTGAATAATAACTCGAATTTAATTTTGACAACAACAGTATCGCTGTCATAGAGGCAGTATACACAGAAACACAACATACTGTGTACAATGAAATAGGTGAATGAATTTTTCTGAACTAATGTTTATTTACAATAAGGATATGCTTAATTTCACCAACACTAATTAACATCTAAATAGAAACAATCATGAGGAAAGTAGAGGGTTTCCATTCAACAACATCCATCAGAGGTTGAAACTTTTCTAATATCCGTTTCGCTGATGATATCGATTTGATGGTGACAACAGAGGCAGAACTATACGAGTTAACAGCAAGACTAGAAATTTCTAGCTAAAAACTTGGCATGGAGATAAATGCAGATAGTCGTAAAATTTTGGTGAATAGGAACACTAACTTAATGTCAACCAACATAAAGATAACAATCGACGGCTTGATGAGGTTTCGACGTTTACTTATGTGGGAACTCAGATAAGTGGTGATGGTAAATTAACAGATGAAGTTAACAAAAGACTGATAATGGACATGGTTGCCATAACAAAATAAACCACCATTTGGAAAAGCAGGATCATCACACGTGTTAATATTAACTTAATATGAGTGGTTGGTTTTATCAATATTTCTAAATGGTTGTGAGACCTGAACTCTTAACTGCTGACTAGAGAGACGAATCCAGGTGTCTGAAAACAAATGTTATAGGCTTGTGTGATGGGTATCTGTTACCAAGAACATAAGAACAATGTGTTTGTGTATCTGTTACCGAGAACATAAGAACAATGTGTTTGTGTATCTGTTAGTGAGAACATAAGAACAATGTGTTTGTACATGATTGAATTCATCGTGAAACTTCGTGAACTTCCGTGGTACGGGCACCTGATGAGACATTCCTCGATGACATAATATGTTTTTCAATGTACGGTAGGTGGTGTAAGAAGACGAGGAGGTCAGAAGAAATTACTGGATAATACCAAAGACTGGACAGGATGTGAAGTTTCCAAACTCATTACAATGGATAGAGAATAGATAAGTGGAAATATTTCTGTACCAAATGTCTCAGTGACACCAACTGCCACACCCCTCCCCTTACGACCTTCACGGGTTATGGGTTGTATTATTATTATTATTATTATTATTATTATTATTATTATTATTATTATTATTTGTACTATGTCCCCCTCAAGAAAATACGTGCCACATGCCAAGAGTACAACTTCATTCCAGGCAACTGTATAGCTTCATGTTGCAATCCTCAGAGATTATGAGGGAAATAAGCTCACTATGTAAACAAGACCTCACTCTCTGGATTCTAATCAGCAGCCTTTGGCAAAGATGCGAACGACGAAAAAACTACGCCTAGGAGATCGTCGTGCAAATTTGCTAATTGTCAGTCTCCTTCGTCAAGATAAGGGGGCTGTCTATAGGTTGACAAATGGTCAGTCTCATTAGTCCTGATAAGGGGGCTGTCTATAGGTTGACAAATGGTCAGTCTCATTAGTCCTGATAAGGGGGCTGTCTATAGGTTGACAAATGGTCAGTCTCATTAGTCCTGATAAGAGTATGTCTATAAGTTGACTAATGGTCAGTTTAATTAGTCAAGATAAAGGACTGTCCATAAAATACGTCTGCAATTGACTACCAATTATTGATCCCCTCTTGTCAACAAACTGTCAAGGATCAGGACCCTTCCACCCCCAGTACTACCTCTCATAAATTTTTCTCATTTATTTTTTTTTTAATGTTTCAAATTCACACAACTTAATTGATATGCACAAAAAGTTTAATTAATATCTCCCTAGCGTAGTGGTTAAGCTATTCGCTTTGTGTTCAAGAGGTCATGGGTTCGAATCCGGCTCGAGCCGTTATGTTTACAAGGAGGATTTTTTCGGAGATCCGTGTGGATTATCACTTGAAGCTACGGAGTTTGATGCCGCTTCGTTGAGACTAACGGAGTATATATGGGAAACAGAGTACATTGGAGACAATTCTCTACGACTTTTAATTTTTCTTTTTTACCAATATATATAACACATACTTTAAATGATATATAAGAAATACTTTAAAAGATATATCAAAAAAAGTTTAATTGGTATATCACAAACAGCTTTTACTTTCCTGCCTTACGCTTAGGTACTTCTTTGCCGCGCATTGTCGACATATGTATGATACAAAAGCTAACTGTTGAACTCTACAAATTGTCGACATATGTATGATACAAAAGCTAACTGTTGAACTCTACAAATTGTCGACATATGTATGATACAAAAGCTAACTGTTGAACTCTACAAATGTATATTTAAAGTTCACACAGGAAATATGTGTGTACTTCTCTATATATTCACTGATTATAAAATGAATATTTCTACTCACATTTCTATGTAATGATGAGTCCCTATGTTGAAATATCTCTGCTCTATTTCTTCAGATATACCCATATATCATATTCAGGAAAGAAACTAGCAAACACAAGTTGTATGTCTTGGAACGCTTATATAGTATCGTGATTACGGACTGATGTTGCATTGCTGACTGATGCCTTCAAATATTTCTCAATAAAACTGACTGTGTTCTTCCTTCACATTTATTGCCTTCAAGACAGCTTGGTAACATCGACTGCTGCTTATTCTGTTCTCAAGCAACTTGGAGTGACCAGAAGTACAGGAATCAAAGATGGCACAGCGTACTTACATCTCAGAAATACACGTTCCTATTACGAAAGATGATATGAGTTTTCAGGACAGACAGATTAAACAGTGGGGTGATGTAGAGAACCGAATGCAGGTAAGTTGTACTGGTGTGTGATGTTATATCTAAAGTAGAAGAATCAGCAGATGGTATGCTGATAGCGCTATAAAAGTCCATTTGTTTCAGTATTTCTTCTTATCAGGGTAGTAGGGTAGCAGGGTAGGATAACCATATCAACAGGAGATGTAAGGCGCTTCTTTCCCTCCGCTACCTAAGATCTGGGTTTCATGAAGTCGTTGCAGGTAAACGATGGATAGAAGCGACAAGCAGCAGAAATGTTGTTTCAGAACTGGTCAGGCTTCAACTTTACTAGACAGAGAATAACATTATAGTCTACCACAATTAAAGATACAACATTGCTGTACAGAATAGATACAACATTGCTGTACAGAATAGATACAACATTGCTGTACAGAATAGATACAACATTGCTGTACAGAATAGATACAACTATGTATACAAGATAAGCTGTATAGATGAACAATGACAAATGCTAAAATAATCAATTAAACAAGCATTACAAAACATAATATCAGAAATAAAGATGACAACAAAAAAAGAAATGAATGACGGGGGAAATTTTACAGCTGATAGACACAAGAAGAAAAAAGCAAACACAACGAAGATGTATACAAAAGAGTACATAAAGAAATTAAACAAAAATGTAAGACAGCGATATAAGCCTGGCTGAATGATAATTGCAAGGAACACAGAGAAATCACACAATATATATACAGTAAAAATACGCGAACTAACAGGAATTAGGAAGCAGCCAACATCTACTTGTTTGAATACAAAAGATGGTACAATAATAATAGATGGTCAGAGTATATACAAAAATTGTAAGACATCAGCATCATATCAGATACAAACACGCATGGACAATGTGAGTGACCATCAATATTATAAGCAGAAGTAGAGGAAGCAATACAACAAATCCCCATAGCAAGACATCGAAGAATTGAAAGCAGTTGGTGAATTGGATGTAGAAGTGATAACAAAATTGTATGTAGAAGTGATAACAAAATTGGATGTAGAATTGATAACAAAATTGGATGTAGAAGTGATAACAAAATTGTATGTAGAAGTGATAACAAAATTGGATGTAGAATTGATAACAAAATTGGATGTAGAATTGATAACAAAATTTGATGTAGAAGTGATAACAAAATTGTATGTAGAAGTGATAACAAAATTGGATGTAGAATTGATCACAAAATTGGATGTAGAAGTGATAAAAAAATTGCTAAATGACATCTACAACAGTGGATATTTACCTGAACATCTCTTGAAACCTATCTTCATAGCTCTACCAAAGCAACATGGTGTCATAGATTGTGGAGAACATCGCACAATTAGTTTAATAAGCCATGTAAAATAATTATGATGAGAATTGTAATGAACAGAAAGAATAAGAAATAAAATAAAACCAGAAAGTGGAGATGAGTAATGTGGATTCGTAGAAAGCAGTGGAACAAACAACGCTATATACATTTTGAGAACATTAATAGAAAGAATGACAGAAGTTAATATAGATCTGTATTTATGCTATATTGACTATACTAGGGCATTTAATCAGATGAAATCTGTAGTCGTAACCTTCGATAACAGTTACCATGTTGTTCAGACAGGCCGATGTTGTGCTTGAACAAGTAACGGGCACGGCGTGGGTGGGCGGAACAACAAAGAAACCTGTCGCAAGGGTCAGAGCTGTGCCCTGATGTCGACGTTTGTTTCGGCAGCATTGGACTCGAAATACCATCGAGTCGAATGGCTGCTGGAACAGAGGGCCGAGCACTTATGGGAATGCCCCACGTGCTGTGAAGCCAGTTTTCTAATCAAGATCAAGAAATCAAGATCAAGATAAGATGAAACATGAAGAAATAATTAGAATATTGGAGAATTTAAACATTGATGGTGAGGACTTGAGAATAATAAGGAATATATATTGGCAACAAAGAGCAGCCATAAGAATCGATAAGCAAACAGGAGTATTTAACACATCAAAGAAGGGGTTAGACAAGGTTGTGTGCTGTCACCCGATCTGTTCAATGCATACAGTGAAATGAGAATGGGATCCATACAAGATATGCCAGGAATATCAGTTGGAGGGCATATTATAAACAACATACAAGATATGCCAGGAATATCAGTTGGAGGGCATATTATAAACAACATACAAGATATGCCAGGAATATCAGTTGGAGGGCATATTATAAACAACATACAAGATATGCCAGGAATATCAGTTGGAGGGTATATTATAAACAACATACAAGATATGCCAGGAATATCAGTTGGAGGGCATATTATAAACAACATACGAGATATGCCAGGAATATCAGTTGGAGGGCATATTATAAACAACATACGACATATGCCATGAATATCAGTTGGAGGGCATATTATAAACAACATACAAGATATGCAAGGAATATCAGTTGGAGGGCATATTATAAACAACATGCGAGATATGCCATGAATATCAGTTGGAGGGCTACGATCATATCGACAAGAGAGGTGAGGAACTTGAGAGCTGGCAGGATGAAAATAATCTCATTCTTATTAACCAGCCAGCAGACTCACCAACCTTCTACTCGAGAGCATGGCACACCACCTCTACACCAGACCTGGCATTCTACTCACCAGGCCTGGAATGGAACATCACACGTGTCGTTGGAAAGCAGCTTGGGGGTAGTGACCACAGACCAGTATTTCTGGAAATTCACAATGAATATACCAAGGACAGCAGCACGCTCACTAGGTGGAACTATAAGAGGGCAGACTGGAAAATGTACCAGCATTTAACCAGTGTTCTAGCTAAGGACATGAACTTGGACAAAGACATCAATAGAGCAGTGAGTGAATTTAATAGATGTATACTACATGCTGCTAGTAAAACCATACCCAGGGGGGCACGCAAAAACTACAAACCCTACTGGAATGATGAACTGGAAAAGCTGCAAAATGAGATGGAAACATCTAGAAAGCAGGCCGAGAACAGACCTAGCCAAGAACATCACAACAAATATCAGCAAACAAAGGCTAAATTTCAAAGAACCAAGTTACAAGCCAGACGGAGCAGCTGGAAAGAAAAAACAGAGTCGCTGAACCTAGAAAGAGATACTAGGAAATTATGGAAACTTGTAAAACAACTAAATGATGAAGGTACAGGGAGAAATACCAAGATCACACTTTATAAAGATAGAAACATTTTAACAGGTAAACATGCAGCTGATTACTTTGCAGATTCCTTTGCAGAAGACAATAACGTCAAAGTCAGCCCAGACAAACAACAGGAGGTTCGAGAGAACCAGCAAAACATTGGACAAGGTGAACCTATACCTGAAGTCATGGAGGCACCAATCACAATGAGAGAACTGGAGCATGCAATATCCAAATTGAAAATGAAAAAGTCCCCTGGAGCTGATGGAGTGTCCAATGAAATGATTAGAAACCTGGGAAGTGCAGCAAGAGCAAAGCTACTGCAGATCTTTAACACAAGCTGGTCCACAGGTAATGTACCACAGGCGTGGAGAGAAGCAATAATGATACCACTCCTCAAATCAGGAAAAGATGGCAACACAGTCTCCAACTACAGGCCCATCAGCCTCACAAGCTGTCTATGTAAAACAATGGAACGCATTATCAATCTTAGGATGCAGTGGTACCTTGAAAGTGAAAACCTTCTGGTATCACAGCAAGCAGGTTTCAGACAGTGCTACTCTACTGAAGATCAGGCAACCTACCTCTCCCAAGAGATTGAGGATGCCTTCCAAGAAAAGAAACTGGTACTAGCAGCATGGATAGACCTCAGGAAAGCATTTGATAAGGTCTGGAAAGAAGGGCTCCTAAAGAAATTGCGAAATTGCAGGGTTAGCTCAAGAATGTACAAATGGGTAAAAGCATACCTGCATAATAGAAGAGCCAGGGTACAATTAGATGGTCGCAAGAGCAAGAAAGTTCTACTGCGTCATGGAGTCCCCCAGGGAGGAGTCCTGTCACCCACACTTTTCTTGGTTTACATCAATGACCTAGTTGCTGAACTACCTCACGGGATCAAAGTGGCAATGTATGCTGACGACCTGGTGATCTGGTGCACGGAAGAACATGCAACAGTGGCCACTAAACAAATACAAAGAGCTATCGATGCCCTAACCTTATGGGCTAATAGATGGTGCGTCAGCATTAACACAGATAAGTGCAGCACTACACTCTTTACCCTCTCACCAAAACAAAAAGCTGGTCATATCAAGATAGATGGAGAGCTCTTGAAAGAAGACAAACAACCCACATACCTCGGAGTTACTTTTGATGATAAGCTGACATGGAAGCAGCACATAAACAAAGCAACAACAAAAGCCAGGAGGAAACTAGCTATCCTGAGAAAACTAAGTGGAACCACATGGGGAGCCAGTGGAAATATACTCCGTAAAGTTTACCAGCAAGGCATAAGACCACACCTGGAATACGGTTCAGCTGCGTGGTGTCCTGCATCAAACACCACATTACAAGATCTAGATAAAGTGCAAAACCAGGCACTTAGAATAATGTTGGGAGCAATGAAATCAACACCCATAGCAGAGATGCAGAAAATGGGAAGAATGCAAACACTTGGCGAACGCAGAGACACAAAAGTACTAATTCAAGCAGAAAAGTTTCAGTGTATGCCAAGGCATCCAATGAGGGAAAGATTCCAAAACCTAGCAATGGGACGACTGAAAAGGAGCAGCTTTATCCATCAAGCTAAACGACTCCGTAGACAACTTACAGACCTACCTGAAGTTGGCAGCCCCTTAAGGTCTGTACCAGAGCAAACCCCGTGGAGTGAAAGCCATGGAATGCCAATATACATTCAGACCCATGTGAAAGGAATACTAAGCGAGGACGAACAGAACAGTGTGCAGCGAATGACAATCACCCTCAGTTTCCTGGATGAGGAATATCCACAAGATATATGGGTCAGAGTGTACACAGATGGGTCAGCACAGAATGCTGTGAGGAATGGAGGTGCAGGTGTATATATAGAATATCCACACAAGCCTAGAGATACAATCAGAACACCGACAGGAAAATTCTGCAATAATTATGATGCAGAAATCCAGGCAATTAGTGTGGCAGCTAAAAAACTGCTGAACTCCAACTCTGACCTACAGCCTGTGGTATTCCTGACAGATGCAAGGTCAGTGCTTCAAGCTCTCCAGTCTGGAAAACTAACAGACTTAAAAAAACTACTTAGCGAATTGTCTTACCAGTATAGGGTAACCATGCAGTGGATACCCTCTCACTGTGGAATACCAGGAAATGAAAAAGCAGACCAACTGGCTAAGGAAGGTGCTGCCGAAGACCAACCAGATATACCAATCACCTACCATCAGAAAAAACAGATGATAAAGTCAATAAGAAAGCCACAAACACCAACACAAGATGACTATTACAATATGAACAGATCAGAACAAGTTATAATTCTACGTCTCAGAACAGGACACAACCGACTCCGCAGTCACATGTATACAAAGTTCAAAATTGGCAACACGGCCATGTGTACATGTGGACAGGCAGCACAGAGTGCCAAACATATACTTCAAGAGTGTTCTGAGCATGAAACGCTGAGGCAGACATATTGGCCAGAGGAAACAACACTGGAATCAAAACTCTATGGGACACTGTATGAACTACAAAAGACAGTGAGTTTTATTAAGGAGACAGAATTACAGATATAGACATGTTTCAAGTGAACGAAAGAAGAAGAAGAAGTTGGAGGGCATATTATAAACAACATGCGAGATATGCCAGGAATATCAGTTAGAGGGCATATTATAAACAACATGCGATACGCTGATGATACAGTTTTAATATCCGAAAATTAAACACAGTTATGTAAAATCAGTTCTGATGTATGGAAGTGAATCTTGGACATTTAGTCGAACAGTGAAAAGTTAGAATGAGGCAGCACAGATGTGGGTAAATAGAAGAATGTTGGATCAGCAACCAACTATAGAAGAATGTTGGATCAGCAACCAACTATAGAAGAATGTTGGATCAGCAACCAACTATAGAAGAATGTTGGATCAGCAACCAACTATAGAAGAATGTTGGATCAGCAACCAACTATAGAAGAATGTTGGATCAGCAACCAACTATAGAAGAATGTTGGATCAGCAACCAACTATAGAAGAATGTTGGATCAGCAACCAACTATAGAAGAATGTTGGATCAGCATCCAACTATAGAAGAATGTTGGATCAGCAACAAACTATAGAAGAATGTTGGATCAGCAACCAACTATAGAAGAATGTTGGATCAGCAACCAACTATAGAAGAATGTTGGATCAGCAACCAACTATAGAAGAATGTTGGATCAGCAACCAACTATAGAAGAATGTTGGATCAGCAACCAACTATAGAAGAATTTTAAGAACACCATGGACAGATAAAAGTGTAATGAAGATATCTGGAAAAAGTTAATTTAAAAAAGGCTGCTTATGCGAATCAGACAGAAACAGTGCACAAATTTACAGACAGAAACAGTGCACATATTTACAGACAGAAACAGTGCACATATTTACAGACAGAAACAGTGCACATATTTACAGACAGAAACAGTGCACATATTTACAGACAGAAACGGTGCACATATTTACAGACAGAAACGGTGCACATATTTACAGACAGAAACGGTGCACATATTTACAGACAGAAACGGTGCACATATTTACAGACAGAAACGGTGCACATATTTACAGACAGAAACAGTGCACATATTTACAGACAGAAACAGTGCACATATTTACAGACAGAAACAGTGCACATATTTACAGACAGAAACAGTGCACATATTTACAGACAGAAACAATGCACATATTTACAGACAGAAACAGTGCACATATTTACAGATAGAAACAGTGCACATATTTACAGACAGAAACAGTGCACATATTTACAGATAGAAACAGTGCACATATTTACAGACAGAAACAGTGCACATATTTACAGACAGAAACAGTGCACATATTTACAGACAGAAACGGTTCACATATTTACAGACAGAAACGGTGCACATATTTACAGACAGAAACGGTGCACATATTTACAGACAGAAACGGTGCACATATTTACAGACAGAAACAGTGCACATATTTACAGACAGAAACGGTGCACATATTTACAGACAGAAACGGTGCACATATTTACAGACAGAAACAGTGCACATATTTACAGACAGAAAGGATGCACATATTTACAGACAGAAACAGTGCACATATTTACAGACAGAAACAGTGCACATATTTACAGACAGAAACAGTGCACATATTTACAGACAGAAACAGTGCACATATTTACAGATAGAAACAGTGCACATATTTACAGACAGAAACAGTGCACATATTTACAGATAGAAACAGTGCACATATTTACAGACAGAAACAGTGCACATATTTACAGACAGAAACAGTGCACATATTTACAGACAGAAACAGTGCACATATTTACAGACAGAAACAGTGCACATATTTTGGACACATTATAAGAAGAGGGAAGATGAATCAATGTAAAAGCAGGCAAGTTGAAGAGCATGAGGGGGTGGGGAGAGACCAAGAGAGATGCTTGACAACCTATCATTGTGGCATGTGTGAACATCGGTATGAGAAATTATTGACATCACACGAAATAGAAGGCTGTAGAAAGACGTGATAACCAATGTCACACTGCATGGACCATAAGAAAACAGCCCACTTATCAGGGGCTCTCAAACCACTGCCGCTTATCAGAGTTATCAAACCCTACCACTTAAAACCCTGTCTCTCAAATCCCTGTCATTTATTAGGGTTCTCAAACCACTGCCATTTATTAGGAGCTTTCAAACCCCTACCACTTGTCATGGTTCTCAAACCCTGTCACTTATCAGAGGTACTCAAGCCCTGCCACATCAGAGATTCTCAAACAACTGCCACTTATCAGAGGTTCTCAAACCCTGCCACTTATTAGCGGCAATGCGGAATGAGACGTGTCGTCATTTGCAGCTTGACTGTGATATATGTCACCTTTTCGACTAGACACATCCCATTTCGGCAGAGCATTGCCATGTCATTATAACCTACAATCATATGCGGTAATCAACTCATTGACCAAACCTCCTTAGCCGTCTCTGAAGACCTGTCTAGAAGATTACAGTTACTATTGTTTGCTACCCGTTACAGCCTTGGCAACACAAAGGTGACTGAACTCTTAACTTTTTATTTATAATTATTAGGCGGCCAGAGAATTCCGATCAACATGCTTATGCCGCTTTAACACAATAGGAAAATAAATATAATATAGATAAATATGTGTAATACAAAACTCATCATAATATTTACAGATAATACACAAAATATGATCATGTAAAAAATAAAGGGGCGAAAATGGTTGACGTTTCGATATAAGACCTTGGTCAGAACAAAAGCGATACAATAATTGAGAACAAAAATACAAACAATATTTGGAAAATATAACTAATTTTCTTCGAGATATGTTCTTCAGGCTTTTTATATTCCGTAGTACTCTTATAATTTTTTCTATAAAACCATATCTCTGCTGATTGCATATAATTTCTAACTACTGCCTGCTCATTTGCTTCTCTGCTATCTGACCCATGTAGAATGATTATCCTTTATCTTATTTCCTGTTTTCCGTTCACATTGTGTCCCAAGCCGATTTTAACTGTTCCTGATATTTATCTGTCTTTTCCTGTTAGCTGTATTGTTTAAGTAACACGGAGAAAAAAAAACACTGCACAAAATCAATATCCAATGAGTTCTTTATCGTTTTACCATTGTTTTCTCGTTTTCCAGAATTGTATTGTTTTACAGTTTAAAAGATACTAGCAAGATTGTTGAAGATTGTAGAGGAACAATATAATATCAAAGCATCAAGGTTTCATTATTCACGAAAAAAAATGCTCCATATTCATAGTCATTGGAGAGTATACAAGTTGTAAGTCTGGACATAGTAGCTTGGGAAGATACACACAGACAGACTTCATATATAAGCTTTAGTATATATATATATATATATATATATATATATATATATATATATATATATATATATATATATATATATATATATATATATATATATATATATATATATATATATATATATATATATATATATATATACACACACACGTTGCCAGGTTGATTAAGATTCAGAACGACGCCATGCGCATCGTCATGGGATGTACCAAAGATACACCATGTGTGCAGTGAAAGGTTAAATCGCATCGCCTTCCCGACCGTAGCTGACAGAATCAGGGTGTCGCGAGCTCAAGCAGATCTTCAAATCAGTGCCGATAAACTTTACCCATTGCATTCGGTTCTCAGTACGGTGAAATATTCCAGGCTCAAAAGGACAGATCGTGGTTTGTATGGGCAGAAGATATCATCAGATAAGTATGTGACCCTGCCTACATTAATCCTGGGGTGGAGCGGATACCCACTCCGCCAACATTACGAGGTACCAATTATATGCAATCATGAGATGTACAAGATACAATCTAGCACCACCCGAGGCAAGAGACAGAGGGGAGACGAGCAATAGGTAGACAGAGATACAAGTAGGAGCGTACTAAGATACAAGTAGGAGCGTACTAAGATACAAGTAGGAGCGTACTAAGATACAAGTAGGAGCGTACTATCATGAGATGTACAAGATACAATATAGCACTACCGAGGTACGAGACAGAGGATGTTGGAAGTTCGTTGCAGCTTACCTTCGTTGCAGAGACGGCACTAGATGATGATGATTTCTTGATTTCTAGCACTACAGCATTCCAGGCATGTCGTATGTGGCGACTTAGGAATGTTGTATGATAAGCTGACAACCTGTCACCTGTGAAACGTGTGTCACATCTTGTACTCAATGTCTGACTTGTGTCTCTCTATAAAATAATCCACATGGATGGCGAGGAGAAGCAGACCAACAGACTTTACACATGTTGTTCTTTTGTGGTTGGCAGACTCTCCCTAGATGATGGAGAATTCTAGATGTGCTATCACTGCCGATGTGCCAACATATCCGACAGAAGAATGATAATATGGTTGTCCCATATTGTGTACTGTGCTACTAGTAGCACGTGATCTAATCATGAGTTACTGGTGTGCTGTGCCACTGGTAGCCCGTGATCTAATCCCGAGTTACTGGTGTTCTCGAATGTTCCCCTTCGAGACTAAATATGTATCCATGATTCCCCCCCCCCAACTTAATATAACCGTGCTTTTGATGCAACCTTATCTCGGTCTGGGTATAGCCTCAGTTACACAACTGAGCAGGACGTGCTTTTCTTAGAAAGACTATAGGCTGTCAAGAGCTGCTTGCTCACAGCTAAGGGATTACTTCATCATCATCATGAGTCAAGAGCTGCTTGCTCACAGCTAATCAATACAACGTAACTGCGTGAAACGTAACAACAAAGTCACGTAAAACACAGGTTAATATTTCGTTTCAATGGGACACGACAGAATATAGCTAAAACTAGTGGGTAATGATGGGAAATGATGAGCACACAAGAAATTATAAAAATTACAATACACAAATCACATTCAACGTTTCATCCAAAAGGTCTTTATTAAGACACAAACAAAACATCAAAAGACGACGAATGGAAAAATTATCACAACGTCCAATGGAACAGACCATATGGATGGAAATGAAGCTAAACTAATAACTAAAACTTCAAAGTACTTACACAACGAAAAGTTGCAGTAATAAATAATTAATACAACGTAACTGCGTGAAACGTAACAACAAATAGACTTACGTAAAACACAGGTTAATATTTTTTTTTAAACATTACTGCACTTTTAGTGTATTCAAAATATCTAATTTTTCTGATTTCTTGTGTGCTCATCGTTGCCCATCATTACCCACTAGTTTTAGCTATATTCTGTCGTGTCCCATTGAAACGAAATATTAACCTGTGTTTTACGTAAGTCTAATTGCTCACAGCTAAAGGGATTATTTAATCATCATGATGTTACAACTGTTAAGCACGTCAGTATGTTCATCTACTCTGCTTATTGTTATTATTATATAGTGCCCTGTTACATCCTGGTATCTACAAGACATAAACAGCTATTACCAGTATTACACCGACTCATATTTCCCTGCCATTCTTTCCCCGATGATTGATTCAGCATTGATCGATTTCATACTTCGTGTATGTAGTCGTCTGGAGAATGATTTATTGGTGGACAAAACAAACATTACTGCACTTTTAGTGTATTCAAAATATATTGTTTCTGCAAGTTAATGACAAAAGATAACATTGATATTTGGCATGGATTGTCCTCTATCTTATATATATATATAAATTTGGCACGCTTAAACCTGTTTGGATCAATGACCATTTGGATCATTTGGTCAGTCGTATGAATGATATCATGTTGTTCTGTCATTTCTCTGTTCGCTTCTCGTTTCCAGTGCAGGATTTTACCTATAAGCTATACAAGTTATAACTTAGGGCCCCACGGCCCCACTTTAGGGGGGCCCAAAAAACTCTTATTTGGCACTGATATATAGTATCTGGACTGATAAAGGGCCCCCATATCTCAAATAACTTAGGGCTTTATCAAGTCTAAATCTAACACTGCTCGTTTCACATGTATTTAGGTGTGTTGTTATTATTTAGGTGTGTTGTCTATATTTCTTGGTTGTTTTGTTTCATCTCTGACCTAATTTCAACCCTTCCGGGTTGATTCCATATTTAGAGCTATGTCATGTGAACGTCAAAAGACGTTCTTTATTGTCGTTTTGTGTGGTGTATGTGATCTTGATAGAGGCCTTTTGGTCGAAACATCAATGTGTGTGCGTGTTATTATGTGTGTTTCCATTGATTAGCAAAACGTCATTATCCTGTTCTAAGCTTTATCTATTTATTTATTCGGTGATATAGAAAGTAGACAAAGATTCTAAAATTTGATAAGATACAATCTACTTCTACATAAATGTGACAACATACAATCTACTTGTACAAAAATTTGATAACATACAATCTACTTGTACAAAAATTTGATAACATACAATCTACTTGTACAAAAATTTGGTAACATACAATCTACTTCAACAAAAATTTGATAACATACAATCTACTTCAACAAAAATTTGATAACATACAATCTACTTCTACAGGAACGTCGGAAGTTGTGGGAGGATGAGTTTGAGCGTATGCGGCATGAGTTTTTCACACTGAAACCAGCAGAAAAATCTAGCCCTGGCCTTACCTCCATGAACCTAGACACTGGTATGAGAAGCATGTTTGAAACAGATGCTGATGGAATTCAAAGATTTAGAGTTCGATTTGATGTTTGCGAATTTAAGCCTGAGGAGATTCAGGTAAGTTATATAGTTCACTTTGTGTCACTGAGGAGACAGGTAAGTTATATAACTAACTTTTTATCACTGGGGAGATTCAGGTAAGTTACTTAGCTCATGTTGTGTCATTGGGAAGATTCGGGTAAGTTGTATAGTTCGATTCAAATAAGTATATAGTTCACTTTGTGTCCCTGGGGAGATTCAGGTAAGTTACTTAGCTCACTTTATGTCACTGAAAAAAATGGATTTTCAGATGTGTTATTTAAGAGAATGCTGTTCGTATAGGCGTAATCCATGTGGCACCAACCGACGTCTGCAGTTACAATGTTGAAATGGTTATACTTGCACATTAATGATTAGCTACATTGATTTGACGTATCTCCGGGTACACTCAGTAGTGCTCAGTCTCTTTCAGCAAATGGTGAACCAATGATGAACTGATGATGAACTAGTGGTGAATTATTGATGATAGAACTTCGACGAAATATGAATTTACCATTCTTGTTACTGATGTCAGTGTGTAACGTTGTTCATATATATTCTTGTTATTGGTGTATGATTGTAAATTATTACTTTCGGCTAGTACAAATATGATTGCAAGATGAAGAGAGAAGATTTCTAGCATCTCGCTCGTTAACATCAGGATGTTGTAGAAAATGACAGTATTCGATAGTGGTACTGCGTAAAAATGAGACAATGTGGGGAGATATAGCATATTTATTTTCTGCTTGTTTTGTGTTCTATGTGGACGGTAAAGTTAAATATCGTGTTCTCTGCATCATTCTCTAGATGGTCGTGTATTGTCGGTTTGAAATGAGAGAAAAAAATATTATATCGTTACCTGTCATGCATAGGCGTCTAGGGATGTTTCAACCGGTGAAGTTGTCTGTCCCATTTCATGTAGGGTCAGTGTTATCCGAAGTCTTGCTGAAGATGGATGAGTCAGATCAAAAGGCGTGAATATCGCAGTCTAGTTTATGCCATGATACAGTGGATTTTTTTCTCTATACTACATCCTGCTAATCTGCAGACGTTTGATACCAAACACAGAAGAAGAAGATATTCAAACATAAGAAATTTTAAAATTGTCTGCAACTAGAAGCACATGCTAAATACATGAAACAATTATTTGCAACTAGAAGCACATGCTAAAAAATACATTTTTGGGTAGTATTTAAAGGGCCTATATATATATATTGAATATATAATATATATTGAAACTGACCAATATAGGAATAAGATAGGTACTGACCCGTATAGGAATAAATGAGTAGAAAAAAACGTCTTTGATCTATTTGTTGTTACATTTTGTGTTTGTTTGTCCCTATTTTCATGAAGACCTTCTGATCAATTATGTGCATTTACGCCCCATGTCCCACGTAAATTTTCTATTTAGCCCATTTGATATCTTATTGTTTACATTTATTGACCATATGATACACTTTCTTTAACACAGGTCAAAGTTCAGGACAACAAATTAATTGTCAATGCTAAACACGAGGAAAAATCAGCCCAGACTTCAGTTAGTAGAGAATACAGTCGTCAGGTAATTAATTTATTCAAGACTTGCATATATTTTTTAGCAGACAATCTTATAAAATATTGTTTATATTAAAAAGTATTAGACCTATAGCATTAAGTTAGACAATTGTCATAGCTAATAAAGACAAACAACCCAGCAAAATAATTAGCACCCTCGCAATTTTATTGTCATCGGGACACTCAGACCAGACCCCAGATCAAACTATCAATCCCGTACAGGACAACCCATGTCATTAGGCCACACAATACACCTCGATGTAGGCAAAGGGAGTAACATCCAAGGTTGCAAAAGTGTGTGTCTTGGATAATCGAGATAAATCCACCAGCTAACTAAAGAACTAGTTCTCCAATGCTTTCCAGGTCATTCCCAACTGTGGGAACATGAGATAAATTATCATCTACACAAAACTGGAAGTTACTGTCATCAACAACAGATATAGGGTTTGTCAGCAGCAGCAGATAGGGCCTATATGGCGTGTCAGCAGCAACAGATATAGGGTTTGTCAGAAGCAACAGATATAGGATTTGTCAGCAACGATATAGGGTTTTTCAGCAACAACAGATGTTAGGTTTGTCATCAATAACAGATATAGGGTTTGTCAGCAGCAGCAGATAGGGCATAGATGGCGTGTCAGCAGCAACAGATATAGGGTTTATCAGAAGCAACAGATATAGGGTTTGTCAGCAACAACAGATGTTAGGTTTGTCATCAACAACAGATATAGAGTTTGTCAGCAGCAGCAGATATAGGATTTGTCAGCAACAACAGATATAGGATTTGTCAGCAGCAAAAGATATATAGTTTGTCAGCAGCAACAGATATAGGGTTTGTCAGCAACAACAGATATAGGATTTGTCAGCAGCAACAGATATAGGGTTTTTCAGCAACAACAGATGTTAGGTTTGTCATCAACAACAGATATAGGGTTTGTCAGCTGCAGCAGATAGGGCCTATATAGCGTGTCAGCAGCAACAGATATAGGGTTTGTCAGAAGCAACAGATATGAGGTTTGTCAGCAACAATTGATGTTATGTTTGTCATCAACAACAGATATAGGATTTGTCAGCAGCAACAGATATAGGGTTTGTCGTCAACATCAGATATAGGGTTTGCCATCAACATCAGATATAGGGTTTGTCATCAACAACAGATGTAGGGTTAGTCATCAACAAAAGATATAGGGTTTGTCAGCAGCAACAGATATAGGGTTTGTCAGCAGCAGCAGATATAGGGTTTGACATCAACAACAGATATAGGGTTTGTCATCAAGATCAGATATAGGGTTTATCATCAACAACAGATATAGAGTTTGTCAGTAGCAACAGATAGGGCCTATAGGGCGTGTCAGTAGCAACATATTTTCATCAACAACAGATATAGGGTTTGTCAGCAGCAAAAGATATAGGGTTTGTAAGCAGCAACAGATATAGGGTTTGTAAGCAGCAACAGATATAGGGTTTGTCATCAACAACAGTTATAGGGTTTGTCATCAACAGCAGATATAGCGTTTGTCAGCAACAACAGAAATAGGTTTTGTCATCAACAGCAAGTATTGGGTTTGTCATCAACAGCATATATAGGGTTTGTCATCAACATCAGATATAGGGTTTGTCATCCACAACAGATATAGGGTTTGTCATCAACAACAGATATAGGGTTTGTCATCCACAACAGATATAGGGTTTGTCATCAACAACAGATATAGGGTTTGTCATCAACAACAGATATAGGGTTTGTCATCAACAGCAGATATAGGGTTTGTCATCAACAGCAGATATAGGGTTTGTCATCAACATCATATATAGGGTTTGTCATCCACAACAGATGTAGGGTTTGTCATCAACAACAGATATAGGGTTTGTCATCCACAACAGATATAGGGTTTGTCATCAAGAACAGATATAGGGTTTGTCATCAACAACAGATATAGGGTTTGTCATCAACAGCAGATATAGGGTTTGTCATCCACATCAGATATAGGGTTTGTCAGCAGCAACAGCAGTTATGGGATTTGGTATCTTTTCTTGAAATGAAGTCCATCATCAACAGTTCCACAAACATGAAATCTGACTCAGCTTATCCACGCTGCCACAAAGATGGTGGCTTCTTGGTACAGAGTGCATTTGTAATGGCCAGGATACCAAATTCAAATCCCCCACCAGGGGCAAACTACTGAACATATTGCCCAAAAAAAAACTTTGGCCACAAAATGCTGGACGCTGATGTGGCTATATCCTTGAATAAGATATGTACCAACTTTTTTCCATTTATGTTTGCTTTGTAAGATGAAATAATGAAAATATGATATCCATTGAGTGTTGGAATAAATATGAGTGGAAGACATAAATATGAGTAGAGGACATAAATATGAGTAGAGGACATGAATATGAGTAGAGGACATAAATATGAACAGAGGACATAAATATGAACAGAGGACATAAATATGAACAGAGGATATGACATAAATATGAGTAGGTGACATAAATACTCATAGATCTCTATCAAATCTCTATCTTTCAGTGTGGATATTTGTTCTGTTTTTACTATGCAGGTAGACATTCCTAGTAGTGTTGACCAAGAGAAGATGCAATGTGTTCTCAGCAAAGATGGTATTTTGAGTGTAGAAGCACCACTAACTCAGCCATCTCTGACAGGTAGTGATGCCATATTCCCAATCAAAACAGCTTCACCTGCAAAATCCTTAGATATGTCTACTCCAGTTAAAAATCCAATTATCACAGAAGCAGATGGTTCTAGAAAACTTCGGTTAGAGGTGAGTACAACATCATCATCTCATCCATCCACATTACTGCTGCTTTGTATTGCACAAAGTATTATTGTACTGACGTAGAACACAAGTTATTGTACTGATGTATGCACAACACAAGTTATTGTACTGATGTACGTACAACACAAGTTATTGTACTGATGTACGTACAACACAAGTTATTTGAAGTTTTATCATACATTTGGGGTGCAAAGGGAATGAATTGCTCTAGGCGGACCCAGGATTAGCAGATAACCATGATCCCAAATGTACCTCCACGCGGTGCACCCTGGAAACAGAAATACAGCAGCTCGATCTGATTCTGGCCAAATCATTTGGGGATCGTGTCCGAGAATGTGGAGTTAGCAGATGGAAAGAGATTTGACTGCACAAGAGACAGACAATATCTCCGACACCACCAGCATCACCACATATAGCGACACTGTCTACATACAGTGAAGCTAGTCAGTCCAGTCCGAACATTGGAGGGCGGCCAATGTAAAATGCACGTAAAGGTAGATGCATGGCGAGAGACAAATAGATTTCATACCGAGTACAATGAAACAATTAATGGGCAGAACAGCGCAAGAGGGCAGCGCGAACTGCAAATAGAAAGTGAAAAGTCCCTAGGAAAGGGGAACTTCAAGCTCCGTCAGCTCGAGACGAGCTTCTAGTTACTTGTGTTCCTTACAGGCAGAGACCCAGACCCATCCATTGGCGTTTAGTAAAGCAAGAAGACCTAACCCAACTCTTATGTCGATCCTTCCTAAACCGGAAATATGCTCGCGAAGAGAAAGGGTTCTGTACCCGATGGGCTTAGGCAAGAAAGGGACAACGATGGTAGTCCTGGCCCAACTCTACTGTCAAGGTTTCCTATAACGGAAGTACACTTGCAGAGAGAAAGGGTTCCGTACCCGATGGGCTCAGGCACAAAAGGGACAACGATTTAGCCCTGGCCCAACTCTACTGTCAGGTTTTCCTACACCGGAAATACACTTGAAGAGAGAAAGGGTTCAGTACCTGATGGGCTCAGGCGCTATTGGGACAAGGACGCTCAGCTCGAGAACGCCTTGCTCTCAAACGCGTGGTGTGAGACTCGAACTTGGACAAAGGGTACACGATGTCGGTGAACGACACCTCGGCTAAGAGGGCGAAAGAGCCAGGGTCCAACTCCTCTGTTGAGTTCTTCCCCTTAAGGAACCAGGCTCACGGATGAGAAACGGTTCAGTACCCAATGGGCACAGGCACAGAACGTCCAATTACACGAGGCAAGTTCATAGACAGTGGAACACCTCGTGCGAGTCAGACGAGAGCAAAATTCGTCTGGGCGAAGAGTCGCCACTACGCGTGCTTGGAGACAGATATAGAGGCTGTCACAGGCTAAGGGTAGCCCACCCGAATTGTCAAGGCATGCCGAAATCGGATGTGCTAGGCCTACACGGCGCATAACGGTGGCACAACGTAATCACTCTCCCGGCGGAAATCGCACGGATATCCGTAATGGTTACAATGGAGCGAACGCAAAACAAACAAACAAACATCATACATTTTTACAGCAGTATTAACTACTAACAAAAGTCTTATTGATGCATTAATTCTGAACAATTGTTACTGCACTTCAGTAAAACCTTAGGTTCTCAGTTTCCCCCAGTAGATGTCCACGACTGTGTATTCTGATGTATATTCATGCACATACTAATTCACTAATCGATCAAGCTTTGAGCCTGAGAAATAAGTCACAACACAGAAGTGTTTCCTGGACAACATCTTGACATACAGAAGGAAAATAAGTTGGTCTATAGAATACATGAATACAGAAAACTTATGTGACAGAAATACACATCCAGATTAGATTCAGCTGGAGGTTTCTAGGCAATCTAACTAAGGGATCAAGCATCTTCTTAATAAGTAATCGAGTATCTACTGGGGTTTTGCATTTTGACCAATGCCAACTAGTGATATTGCAGGTGTTTGGTAGAAGGTGATATTGCAGGTGTTTGGTAGAAGGTGATATTGCAGGTGTTTGGTAGAAGGTGATATTGCAGGTGATTGGTACAAGGTGATATTGCAGGTGTTTGGTAGAAGGTGATATTGCAGGTTTTTGGTAGAAGGTGATATTGCAGGTGTTTGGTATGCCAACTAGTAATATTGCAGGTGTTTGGTAGAATGTGATATTGCAGGTGTTTGGTATGCCAACTAGTAATATTGCAGGTGTTTGGTATGCCAACTAGTAATATTGCAGGTATTTGGTATGCCAACTAGTAATATTGCAGGTGTTTGGTAGAAGGTGATATTGCAGGTGTTTGGTATGCCAACTAGTAATATTGCAGGTGTTTGGTAGAAGGTGATATTGCAGGTGTTTGGTATGCCAACTAGTAATATTGCAGGTATTTGGTATGCCAACTAGTAATATTGCAGGTGTTTGGTATGCCAACTAGTAATATTGCAGGTGTTTGGTAGAAGTTGATATTGCAGGTGTTTGGTATGCCAACTAGTAATATTGCAGGTGTTTGGTAGAAGGTGATATTGCAAGTGTTTGGTAGAAGGTGATATTGCAGGTGTTTGGTATGTCAACTAGTAAGATTACAGGTGTTTGGTAGAAGGTGCTGAATAAATAATACTATACACTATTATAGACATATATTTAGCAATATTCTATTAATCCGTTGCTGCTAGTTCTCCAAAAATATTTGACCACATCCAATAAGCACCTCCTGGATATGTTGTTAGTTTTTTTGTTTCAATGATCCCAACAACCTCAAAGCAGTCCCAGAACAATAATAGGCCTATGTGTTGTATGGTGTCCTCAGGTTGACATTGGAGAGTTTAAACCTGAAGATGTTGTAGTGAAAACAATGGACAGAAAGCTGATTGTACATGCTGAACATGAAGAGAAGACATCTGGGCGGACACTTCACAAGGAGTTTAATAAGGAGTATGATCTACCTGGTAAGTTTAATATGGAGTATGATCTACCTGGTAAGTTTAATATGGAGTATGATCTACCTGGTAAGTTTAATATGGAGTATGATCAACCTGGTAAGTTTAATATGGAGTATGATCCACTTGGTAAGTAGTTTAATATGAAGTATGATCTACCTGGTAAGTAGTTTAATATGGAGTATGATCTACCTGGTAAGTAGTTTAATATGAAGTATGATCTACCTGGTAAGTAGTTTAATATGAAGTATGATCTACCTGGTAAGTAGTTTAATATGGAGTATGATCTACCTGGTAAGTAGTTTAATATGAAGTATGATCTACCTGGTATGTAGTTTAATTTGAAGTATGATCTACCTGGTAAGTAGTTTAATATGGAGTATGATCTACCTGGTAAGTTTAATATGGAGTATGATCTACCTGGTAAGTAGTTTAATATGGAGTATGATCTACCTGGTAAGTTTAATATGGAGTATGATCTACCTGGTAAGTAGTTTAATATGAAGTATGATCTACCTGGTAAGTTTAATATGGAGTATGATCTACCTGGTAAGTAGTTTAATATGAAGAATGATCTACCTGGTAAGTAGTTTAATATGAAGTATGATCTACCTGGTAAGTTTAATATGGAGTATGATCTACCTGGTAAGTTTAATATGGAGTATGATCTACCTGGTAAGTAGTTTAATATGGAGTATGATCTACCTGGTAAGTTTAATATTGAGTATGATCTACCTGGTAAGTAGTTTAATATGAAGTATGATCTACCTGGTAAGTAGTTTAATATGAAGTATGATCTACCTGGTAAGTAGTTTAATATGGAGTATGATCTACCTGGTAAGTTTAATATGGAATATGATCTACCTGGTAAGTAGTTTAATATGGAGTATGATCTACCTGTTAAGGAGTTTAATGTGGAGTATGATCTACCTGGTAAGTTTAATATGGAGTATGATCTACCTGGTAAGTAGTTTAATATGGAGTATGATCTACCTGGTAAGTTTAATATGGAGTATGATCTACCTGGTAAGTAGTTTAATATGAAGTATGATCTACCTGGTAAGTAGTTTAATATGAAGTATGATCTACCTGGTAAGTAGTTTAATATGGAGTATGATCTACCTGGTAAGTAGTTTAATATGGAGTATGATCTACCTGGTAAGTAGTTTAATATGGAGTATGATCTACCTGGTAAGTAGTTTAATATGAAGTATGATCTACCTGGTAAGTAGTTTAATATGGAGTATGATCTACCTGGTAAGTAGTTTAATATGGAGTATGATCTACCTGGTAAGTTTAATATGGAGTATGATCTACCTGGTAAGTAGTTTAATATGGAGTATGATCTACCTGGTAAGTTTAATATGGAGTATGATCTACCTGGTAAGTAGTTTAATATGGAGTATGATCTACCTGGTAAGTTTAATATGGAGTATGATCTACCTGGTAAGTAGTTTAATATGGAGTATGATCTACCTGGTAAGTAGTTTAATATGAAGTATGATCTACCTGGTAAGTAGTTTAATATGGAGTATGATCTACCTGGTAAGTAGTTTAATATGGAGTATGATCTACCTGGTAAGTTTAATATGGAGTATGATCTACCTGGTAAGTAGTTTAATATGAAGTATGATCTACCTGGTAAGTTTAATATGGAGTATGATCTACCTGGTAAGTAGTTTAATATGAAGAATGATCTACCTGGTAAGTAGTTCAATATGAAGTATGATCTACCTGGTAAGTTTAATATGGAGTATGATCTACCTGGTAAGTTTAATATGGAGTATGATCTACCTGGTAAGTAGTTTAATATGGAGTATGATCTACCTGGTAAGTTTAATATTGAGTATGATCTACCTGGTAAGTAGTTTAATATGAAGTATGATCTACCTGGTAAGTAGTTTAATATGAAGTATGATCTACCTGGTAAGTAGTTTAATATGGAGTATGATCTACCTGGTAAGTTTAATATGGAATATGATCTACCTGGTAAGTAGTTTAATATGGAGTATGATCTACCTGGTAAGGAGTTTAATGTGGAGTATGATCTACCTGGTAAGTTTAATATGGAGTATGATCTACCTGGTAAGTAGTTTAATTTGGAGTATGATCTACCTGGTAAGTTTAATATGGAGTATGATCTACCTGGTAAGTAGTTTAATATGAAGTATGATCTACCTGGTAAGTAGTTTAATATGAAGTATGATCTACCTGGTAAGTAGTTTAATATGGAGTATGATCTACCTGGTAAGTAGTTTAATATGGAGTATGATCTACCTGGTAAGTAGTTTAATATGGAGTATGATCTACCTGGTAAGTAGTTTAATATGAAGTATGATCTACCTGGTAAGTAGTTTAATATGGAGTATGATCTACCTGGTAAGTAGTTTAATATGGAGTATGATCTACCTGGTAAGTTTAATATGGAGTATGATCTACCTGGTAAGTAGTTTAATATGGAGTATGATCTACCTGGTAAGTTTAATATGGAGTATGATCTACCTGGTAAGTAGTTTAATATGGAGTATGATCTACCTGGTAAGTAGTTTAATATGAAGTATGATCTACCTGGTAAGTAGTTTAATATGGAGTATGATCTACCTGGTAAGTAGTTTAATATGAAGTATGATCTACCTGGTAAGTAGTTTAATATGAAGTATGATCTACCTGGTAAGTAGTTTAATATGGAGTATGATCTACCTGGTAAGTTTAATATGGAGTATGATCTACCTGGTAAGTAGTTTAATATGGAGTATGATCTACCTGGTAAGTTTAATATGGAGTATGATCTACCTGGTAAGTAGTTTAATATGAAGTATGATCTACCTGGTAAGTTTAATATGGAGTATGATCTACCTGGTAAGTAGTTTAATATGAAGAATGATCTACCTGGTAAGTAGTTTAATATGAAGTATGATCTACCTGGTAAGTTTAATATGGAGTATGATCTACCTGGTAAGTTTAATATGGAGTATGATCTACCTGGTAAGTAGTTTAATATGGAGTATGATCTACCTGGTAAGTAGTTTAATATGAAGTATGATCTACCTGGTAAGTAGTTTAATATGAAGTATGATCTACCTGGTAAGTAGTTTAATATGGAGTATGATCTACCTGGTAAGTTTAATATGGAATATGATCTACCTGGTAAGTAGTTTAATATGGAGTATGATCTACCTGGTAAGTAGTTTAATATGGAGTATTATCTACCTGGTAAGTTTAATATGGAGTATGATCTACCTGGTAAGTAGTTTAATATGGAGTATGATCTACCTGGTAAGTTTAATATGGAGTATGATCTACCTGGTAAGTAGTTTAATATGAAGTATGATCTACCTGGTAAGTAGTTTAATATGAAGTATGATCTACCTGGTAAGTAGTTTAATATGGAGTATGATCTACCTGGTAAGTAGTTTAATATGGAGTATGATCTACCTGGTAAGTAGTTTAATATGAAGTATGATCTACCTGGTAAGTAGTTTAATATGGAGTATGATCTACCTGGTAAGTAGTTTAATATGGAGTATGATCTACCTGGTAAGTTTAATATGGAGTATGATCTACCTGGTAAGTAGTTTAATATGGAGTATGATCTACCTGGTAAGTTAATATGGAGTATGATCTACCTGGTAAGTAGTTTAATATGAAGTATGATCTACCTGGTAAGTAGTTTAATATGAAGTATGATCTACCTGGTAAGTAGTTTAATATGGAGTATGATCTACCTGGTAAGTAGTTTAATATGGAGTATGATCTACCTGGTAAGTAGTTTAATATGGAGTATGATCTACCTGGTAAGTAGTTTAATATGAAATATGATCTACCTGGTAAGTAGTTTAATATGGAGTATGATCTACCTGGTAAGTAGTTTAATATGGAGTATGATCTACCTGGTAAGTTTAATATGGAGTATGATCTACCTGGTAAGTAGTTTAATATGGAGTATGATCTACCTGGTAAGTTTAATATGGAGTATGATCTACCTGGTAAGTAGTTTAATATGGAGTATGATCTACCTGGTAAGTAGTTTAATATGAAGTATGATCTACCTGGTAAGTAGTTTAATATGGAGTATGATCTACCTGGTAAGTAATTTAATATGAAGTATGATCTACCTGGTAAGTAGTTTAATATGAAGTATGATCTACCTGGTAAGTAGTTTAATATGGAGTATGATCTACCTGGTAAGTAGTTTAATATGGAGTATGATCTACCTGGTAAGTAGTTTAATATGGAGTATGATCTACCTGGTAAGTAGTTTAATATGGAGTATGATCTACCTGGTAAGTTTAATATGAAGTATGATCTACCTGGTAAGTAGTTTAATATGAAGTATGATCTACCTGGTAAGTAGTTTAATATGGAGTATGATCTACCTGGTAAGGAGTTTAATGTGGAGTATGATCTACCTGGTAAGTTTAATATGGAGTATGATCTACCTGGTAAGTAGTTTAATATGGAGTATGATCTACCTGGTAAGTTTAATATGGAGTATGATCTACCTGGTAAGTAGTTTAATATGAAGTATGATCTACCTGGTAAGTAGTTTAATATGAAGTATGATCTACCTGGTAAGTAGTTTAATATGGAGTATGATCTACCTGGTAAGTAGTTTAATATGGAGTATGATCTACCTGGTAAGTAGTTTAATATGGAGTATGATCTACCTGGTAAGTAGTTTAATATGAAGTATGATCTACCTGGTAAGTAGTTTAATATGGAGTATGATCTACCTGGTAAGTAGTTTAATATGGAGTATGATCTACCTGGTAAGTTTAATATGGAGTATGATCTACCTGGTAAGTAGTTTAATATGGAGTATCATCTACCTGGTAAGTTTAATATGGAGTATGATCTACCTGGTAAGTAGTTTAATATGGAGTATGATCTACCTGGTAAGTAGTTTAATATGAAGTATGATCTACCTGGTAAGTAGTTTAATATGGAGTATGATCTACCTGGTAAGTAGTTTAATATGAAGTATGATCTACCTGGTAAGTAGTTTAATATGAAGTATGATCTACCTGGTAAGTAGTTTAAGGGGGCAGTATCACCAGAGGAAGGGTGATGTTAGAAGAAAATTCATATAAAATTCAATTTTAAAGATAGAAGTCTCAGATTTTCCCACATGATAGTTAAATCATAGTAGTATCAGTAAACATACATATCTCTAAGGTATGTTCTATACATGTAGTACATGAGACTTTTGAAATGAAAAAAATATTTTTTACATGTATGAAAACTGAATGATACTTCTAACAACTTTGTTAGTAAATGGTTCAGCCAGATTCATTACAAATTAACCAGCATATGCACAGATGGCTTGAGTATGGCGGGAACTACAGACAATTGTATAGATATTATAGATTTTTTTTTACATCGCATGAAATTTGTCTCTTTTTGAGGTTTGAAAATGTAATCTTTAAATGAACATAAAATAGACAAGAATAGAGCAATTGCATTTTCCATAGAATGTGACAAAGACAGGTATATTGTAAGCAAGCATGCCAAATTTCAGGCTGATTGGTTAATATTTGACAAAGTTATGATGTTAAAAGTGATAAGAGTGGTTACTTTTCGGACAAAATTTGAAACAAAATTAACCGTACTTTTTTACTCCAAAAACAGATTGCGCTTACCTCAATGACCCCCTGCCAGGTATGGGGAGTCTTCCAATTGAGCTTGTGCCTCCACTAACTCAATCCGCTTCATCCTTCTGGCTCTTCTAGCTTCCAATGATGCTTCTGTTGTTGCCCTTTGAGCATTCTGCAGTCGGTCAGCATCAGTTGAATTGAGATAATGCGATGTGAATCGTCCACATAATAGTTGCATCGCTGCAAGAGGCCCTTTCAATGCTTTTCCTCCATCGTTGAAAATGAGGGTTGCAATGCCAATAGCAATCTGAACAGTAACTAATCCGTGGTATTTATGCTTCGGGCAATATTGCCATATTGTACTGTTGAAGGATTCATTAGCATTTTGTGTGTAGCCATTGAGACATTTTTTCAAGAGATCAGGGTGGGACAAATCTCTGAAAACTGGTTTGATGACATCCGTAATGGCAGAGGGCAGGTTGCTTTTGTGCTTATAGTCCTTGTTGCTGGCAGCAATAGCTTTTTTATATGGACACCAACTAACTTTACAGAGGTAGTGGACAGGCCTCTGGTCTGTGGAAAGCTTATGAAAATATATCGCCCAGATAGCTTCTCGCATACCTTTCAAGTCATTCTTATTAGCCCTAATTGCATTACCATAATATTTCTGGATACAATTTATTTGTGTGTCTGTAAGCCTTCCCTTTCCACCTATATGCTTTCCATCTGACAATTTTTTTCCAGCCATAGACGTCTTGATCTTGCGCAGACGAGTACCCATTCTCTTTTGCACGTGTCCGACGCATTCTATTTTTTCAACAGGAACATCACCATATGGCTTTGAATCACACACTGTCTTAAAACTCCTTGTGTCACCATCACCAATGAAGCTTGTATATCTCAGTTTATACTTTTCAACTGATCTAGAAAATAGTTCTACAGCAATTGTTGCCTCCATTGATCCCGATGAACCACTATGTGTGGCTGTACACTGTGACTTGTGATGTTGTTCCCATGCCTTGTAGCCCTCAGAATGTTTGTCTTGAGTGTTCCAGTAGTCACATGATTTGCATACTTTTGAGAGTAATCCAGTGTCAAGAACTTTTCCTGTGACACAGCCAATTAATGTTGTTACTCCTATTGTTGATGTATGTCCGCGTGTCATCCAGGTTCCATCAACAGATACATCTATATTGCGACAATCATCACCTGACTTGAACTCCCCTGCTAATTTGTACTCTGTTTCTGCTGCTTTCTTCATACTAGCAGCCTGTGAGAGAATAACAGCACTTTCTATAGTTTTATTTATTAATTTATAAGTACTCTTCTGGGCAGGTGGGGGAAGATTCATCATTCCACAAAAAGTCTGCAAGTCTGAAAGGCCACCTCCTGCACATCGCATAGCAAAAATGGCTCGTCTATTGATTGAATGTATCTGTAAACTGTTGCTTGTATTGACACCAATTTGAGGGTTAGAAGGAAAAGTGGTTTGTTGTTTGCACCTATTATTACTGCAAACAAATTTAAATTTACTGCCAAGCCCCTGTCTGCAATCTTCAGTTAGTCTGGTTTGACTGTGGCAAAATGCACAAACTAGCTGTGTTGAAATTTGGTTACACAAAATTGCAAGATCAATGATCCTATACCCTTCACTCACCATTTGAGAATGTTGATCATTGAATGCTTCATCAACATTTGTATTATGATCATCGTCATAATCTTCATTAATAACGTCATATAGGTCTTGTATCTTCATTGCTGACCGACTATTTGTGGGCGTGGCACTAAGAGTTTCAACTGCAGGAATATTTTGAGTGTGTGTAGATGAAGATGGTAGGTCTAGAACCACGAGGTCTTCTACAACATTGTCAACAACATGACGATGCGATTGTAATGTTATTCTTTTCCCACTACTAAACCTATTACCGTGAAACTTACGCTTTGTGGGTCGTTGATGATGTTTCTTATCACTTGACATTGTAAAAATTCACACTGATCAAAGAATATTTCACAAATTCGTAAATCAAATATAAATAACAACTTTTTATTGTAATGCAACACTACATGGAAGTTGCCATTTTGTAAGGAAGTCACGTGATCAGTAGGGATCATTAATTGAGAGGGTAAAAACAGGGAGGTTACAATTGTTAGTGCTCTGAAAATTTTGTTGAAAATTTTTTATTTTTTTTTCGCAAATCAGGCAGACCTTACTCTCTTTCAGTCTTCATAACTCTGAAACTAATGCGGCTATTCTAAAGCAGTTTTCAGAAACGTATAGAAAAATGAATGATCTTTAATTTGATACCATGTTTGTGTTTAAATTCACAAAATCATATTTTTTCAATTTCTCTGGTGATACTGCCCCCTTAATATGGAGTATGATCTACCTGGTAAGTTTAATATGGAGTATGATCTACCTGGTAAGTAGTTTAATATGGAGTATGATCTACCTGGTAAGTTTAATATGGAGTATGATCTACCTGGTAAGTAGTTTAATATGAAATATGATCTACCTGGTAAGTTTAATATGGAGTATGATCTACCTGGTAAGTAGTTTAATATGAAGAATGATCTACCTGGTAAGTAGTTTAATATGAAGTATGATCTACCTGGTAAGTTTAATATGGAGTATGATCTACCTGGTAAGTTTAATATGGAGTATGATCTACCTGGTAAGTAGTTTAATATGGAGTATGATCTACCTGGTAAGTAGTTTAATATGAAGTATGATCTACCTGGTAAGTAGTTTAATATGAAGTATGATCTACCTGGTAAGTAGTTTAATATGGAGTATGATCTACCTGGTAAGTTTAATATGGAATATGATCTACCTGGTAAGTAGTTTAATATGGAGTATGATCTACCTGGTAAGTAGTTTAATATGGAGTATTATCTACCTGGTAAGTTTAATATGGAGTATGATCTACCTGGTAAGTAGTTTAATATGGAGTATGATCTACCTGGTAAGTTTAATATGGAGTATGATCTACCTGGTAAGTAGTTTAATATGAAGTATGATCTACCTGGTAAGTAGTTTAATATGAAGTATGATCTACCTGGTAAGTAGTTTAATATGGAGTATGATCTACCTGGTAAGTAGTTTAATATGGAGTATGATCTACCAGGTAAGTAGTTTAATATGAAGTATGATCTACCTGGTAAGTAGTTTAATATGGAGTATGATCTACCTGGTAAGTAGTTTAATATGGAGTATGATCTACCTGGTAAGTTTAATATGGAGTATGATCTACCTGGTAAGTAGTTTAATATGGAGTATGATCTACCTGGTAAGTTAATATGGAGTATGATCTACCTGGTAAGTAGTTTAATATGAAGTATGATCTACCTGGTAAGTAGTTTAATATGAAGTATGATCTACCTGGTAAGTAGTTTAATATGGAGTATGATCTACCTGGTAAGTAGTTTAATATGAAGTATGATCTACCTGGTAAGTAGTTTAATATGGAGTATGATCTACCTGGTAAGTTTAATATGGAGTATGATCTACCTGGTAAGTAGTTTAATATGGAGTATGATCTACCTGGTAAGTTTAATATGGAGTATGATCTACCTGGTAAGTAGTTTAATATGAAGTATGATCTACCTGGTAAGTTTAATATGGAGTATGATCTACCTGGTAAGTAGTTTAATATGAAGAATGATCTACCTGGTAAGTAGTTTAATATGAAGTATGATCTACCTGGTAAGTTTAATATGGAGTATGATCTACCTGGTAAGTTTAATATGGAGTATGATCTACCTGGTAAGTAGTTTAATATGGAGTATGATCTACCTGGTAAGTTTAATATTGAGTATGATCTACCTGGTAAGTAGTTTAATATGAAGTATGATCTACCTGGTAAGTAGTTTAATATGAAGTATGATCTACCTGGTAAGTAGTTTAATATGGAGTATGATCTACCTGGTAAGTTTAATATGGAATATGATCTACCTGGTAAGTAGTTTAATATGGAGTATGATCTACCTGTTAAGGAGTTTAATGTGGAGTATGATCTACCTGGTAAGTTTAATATGGAGTATGATCTACCTGGTAAGTTTAATATGGAGTATGATCTACCTGGTAAGTAGTTTAATATGAAGTATGATCTACCTGGTAAGTAGTTTAATATGAAGTATGATCTACCTGGTAAGTAGTTTAATATGGAGTATGATCTACCTGGTAAGTAGTTTAATATGGAGTATGATCTACCTGGTAAGTAGTTTAATATGGAGTATGATCTACCTGGTAAGTAGTTTAATATGAAGTATGATCTACCTGGTAAGTAGTTTAATATGGAGTATGATCTACCTGGTAAGTAGTTTAATATGGAGTATGATCTACCTGGTAAGTTTAATATGGAGTATGATCTACCTGGTAAGTAGTTTAATATGGAGTATGATCTACCTGGTAAGTTTAATATGGAGTATGATCTACCTGGTAAGTAGTTTAATATGGAGTATGATCTACCTGGTAAGTTTAATATGGAGTATGATCTACCTGGTAAGTAGTTTAATATGGAGTATGATCTACCTGGTAAGTAGTTTAATATGAAGTATGATCTACCTGGTAAGTAGTTTAATATGGAGTATGATCTACCTGGTAAGTAGTTTAATATGGAGTATGATCTACCTGGTAAGTTTAATATGGAGTATGATCTACCTGGTAAGTAGTTTAATATGAAGTATGATCTACCTGGTAAGTTTAATATGGAGTATGATCTACCTGGTAAGTAGTTTAATATGAAGAATGATCTACCTGGTAAGTAGTTCAATATGAAGTATGATCTACCTGGTAAGTTTAATATGGAGTATGATCTACCTGGTAAGTTTAATATGGAGTATGATCTACCTGGTAAGTAGTTTAATATGGAGTATGATCTACCTGGTAAGTTTAATATTGAGTATGATCTACCTGGTAAGTAGTTTAATATGAAGTATGATCTACCTGGTAAGTAGTTTAATATGAAGTATGATCTACCTGGTAAGTAGTTTAATATGGAGTATGATCTACCTGGTAAGTTTAATATGGAATATGATCTACCTGGTAAGTAGTTTAATATGGAGTATGATCTACCTGGTAAGGAGTTTAATGTGGAGTATGATCTACCTGGTAAGTTTAATATGGAGTATGATCTACCTGGTAAGTAGTTTAATATGGAGTATGATCTACCTGGTAAGTTTAATATGGAGTATGATCTACCTGGTAAGTAGTTTAATATGAAGTATGATCTACCTGGTAAGTAGTTTAATATGAAGTATGATCTACCTGGTAAGTAGTTTAATATGGAGTATGATCTACCTGGTAAGTAGTTTAATATGGAGTATGATCTACCTGGTAAGTAGTTTAATATGGAGTATGATCTACCTGGTAAGTAGTTTAATATGAAGTATGATCTACCTGGTAAGTAGTTTAATATGGAGTATGATCTACCTGGTAAGTAGTTTAATATGGAGTATGATCTACCTGGTAAGTTTAATATGGAGTATGATCTACCTGGTAAGTAGTTTAATATGGAGTATGATCTACCTGGTAAGTTTAATATGGAGTATGATCTACCTGGTAAGTAGTTTAATATGGAGTATGATCTACCTGGTAAGTAGTTTAATATGAAGTATGATCTACCTGGTAAGTAGTTTAATATGGAGTATGATCTACCTGGTAAGTAGTTTAATATGAAGTATGATCTACCTGGTAAGTAGTTTAATATGAAGTATGATCTACCTGGTAAGTAGTTTAATATGGAGTATGATCTACCTGGTAAGTTTAATATGGAGTATGATCTACCTGGTAAGTAGTTTAATATGGAGTATGATCTACCTGGTAAGTTTAATATGGAGTATGATCTACCTGGTAAGTAGTTTAATATGAAGTATGATCTACCTGGTAAGTTTAATATGGAGTATGATCTACCTGGTAAGTAGTTTAATATGAAGAATGATCTACCTGGTAAGTAGTTTAATATGAAGTATGATCTACCTGGTAAGTTTAATATGGAGTATGATCTACCTGGTAAGTTTAATATGGAGTATGATCTACCTGGTAAGTAGTTTAATATGGAGTATGATCTACCTGGTAAGTAGTTTAATATGAAGTATGATCTACCTGGTAAGTAGTTTAATATGAAGTATGATCTACCTGGTAAGTAGTTTAATATGGAGTATGATCTACCTGGTAAGTTTAATATGGAATATGATCTACCTGGTAAGTAGTTTAATATGGAGTATGATCTACCTGGTAAGTAGTTTAATATGGAGTATTATCTACCTGGTAAGTTTAATATGGAGTATGATCTACCTGGTAAGTATAATATGGAGTATGATCTACCTGGTAAGTTTAATATGGAGTATGATCTACCTGGTAAGTAGTTTAATATGAAGTATGATCTACCTGGTAAGTAGTTTAATATGAAGTATGATCTACCTGGTAAGTAGTTTAATATGGAGTATGATCTACCTGGTAAGTAGTTTAATATGGAGTATGATCTACCTGGTAAGTAGTTTAATATGAAGTATGATCTACCTGGTAAGTAGTTTAATATGGAGTATGATCTACCTGGTAAGTAGTTTAATATGGAGTATGATCTACCTGGTAAGTTTAATATGGAGTATGATCTACCTGGTAAGTAGTTTAATATGGAGTATGATCTACCTGGTAAGTTAATATGGAGTATGATCTACCTGGTAAGTAGTTTAATATGAAGTATGATCTACCTGGTAAGTAGTTTAATATGAAGTATGATCTACCTGGTAAGTAGTTTAATATGGAGTATGATCTACCTGGTAAGTAGTTTAATATGGAGTATGATCTACCTGGTAAGTAGTTTAATATGGAGTATGATCTACCTGGTAAGTAGTTTAATATGAAATATGATCTACCTGGTAAGTAGTTTAATATGGAGTATGATCTACCTGGTAAGTAGTTTAATATGGAGTATGATCTACCTGGTAAGTTTAATATGGAGTATGATCTACCTGGTAAGTAGTTTAATATGGAGTATGATCTACCTGGTAAGTTTAATATGGAGTATGATCTACCTGGTAAGTAGTTTAATATGGAGTATGATCTACCTGGTAAGTAGTTTAATATGAAGTATGATCTACCTGGTAAGTAGTTTAATATGGAGTATGATCTACCTGGTAAGTAATTTAATATGAAGTATGATCTACCTGGTAAGTAGTTTAATATGAAGTATGATCTACCTGGTAAGTAGTTTAATATGGAGTATGATCTACCTGGTAAGTAGTTTAATATGGAGTATGATCTACCTGGTAAGTAGTTTAATATGGAGTATGATCTACCTGGTAAGTAGTTTAATATGGAGTGTGATCTACCTGGTAAGTTTAATATGGAGTATGATCTACCTGGTAAGTTGTTTAATATGAAGTATGATCTACCTGTTAAGTAGTTTAATATGAAGTATGATCTACCTGGTAAGTAGTTTAATATGAAGTATGATCTACCTGGTAAGTAGTTTAATATGAAGTATGATCTACCTGGTAAGTAGTTTAATATGGAGTATGATCTACCTGGTAAGTAGTGTAATATGGAGTATGATCTACCTGGTAAGTAGTTTAATATGGAGTATGATCTACCTGGTAAGTAGTGTAATATGGAGTATGATCTACCTGGTAAGTAGTTTAATATGGAGTATGATCTACCTGGTAAGTTTAATATGGAGTATGATCTACCTGGTAAGTAGTTTAATATGAAGTATGATCTACCTGGTAAGTTTAATATGGAGTATGATCTACCTGGTAAGTAGTTTAATATGAAGAATGATCTACCTGGTAAGTAGTTTAATATGAAGTATGATCTACCTGGTAAGTTTAATATGGAGTATGATCTACCTGGTAAGTTTAATATGGAGTATGATCTACCTGGTAAGTAGTTTAATATGGAGTATGATCTACCTGGTAAGTAGTTTAATATGAAGTATGATCTACCTGGTAAGTAGTTTAATATGAAGTATGATCTACCTGGTAAGTAGTTTAATATGGAGTATGATCTACCTGGTAAGTTTAATATGGAATATGATCTACCTGGTAAGTAGTTTAATATGGAGTATGATCTACCTGGTAAGTAGTTTAATATGGAGTATTATCTACCTGGTAAGTTTAATATGGAGTATGATCTACCTGGTAAGTAGTTTAATATGGAGTATGATCTACCTGGTAAGTTTAATATGGAGTATGATCTACCTGGTAAGTAGTTTAATATGAAGTATGATCTACCTGGTAAGTAGTTTAATATGAAGTATGATCTACCTGGTAAGTAGTTTAATATGGAGTATGATCTACCTGGTAAGTAGTTTAATATGGAGTATGATCTACCTGGTAAGTAGTTTAATATGAAGTATGATCTACCTGGTAAGTAGTTTAATATGGAGTATGATCTACCTGGTAAGTAGTTTAATATGGAGTATGATCTACCTGGTAAGTTTAATATGGAGTATGATCTACCTGGTAAGTAGTTTAATATGGAGTATGATCTACCTGGTAAGTTAATATGGAGTATGATCTACCTGGTAAGTAGTTTAATATGAAGTATGATCTACCTGGTAAGTAGTTTAATATGAAGTATGATCTACCTGGTAAGTAGTTTAATATGGAGTATGATCTACCTGGTAAGTAGTTTAATATGAAGTATGATCTACCTGGTAAGTAGTTTAATATGGAGTATGATCTACCTGGTAAGTTTAATATGGAGTATGATCTACCTGGTAAGTAGTTTAATATGGAGTATGATCTACCTGGTAAGTTTAATATGGAGTATGATCTACCTGGTAAGTAGTTTAATATGAAGTATGATCTACCTGGTAAGTTTAATATGGAGTATGATCTACCTGGTAAGTAGTTTAATATGAAGAATGATCTACCTGGTAAGTAGTTTAATATGAAGTATGATCTACCTGGTAAGTTTAATATGGAGTATGATCTACCTGGTAAGTTTAATATGGAGTATGATCTACCTGGTAAGTAGTTTAATATGGAGTATGATCTACCTGGTAAGTTTAATATTGAGTATGATCTACCTGGTAAGTAGTTTAATATGAAGTATGATCTACCTGGTAAGTAGTTTAATATGAAGTATGATCTACCTGGTAAGTAGTTTAATATGGAGTATGATCTACCTGGTAAGTTTAATATGGAATATGATCTACCTGGTAAGTAGTTTAATATGGAGTATGATCTACCTGTTAAGGAGTTTAATGTGGAGTATGATCTACCTGGTAAGTTTAATATGGAGTATGATCTACCTGGTAAGTTTAATATGGAGTATGATCTACCTGGTAAGTAGTTTAATATGAAGTATGATCTACCTGGTAAGTAGTTTAATATGAAGTATGATCTACCTGGTAAGTAGTTTAATATGGAGTATGATCTACCTGGTAAGTAGTTTCATATGGAGTATGATCTACCTGGTAAGTAGTTTAATATGGAGTATGATCTACCTGGTAAGTAGTTTAATATGAAGTATGATCTACCTGGTAAGTAGTTTAATATGGAGTATGATCTACCTGGTAAGTAGTTTAATATGGAGTATGATCTACCTGGTAAGTTTAATATGGAGTATGATCTACCTGGTAAGTAGTTTAATATGGAGTATGATCTACCTGGTAAGTTTAATATGGAGTATGATCTACCTGGTAAGTAGTTTAATATGGAGTATGATCTACCTGGTAAGTTTAATATGGAGTATGATCTACCTGGTAAGTAGTTTAATATGGAGTATGATCTACCTGGTAAGTAGTTTAATATGAAGTATGATCTACCTGGTAAGTAGTTTAATATGGAGTATGATCTACCTGGTAAGTAGTTTAATATGGAGTATGATCTACCTGGTAAGTTTAATATGGAGTATGATCTACCTGGTAAGTAGTTTAATATGAAGTATGATCTACCTGGTAAGTTTAATATGGAGTATGATCTACCTGGTAAGTAGTTTAATATGAAGAATGATCTACCTGGTAAGTAGTTCAATATGAAGTATGATCTACCTGGTAAGTTTAATATGGAGTATGATCTACCTGGTAAGTTTAATATGGAGTATGATCTACCTGGTAAGTAGTTTAATATGGAGTATGATCTACCTGGTAAGTTTAATATTGAGTATGATCTACCTGGTAAGTAGTTTAATATGAAGTATGATCTACCTGGTAAGTAGTTTAATATGAAGTATGATCTACCTGGTAAGTAGTTTAATATGGAGTATGATCTACCTGGTAAGTTTAATATGGAATATGATCTACCTGGTAAGTAGTTTAATATGGAGTATGATCTACCTGGTAAGGAGTTTAATGTGGAGTATGATCTACCTGGTAAGTTTAATATGGAGTATGATCTACCTGGTAAGTAGTTTAATATGGAGTATGATCTACCTGGTAAGTTTAATATGGAGTATGATCTACCTGGTAAGTAGTTTAATATGAAGTATGATCTACCTGGTAAGTAGTTTAATATGAAGTATGATCTACCTGGTAAGTAGTTTAATATGGAGTATGATCTACCTGGTAAGTAGTTTAATATGGAGTATGATCTACCTGGTAAGTAGTTTAATATGGAGTATGATCTACCTGGTAAGTAGTTTAATATGAAGTATGATCTACCTGGTAAGTAGTTTAATATGGAGTATGATCTACCTGGTAAGTAGTTTAATATGGAGTATGATCTACCTGGTAAGTTTAATATGGAGTATGATCTACCTGGTAAGTAGTTTAATATGGAGTATGATCTACCTGGTAAGTTTAATATGGAGTATGATCTACCTGGTAAGTAGTTTAATATGGAGTATGATCTACCTGGTAAGTAGTTTAATATGAAGTATGATCTACCTGGTAAGTAGTTTAATATGGAGTATGATCTACCTGGTAAGTAGTTTAATATGAAGTATGATCTACCTGGTAAGTAGTTTAATATGAAGTATGATCTACCTGGTAAGTAGTTTAATATGGAGTATGATCTACCTGGTAAGTTTAATATGGAGTATGATCTACCTGGTAAGTAGTTTAATATGGAGTATGATCTACCTGGTAAGTTTAATATGGAGTATGATCTACCTGGTAAGTAGTTTAATATGAAGTATGATCTACCTGGTAAGTTTAATATGGAGTATGATCTACCTGGTAAGTAGTTTAATATGAAGAATGATCTACCTGGTAAGTAGTTTAATATGAAGTATGATCTACCTGGTAAGTTTAATATGGAGTATGATCTACCTGGTAAGTTTAATATGGAGTATGATCTACCTGGTAAGTAGTTTAATATGGAGTATGATCTACCTGGTAAGTAGTTTAATATGAAGTATGATCTACCTGGTAAGTAGTTTAATATGAAGTATGATCTACCTGGTAAGTAGTTTAATATGGAGTATGATCTACCTGGTAAGTTTAATATGGAATATGATCTACCTGGTAAGTAGTTTAATATGGAGTATGATCTACCTGGTAAGTAGTTTAATATGGAGTATTATCTACCTGGTAAGTTTAATATGGAGTATGATCTACCTGGTAAGTAGTTTAATATGGAGTATGATCTACCTGGTAAGTTTAATATGGAGTATGATCTACCTGGTAAGTAGTTTAATATGAAGTATGATCTACCTGGTAAGTAGTTTAATATGAAGTATGATCTACCTGGTAAGTAGTTTAATATGGAGTATGATCTACCTGGTAAGTAGTTTAATATGGAGTATGATCTACCTGGTAAGTAGTTTAATATGAAGTATGATCTACCTGGTAAGTAGTTTAATATGGAGTATGATCTACCTGGTAAGTAGTTTAATATGGAGTATGATCTACCTGGTAAGTTTAATATGGAGTATGATCTACCTGGTAAGTAGTTTAATATGGAGTATGATCTACCTGGTAAGTTAATATGGAGTATGATCTACCTGGTAAGTAGTTTAATATGAAGTATGATCTACCTGGTAAGTAGTTTAATATGAAGTATGATCTACCTGGTAAGTAGTTTAATATGGAGTATGATCTACCTGGTAAGTAGTTTAATATGGAGTATGATCTACCTGGTAAGTAGTTTAATATGGAGTATGATCTACCTGGTAAGTAGTTTAATATGAAATATGATCTACCTGGTAAGTAGTTTAATATGGAGTATGATCTACCTGGTAAGTAGTTTAATATGGAGTATGATCTACCTGGTAAGTTTAATATGGAGTATGATCTACCTGGTAAGTAGTTTAATATGGAGTATGATCTACCTGGTAAGTTTAATATGGAGTATGATCTACCTGGTAAGTAGTTTAATATGGAGTATGATCTACCTGGTAAGTAGTTTAATATGAAGTATGATCTACCTGGTAAGTAGTTTAATATGGAGTATGATCTACCTGGTAAGTAATTTAATATGAAGTATGATCTACCTGGTAAGTAGTTTAATATGAAGTATGATCTACCTGGTAAGTAGTTTAATATGGAGTATGATCTACCTGGTAAGTAGTTTAATATGGAGTATGATCTACCTGGTAAGTAGTTTAATATGGAGTATGATCTACCTGGTAAGTAGTTTAATATGGAGTGTGATCTACCTGGTAAGTTTAATATGGAGTATGATCTACCTGGTAAGTTGTTTAATATGAAGTATGATCTACCTGTTAAGTAGTTTAATATGAAGTATGATCTACCTGGTAAGTAGTTTAATATGAAGTATGATCTACCTGGTAAGTAGTTTAATATGAAGTATGATCTACCTGGTAAGTAGTTTAATATGGAGTATGATCTACCTGGTAAGTAGTGTAATATGGAGTATGATCTACCTGGTAAGTAGTTTAATATGGAGTATGATCTACCTGGTAAGTAGTGTAATATGGAGTATGATCTACCTGGTAAGTTTAATATGGAGTATGATCTACCTGCCAATGAAACTACTGTAAAGTTTATGTCTCATGTATTTCTGTTGATGCAGGAGTACAGCCCATGTTATTACAACTTATGAGTATACAATCCATATTATCACCCCCTACTGAGTTTTTTTTTAGAGAGAGACTATAGTGTGTTCCATAATAAATAGGCCACATCTGCTTAAAATGAACCATCTTAAGATTGCAAGTAAGTCAGATCAAAGTTCTCTCTGTAGTAGAAGACTGTCCAACTCATGGCATTGAACCATACAGTCACATTGTACCATACAGTCACATTGTACCATACAGTCACATTGTACCATACAGTCACATTGTACCATACAGTCACATTGTACCATATAGTCACACTGTACCATACTGTCACATTGTACCATACAGTCACATTGAGTAAAACAAGCATCATAGACTTGCATAGCTCTGGAAATAAAACTCAGTGGCTTGGCATACATATCATAGCCTACATTTTCTTCAAGTCCATACCAGTAAATTGCCTCCAGGGCGGAGAAGCTACTGACACTGTAAAATAGTCATAGCTCATATGAACTGGGTTGTGACTCCACACAAAGTCTAGGTTGTTCCATGCCATGTAGCTCTAGCAAGATTACTGTTGGTTTCTTTGTGCATATTCTCAATTAACCAGCATGCATCATTTCACATTCTCGCTTAACCACCATTTTCACTCAAAACTGCCCTCTAGAGTGTGCTGTCCTCACCATAGGCAAAGTACTCAATAAACGACCTTACTTCATCAGAGCTAACTTACTGATCTCACATTTTATCTTCACTTTTATCTTACTTTATCAGAGCTATCTCACTGATCTCACATTTTATCTTCACTTTTATCTTACTTTATCAGAGCTATCTCACTGATCTCACATTGTATCTTCACTTTTATCTTTCTTTATCAGACCTATCTCACTGATCTCACATTTTATCTTCACTTTTATCTTACTTTATCAGAGCTATCTCACTGATCTCACATTTTAAAATGTGAATAGATATTTCTCCACTTTTAAAATAAACAAATCACATGATTTTCACATTATAAGGAAATATTTCTTTGCTTAAGTAAATATCTGAAGTTTTAAATCAAATTTTCAGAATCTGTGGATCCTGCCACAATTCAAGCATACATCACAGATGATAAGAAACTAACAATAGAGGCACCACTGAAACCAGCTCAGAGAAAACTCTACACAGTTACTCAGAGCCAGGATGTCAGGAAAGTTGTAGTTACCAAAGAATCTTCAGTTACTATCACTGATGGACAGAACAGACCAGTAGTGACAATCAGCGTGCACAGAAAATAATAATAGTTTCCTGTTTCATATATGTTTCAGACTTAATATTTTGTTTGGTCAGTCAAGAATGAAACTTTCAGCTATAGTAATTGTCAGCCTGTAAGGTTTTCATTTACAGTTAAACATTTTCAGCCGTATTGTCATTGTAACCATTTGTCAACGTTTAGATGTAATACTTGTCAACATTTTCAGATTAAGGACTTTCCTAGTAAATCTACTGTAAGTGTACTCTAAGCAAAGATCTACATACCATTTTGTAAATGTTTGAACTGTCAATGTTTATCCCAAGGTGGATGGGAACACTACTCGTGCACACTTGTAGTTAGGCTTATGGATGAGAGCTTTAGTTTGCTTTCCAAGGCTAGATATGTCACCTGTGTTTAGCTATATCCATGTTTGTTCGAAATGATGTTATTTATTAATGTCTTTCTCTTCCTCTGACTCTGTAACCTGATCATGTTTTATTATATGCACTTGTAGAGAGTGCATATAATAAAGCAGATTAATAACTAAAACAAGGAGTTAAACAGGGATGTGTACTTTTACCAGACGTTTTCTTTATACAGTGAAAACATAATGCATGCAATAGTTGATATCTCAGGAATATCAGTGGGAGGACATAACATAAATAATTTGAGATATGCGGATGGCACTGTTCTGATTACTAAAAGTGAGGAAGACCTTCAAGTAATAATTATTGTAGTAGTCACAGAACGTAAAGAGAAAGGCCTCTTCCTGAATATCAAGAAAACAAAAGTAATGGTTATTTCAAAGAAACAAAACACCGCACCATTGCAATACCAAAGTGAATGATATAGTATTATAACAGGTCCACAATTCAAATATGTGGGTACAACGATTACAGCAGATGGAAGAAGTTAAACAGAAATAAGAAGCAGAATAGGACAGGCAAAAACAACATTCAGAAAAATAAAAAATATATTGTGTAATATGGCCGTGTCATTAGAAGTGAGGAAGAGAGTTCTGCAGTGCTATATAACTCCTGTACTAACATGTGGATGCAAGTCTTGGACAATAAAAAACAGGAAAGTGGGAAAGTAGAAGCAGTAGAAATGTGGTTCTACAGAAGAATGCTGAGGATACCATGGACTGCCAGAAAAACTAATGTGGAGGTGAAACTGAGCTTAATCGATAATATAAGAAAAAGACAATCTTCATGTTTTGGCCACATTATGAGACAAGGAGAACATAGTCACAGCAGGCAAAATTAAAGGCAATAGAGGCAGAGGGGACAATGTGAGAAAATATAAAGTTTTACAACCTGACATTGTAGGGAAACAAACTATCCTGATATACAATACTGGAGATAGGGAGCTGTGGAGAGCCATGATCACCTAAGCCAGCCAGCATGGCACCTGATAATGATGATGATTGTAGGTAGTTGGGTGTATTGTATTTTATTCTCATGTGATATAGTTGAGTAGACATACAACAACTTTGGAAAATACTATAACAATATGGGATTCCACAACATCTAATCAACTTGTGTAGAAGTAGTTACACAGGCAGTCAATGTGCAGTTAGAACAAGTGTTGGGCTATCAGATAAATTCCACATACACTCTGGAGTACGACAAGGATGTATTCGATCTCTCTTGTTATTCATCACATATACCAATTGCATTTGTAGAACTGCCAACACTAATGAAGAAGACAATCTAAACAACCTCCTGAGCGAACGTCTTTTTGCAGACGATAAAGCAATAATAGCAACAACAAAAGAACAACTACAACAACATATAAATAGACTCCACACAACATGTAGGGATTTTAACATGAAGATAAACACAGAAAAACTGAGATGTCAATCGCAAAAACAGAAAGAAGCCACACCATTCTAATTAATTCTAATCGATGATCAACAACTTAAACAGGTGAAAGAATTCACTTCTCTTGGAAGCATCATATCATTGAATGGGAAAAACACCAAAGAAATCCAACATCGATGCAATATAGCATACCAGATCTTGGGGAAGATGTCTCCTATTTTCACAAACAAATACATGAGCATGAACACCAAAACTGCGCTATATAAAATGATCATCATACCATGACTGTGCTATCAATGTCAAACATGGACACTAACAGCAGAATCCAAAAGAAAACATTTTACCTTTCTACAACAGGAATGTCTTGTTTATGTTAAATCCTCGGAGTAACAGAATCAGAAACAAAAACATCATAAAACTAACAAACACAATACCAATCCTGGATTACATCAGAAGAAAACAGATTAAGTGGTTCTCGCATGCTTCCAGACTACCATCAGACAGTGCCCCTTAAAAAGCATTACTATACAGACACGATGGATATAAACCCAGGGGAGACCATGCAAATGAGATGTATTACAGAAATAAAAGAGTCAACAAAAAGAAACATATATGAAGCACACAAAAAAACCATCTCCAGAGAACACTTCTACCCTTCTTCTTTTTCTTCTTCTGCGTTCGTTCTCAAACTCCTGCAGATTAGTAAGATGTAGTCTGGAGAACGGAATGTGTTGTGTCACGATTTACAGCATTGCTGCGATATCTTCGCCTTTCGGCCTGACACATTTGACTTCAGCATGGCTTTGGGTCACTGACTCTATATGGGATGGGATAGCCAACTCCATCTCACAACCTCCTTAGTCGCCTTTTACGACATGCGTGGAAGGTAAACAGTGTTGCTATTATTTGCTCCCCTTTCGGGCCCGGCAACATTCGGCCGACTTCTACCCTTGATGCTACAAGGCATATAGAGGTATAAAGTGAAAGAAAGAAAGAAGATAAATGATATATGCCTAATACCTTATCTATGTATGTCTCTCAATACATGATATAATACCTTATTCTATTTCTGATGTTGCCATTTTGTAACCTGTCTAATCTGGTAACACAGACAGTGTTTCTCAAATAATTAATTTCACTTGCTTTTTCTTGTGTGAAGATGTCAATGTCCAAGACTGGTATTGGTAACTGAGTTAATAACTTTCTCTTATGTCAAGATGTTAATGTCCATGTCATTTTGGTAATAGAGTATTGGTAGAAAAATACTCTTTATCATTTGTTGTTTGACTTTGATCGTTGGATGTGTCAGTAGTGATGACAGTTAATATTTGCCTTTTTATATCATGATTCTTATTGTCTGGACATGAATATTTGCTGAAAATACTACCGAGATACAAAAGTTGTTTCACACTGATATTATAAAATTTTATGTTTTATCTATTTGATGTTTTTCTGATTTTCAGAACTTCTGTGTTTTGTATATTTTCTTTCATATTTTATGAAGGATGTTAAAAAGGTTTATTTAATATGGTCTTTAAAAATTCTAAAAATCTATTAGAAGAATTTAACAGAAATTTTAAAATCATTAAACTGTGATTCCTATAATAAATTACTATAATGTTTGAGAAAAATCTGTCAATCATTGGTGTGTCAGTTTGGACAGAAAATGTTTACCTACATGTTTACCTCATATCATATTCATTAAGGCTGAAGCACTAATTTTCTGCACCCATTTGTTCTCATAAATAAATTCAAACTATTGCAAACTATGACATGTAGCCGTCCTTAAAAGTGCTTGTCAAATAATTATTTTTAATCATTTATCATTTGTATTTGGTTTCTGGAACATTTCACCGTGTGTTAGCTTTAAAATATGGATGCTAAACCTGGCACCAAAAAAAGACAATCATAAATAATAACTAGATAACGGTATGTTGTTCTAAGTTAAATTGGAAAATTTCAACAAAAGAAAGATACTTTAAATCAAACATATATCAAAATTGATGTTTCATATTTTCTTCTTTGTTGTCAGACTCCTACTGATTCGCAGGATTTAGTCCAGAGTTAAATGTGTTTTCTTGTTTTCCAAACCTTCTTAGTCACTTCTTCTTACAGAATGTGTGACAGGTCACGTGATGCTATTCTTTGCAGCTATATTTAGCCCCAGCAACATTCATGTGATTTCATGTTTTGATATTTCAACTTAAACTCAAGAAATCAACAAATCAGTTGCAAGAACACTCAGCATACATACATTTGGACATCTGCTAGTGGAGACTGAGCACCCATGGATCTTCCCAGAGTGCAATGAGATCAAATCATAATGAGACAAGTAGTTTAAATATGATTGCTCATCCTCTTGTCAATTCTTCTGTTTTAAATCTTTTTTCATTTGTAGACGTTTCTTGCATATTTCAGTACACAAAATATGCTTTTTTTTTGTAACTTGTTGACAGTGATGTCTGCAAGCACATTTTGGTTTATATTCATTCTCAAGTAACAGTGCATTTTTACAATTGTGATCAGTAGTATGTTTTATATCAACATGATCATTAATGTAGTTATTTAAAATATTACTCATCATAGATTCATTCTGCACTGTGTATTTAGCCATTTCTAGCGAGGTTTATTTAGATATTTGACCTAATGCATCTATTTACAACACACATTTTATCTAATGCATCTATTTACAACAGACATTTGACCTAGTGCCTCTAAAAACAACAGATATTTCTGTAAGAACTTCATTATTTTTAGCATTTTTCTAGTCCCAGCCTACATCCATGACAACAGACACTTGTCGTGTTTTCTTTGTTCTACACTCTTCTCGCAACATATGCCATGTAAGACTTTGTTAGCATTTGTCATATCATTAGCACATAATCTTGCAGATAGAGAGCACATAATCTTGCAGATAGAGAGCACATAATCTTGCAGATAGAGGACATAATCTTGCAGCTAGAGGACATGATCTTGCAGCTAGAGGACACAGAATCTTGCAGCTAGAAGACACAGAATCTTGCAGATAGAGGACACAGAGTTTGCAGCCAGAGAGCACAGAAATGCAGCTAGAGGACACATAATCTTGCAGCTATAGACCATAGACAGATCATTCTGCCGAAGACGGATGTGCCGGGCCATTTGCGCAAATAAAACGGCGGCACAACGCATTTCCATTCTCTTGACTACATCCTGCTAGAAATCTAGTAGGACAATGGTCTTGCTACAAAGAAGGTCCAGCAGGAGTTTGAGAATGAACGATGAAGAAGAAGACAGATCAAAACAAGATGCTAGAAAGCCAATGCTGTGGCTAACCAGCTGTCGCCAGTACTCAAACACCTATCAATCTGCGTGGCTACAAAAGACAATTGATAAACAGTATTATTATACCAACTCTATGTTATCATTGTCAAACATGGACATCTTGACAAAGACACAAGCAAAAAAGATCACAGTACGTGACATAAGATGTTTGAGGAAAGCTATAAATGTCACAAGAGTAGACTGGAAGAGAAATGAAGATATCAGGAAAGAAATAAAGACCATCTCAAGCTAAGACTACATTGACAGACAGCCAACCAGATGGTTTGGTTACGTTATGATAATGGAAGCACAGAAACCAGCACTATGTACATATAACAGCTGAAGGTTGGGCTACAAGGCACGAGGAAGAACAAACACTAGAGGGGTGGATATAATCAAAAATACTTTAAAGAATCACGGGCTGACCATAACCAGTGAAACCCAAAATGACCTTAGACAGAAAACTTCTAAATTTTCTCCCACAATGCTTAACAGCATAATTGGAAATGACAATAGATAGAAAGAAATGTATGCTCCTCTACCCCTAATTCCTATTATAGGCCCTTTACATACTAAATTTTTACAAGCTGTTTTTTGAAAAACTACATTTTAAGAGCCACTTCATGTGGGATTTCTTTCAATAAGTGTAAATAAATATGAGACAGCAGTGTTTTACGTGTCGCGGAGATCACAATAAATAAACATCATTTATGAATTATTTTAAATTATAGATAAATTTCTTGTCTCTTATTACTGCCATTCTCTTATTACTGCCATTCTCTTCTTACTGCCATTCTCTTATTCTGATAAAACACATTTGATTAGTGAAATTAAAGCTTGTATAAACAAAGATTGCTGTAGCACGTTTCACTGGCTTTGCCCAACTTCAAAATGATGTATCTCAGCAAATAAACAAAAACCTTTTTTTGGATATACATTCCTTCAAAATAGCCTACCAAATTGTCTAGTATCTTCTCTCCTTCAAAATAGCCTACCAAATTGTCTAGTATCTTCTCTCCTTCAAAATAGCCTACCAAATTGTCTAGTATCTTTTCTTCTTTGCCATCCTGTATTTTTTTTAAATCCCATTTACTAGTGTGTTTCTTCTCCTCATAAGATTTCAGCAACACAAGAACTTCTTGAATCTGATGTGTATATTTGTCTATGGTGAACTTTGTTATATGGTTTTAAATACTAGAATAATAAATAAAAGTGTGATTGTTTGTTGGTCTGAGTGTTTGTTGGTCTGAGTGTTTGTTGGTCTGAGTGTTTGTTGGTCTGAGTGTTTGTTGGTCTGAGTGTGAATATCAAAGAGATTAATACTGACGAAAGTGAAATGGATAGATTCTACAAATAGAATCAATGACAGACTGTGTGATGTAAATTGTACAGGATTGAGATTGCAATTCATCATTACTAAGTATATCTTATTTATGCTGCATATTTATAATTGTGCATTACATGCTTTGACCACTTCCTGTCTGAAGTAGCGATCCAGTATTGAAGTGATTGTAATACTTTCACCCTCGTTATTATCATAATGAAAGAAGAAATCCAAAATAGAATAACTTGTTGGCACATGCAGTAAGTGACTGACACATGCAGTAAGTGACTGACACATGCAGTAAGTGACTGACACATGCAGTAAGTGACTGACACATGATGTTGATTTCTTGATAATGAAATTGTAGTACCTGTCATATTAACTCTACAGATTTTCTATATTTTGTACAGAACACATTTAGGACTATGTTTTATTCATTGTGCTCAAATTGACATTTAGTATTTGCCTTCAGTGAAACACTCTTTATACAGAATTTTTGGGTTATTTAGGACTGAAATACAGATTGACCCTTCTGAAAGTTGATAGGTAGGCCAATAAAGTTGATAGGTAGGCCAAGAATGTTGATAGGTAGGCCAAGAATGTTGATAGGTAGGCCAATAATGTTGATAGGTAGGCCAAGAATGGTGAAACATTTTCTGACATCAGTTATTTGTGGACTGGAGCAATTTATGTCAGATTGTCTTACCTTTGTGCTAATTTCCAAACATGAATAAAGAATTAAAAGAGTCCAGGGCAGAGCACTTCTGGAGGGACCCAACTAAATAATAAGTTTTAATATTTTACGATATTAAAAACTCTCTTGGTATAAATATTTTACATCAAAAACTCTCTTGGTATAAATATTTTACATCAAAAACTCTCTTGGTATAAATATTTTACGACATCAAAAACTCTCTTGGTATAAATATTTTACGACATCAAAAACTCTCTTGGTATAAATGTTTTTAAAAGTGTCAATACTGTATGTTTCTCGTTAGGGAGTTACAGGAAGGTGGTACGTGTAGCTCTGTGATAAATGCAGCATGCCCTTGCTGTCGTTACATCATGTACAAGTTAGGATTTTTAAGTTACTCTCTGACAGACAAAACTTAACCCTTTACTGAGAGTCGAACCTTGGACTTCACGAATGTGAGACCAATGCTCTAACTCTCTGCCATGCATCACCAAGATGTGCACCATCAGCTCCCCCCAATCTTAGGATAGTTTAATATAAAAAAATATACCTGTTTCTTTGTTCTGTAGCTATGATAACTATCTCATTCAGAAAATAAATCACATATTACATGTAGAAAGCAAAGAGAAAAGTCCAGAGTTAAAATTGTAGCCTCTTATTTTTCTTCCATGTTTGTTCTCAAACTCCTGCAGATTAGCAGGATATAGGCTAGATAATGGAAAATGCCTTGTTTAGTCATTTTATTTGTGCCAGTGGCCAAACAAATCCAATGCGTGTGTCGTAACTAATACATTCAGTGTTGCTACTACTACCACTGAATTGTGGATGTCTGTAACCACGCTCAGATAGTATAGTCGGTCAGCTGTACAAGGGAACTGGTTCCTGTACCTACCCACTGGTCACCACGCTCAGATATAGTCTGTCAGCTGTACAAGAGAACTGGTTCCTGTACCTACTCACTGGTCACCACGCTCAGATAGTATAGTCTGTCAGCTGTACAAGTGAACTAGTCCCTGTACCTACTCACTGGTCACCACGCTCAGATAGTATAGTCTGTCAGCTGTACAAGTGAACTAGTTCCTGTACCTACTCACTGGTCACCACGCTCAGATATAGTCGGTCAGCTGTACAAGGGAACTGGTTCCTGTACCTACCCACTGGTCACCACGCTCAGATATAGTCGGTCAGCTGTACAAGGGAACTAGTCCCTGTACCTACTCACTGGTCACCATGCTCAGATAGTATAGTCTGTCAGCTGTACAAGAGAACTAGTCCCTGTACCTACCCACTGGTCACCATGCTCAGATAGTATAGTCTGTCAGCTGTACAAGAGAACTAGTCCCTGTACCTACCCACTGGTCACCATGCTCAAATCTAACCAACATTATGTGAATGCTTGACTTTTTGTCACTATCTTGCATCTATATTGTCACAGGTGTCCAATATCCACAAAGTTTAAGAGATACGGGTACCGGTAGTTTGTTTCATTTTACTCCAGAAAGAAAAAATATTGAGAAAAAATACGTCATATACCTGAGTTCAGCATGATCATTTCCTATCAATTTTGATCTACTATGGTGGGGGTGACATTTCCAACACAACCAGTCTTCCTTAGTCATCTCTTATGATATACATGGTGGGTCTAGTGTTACAATTATTTTCTCCGCTTTCAAATCCTGACAACGTGCAGACAATATTTATATTTCAGTTGTCAAGCCACAATGCTACTTAGCAAATTATCTTTAACTTTTGTATTTATTGTTTGTGATATTTATATTCTAGACTGTACATTCAAATGTTCTGTTGTAATCAGGAGAGTTCACCATGAAACATCAATATTAGCCTATTCTATTTACAATGATGTTGTCAGTTTTATACTTAATCGCTGTTTGGCTGTAATATTAAAGTATGGATTCCTGCATTTAAGTCCGCAGTTATTGTATGGATATTTCAATAAATATATTTCCCACAATCATGTTTCTTGTTCTTCTTCTGTTTATGTTCTCAAACTCCTACAGATTAGCAGGATGTAGTCTAGAGAACGGATTGTTTTATCATGGTTCACAGTTTAGTTGTGATATCTGCACCTGACAAATCCGGCTTCAGCATGGCATCTGGGTCACTTTGACTATGTATGGGATGGTATAGCCAATACCACCCCACAATCACCTTAGTTACCTCTTATGATAAGCATGGAATGTAAACAGTATTGCTATTCTTTGCTTCCCTATCAGGCCCTGGCAACACCTGCCACGTCTATTTTAGTAATTGTCAGTTGTTGGGTTGCTTCTGGCCACACAAGCAACTGTCACTCACAAGAGTAACACTTCTGCCTGCCATGTATGCTGTCATTCTGCCTGCCATGTATGTAGTCATTCTGCCTGCCATGTATGTTGTCATTCTGCCTGCCATGTATGTTGTCATTCTGCCTGCCATGTATGTTGTAATTCTGCCTGCCATGTATGTTGTCATTCTGCCTGCCATGTATGTTGTCATTCTGCCTGCCATGTATGTTGTCATTCTGCCTGCCATGTATGTTGTCATTCTGCCTGCCATGTATGTTGTCATTCTGCCTGCCATGTATGTTGTCATTCTGCCTGCCATGTATGTTGTCATTCTGCCTGACATGTATGTTGTCATTCTGCCTGCCATGTATGTTGTCATTCTGCCTGCCATGTATGTTGTAATAGATGACTTCCCCCTGCCATGATCTCATGCATGATGAAGGAAGCATGTTGAAGACCCATGCCATGATTTCGGGGGGGGGGGGGGAATCAACCCTTTTATCTGCAAGATGCCTCAAGATTGCTAGAAAGCCATGGTACCATGCCAAAGTCCCTTCCGGAGTAGAAGGTTGTCCAGCTCATGACAATGTCTATCATGAAGTAGAAGGTTGTCCGGCTCATAGAAAAGTCCCCTCCGAAGTAGGTTGTCAAGCGCATGGCATATAGTACCCAATAGACACATTAAGTAAAAAAGTCAAATGGGACATGTAAATTCTCTTTTTAAAAAAACCACTATCTAACATACAAGATAACGGCGAGGGTCCATCAATACTCACAGCAGAAGTAAGGGAGGCACTAAGACACATGAAATATGGCAAAGCCCCAGGTCCAGACAATATCACATTAGAAGAATTAGCAGCTTTAGATAACTTTGGAGTTGAAATAATCACAAAATTGCTGAATGACATATATAACAGCGGAAACATACCCGATGACTTAATGAGGTCCATATTCATAGCCTTACCTAAGAAACCAGGGACCACCGAATGTGAAGAACACCGTATAATCAGCCTCATGAGCCAAATAACCAAAATACTTCTCAGAATCATCATGAAGAGAGTGAGAAACAAAATAAAATCAGAAATAAGTCCAGAACAATGTGGATTTGTAGAAGGCAAAGGCACCAACAATGCGATTTATATATTGAGAACACTAATAGAGAGGTCTATAGAGGTAAAAACAGATCTGTACCTCTGTTTTATAGACTACACTAAAGCTTTTGACAAAGTTAAACATAGCGAAATGATACACATGCTAGAGAATCTGAACATTGACAGCAAGGATTTAAGAATAATCAAGAACATGTACTGGCAACAAACAGCAGCAATAAGAGTAGGAAAGCAATTTGGCCCTTTTCAACAAATAAAACAAGGAGTCAGACAGGGATGCGTGCTTTCACCAGACCTGTTCTCTCTATACAGTGAAAACATATTGCGTGCAATAGTAGATATCCAAGGAATATCAGTGGGAGGACATAACATAAATAATTTGAGATATGCGGATGACACTGTTCTGATTGCAAAAAGTGAGGAAGACCTTCAAAAATTAATTAAAGTAGTAGTCACAGAAAGCAAAGAGAAAGGCCTCTTCCTAAATATCAAGAAAACAGAAGTAATGGTTATTTCAAAGAAAGAAAATAACACACCTTGCAAGATCATAGTGAATGATATAGTATTAAAACAGGTCCACCAATTCAAATATCTAGGTACAATTATAACAGCAGATGGAAGAAGTTCAACAGAAATAAGATGCAGAATAGGACAGGCAAAAACAACATTCAGAAAAATGAAAAATATACTGTGTAATATGACCTTGTCATTAGAGGTGAGAAAGAGAGTTCTGCAGTGCTATATAACCCCTATACTAACATATGGGTGCGAGTCTTGGACAATAAACAAACTGGAAAGTGGGAGATTGGAGGCAACGGAGATGTGGTTCTACAGAAGAATGCTGAGAATACCATGGACTGCCAGAAAAACTAATGTAGAGGTATTAAAAGAGTTAAATGCGAAATGGACCTTAATCAACAATATAAGAAAAAGGCAATCTTCTTTTTTTGGCCACTTCATGAGACAGGCAGGTTTAGAGAACATAATCACAACAGGCAAGATTGAAGGCACCAGAGACAGAGGGCGACAACGTGAGAAAATATTAGACAGTTTGACAACCTGGCACGGCAAAGAAACAACAACGACTTTGATACATAATACTGTGGACAGAGAACTGTGGAGAGCCATGACCGCCTACGCCACCCGGCATGGCACCTGATGATGATGACTCTATCTAAAACAAAAATCATGTCAACAGATATAACAGGGATACATACAATCTAAACATAACGGTGAAAAATCAAGTCATTAAACAAACCAACACCTTCAAATACCTAGGCGTAACATTCTCTTCAGATGGAAAGATGGACACCAAAATAGACATTTGTTATAGCAATGTGAATCAAATACTGGGTCAATTATCCCCTTTATTGCAGCACAAAATCCTACCAATAACAACAACAAAAAATCTTATCCAAAGTATCTTCATTCCAACCCTGTGCTACCAATGTCAAACATGGTCCTTAACAACAAAACATAAGAGACAACTGGCTACAACAGAGATGAGATGTTTGAGAAAAGCCACAGAAGTGACCAGAAGACACAGAATTAGAAATGATGTCATAAGAGAAAGAGCAAGAGATTGAGGATGCCTTCCAAGAAAAGAAACTGGTACTAGCAGCATGGATAGACCTCAGGAAAGCATTTGATAAGGTCTGGAAAGAAGGGCTCCTAAAGAAATTGCGAAATTGCAGGGTTAGCTCAAGAATGTACAAATGGGTAAAAGCATACCTGCATAATAGAAGAGCCAGGGTACAATTAGATGGTCGCAAGAGCAAGAAAGTTCTACTGCGTCATGGAGTCCCCCAGGGAGGAGTCCTGTCACCCACACTTTTCTTGGTTTACATCAATGACCTAGTTGCTGAACTACCACACGGGATCAAAGTGGCAATGTATGCTGACGACCTGGTGATCTGGTGCACGGAAGAACATGCAACAGTGGCCACTAAACAAATACAAAGAGCTATCGATGCCCTAACCTTATGGGCTAATAGATGGTGCGTCAGCATTAACACAGATAAGTGCAGCACTACACTCTTTACCCTCTCACCAAAACAAAAAGCTGGTCATATCAAGATAGATGGAGAGCTCTTGAAAGAAGACAAACAACCCACATACCTCGGAGTTACTTTTGATGATAAGCTGACATGGAAGCAGCACATAAACAAAGCAACAACAAAAGCCAGGAGGAAGCTAGCTATCCTGAGAAAACTAAGTGGAACCACATGGGGAGCCAGTGGGAATATACTCAGTAAAGTTTACCAGCAAGGCATAAGACCACACCTGGAATATGGTTCAGCTGCGTGGTGTCCTGCATCAAACACCACATTACAAGATCTAGATAAAGTGCAAAACCAGGCACTTAGAATAATGTTGGGAGCAATGAAATCAACACCCATAGCAGAGATGCAGAAAATGGGAAGAATGCAAACACTTGGCGAACGCAGAGACACAAAAGTACTAATTCAAGCAGAAAAGTTTCAGTGTATGCCAAGTCATCCAATGAAGGAAAGATTCCAAAATCTAGCAATGGGACGACTGAAAAGGAGCAGCTTTATCCATCAAGCTAAACGACTCCGTAGACAACTTACAGACCTACCTGAAGTTGGCAGCCCCTTAAGGTCTGTACCAGAGCAAACCCCGTGGAGTGAAAGCCATGGAATGCCAATATACATTCAGACCCATGTGAAAGGAATACTAAGCGAGGACGAACAGAACAGTGTGCAGCGAATGACAATCACCCTCAGTTTCCTGGATGAGGAATATCCACAAGATATATGGGTCAGAGTGTACACAGATGGGTCAGCACAGAATGCTGTGAGGAATGGAGGTGCAGGTGTATATACAGAATATCCACACAAGCCTAGAGATACAATCAGAACACCGACAGGAAAATTCTGCAATAATTATGATGCAGAAATCCAGGCAATTAGTGTGGCAGCTAAAAAACTGCTGAACTCCAACTCTGACCTACAGCCTGTGGTATTCCTGACAGATGCAAGGTCAGTGCTTCAAGCTCTCCAGTCTGGAAAACTAACAGACTTAAAAAAACTACTTAGCGAATTGTCTTACCAGTATAGGGTAACCATGCAGTGGATACCCTCTCACTGTGGAATACCAGGAAATGAAAAAGCAGACCAACTGGCTAAGGAAGGTGCTGCCGAAGACCAACCAGATATACCAATCACCTACCATCAGAAAAAACATATGATAAAGTCAATAAGAAAGCCACAAACACCAACACAAGATGACTATCACAATATGAACAGATCAGAACAAGTTATAATTCTACGTCTCAGAACAGGACACAACCGACTCCGCAGTCACATGTATACAAAGTTCAAGATTGGCAACACGGCCATGTGTACATGTGGACAGGCAGCACAGAATGCCAAACATATACTTCAAGAGTGTTCTGAGCATGAAACGCTGAGGCAGACATATTGGCCAGAGGAAACAACACTGGAATCAAAACTCTATGGGACACTGTATGAACTACAAAAGACAGTGAGTTTTATTAAGGAGACAGAATTACAGATATAGACATGTTTCAAGTGAACGAAAGAAGAAGAAGAAGAAATAAGAGAAAGAGTGGGTGTCATGTGTCATATCAATTCTACAATACATATAAAACCAACAGATACAATGATTAAGTCATCTGAAAAGAATGTTGTGTGATTCATTAGTTTATAAAGCATATATGAAGAGAGGAGAAGCAGAAAGAAGAGCCAAGGGTAGACCCAGAGTATGCTGGATCGACAACATCAAAGAGACATCACACGAACACCAAATAACATTATCTGAAGCTGCCAGAAAAGTGAGAACAAGAACATTGTATCTCCCTCAACACCCGTAAAGGGTAAAAGAGGAAGGAAAGAAGAAGAAGAAGAATAGATATAACAAAACAACAACCAAAAATCAGAATAAATAATACTGAGATAGAATGTGTGGATAAATTTGAATAATTAGGAGCAAACATCAACGGTGCAGGAGACTGCATGGCAGATATAAGGAAGAGATTGGCAATGGCATATTATTGTCATATAACATGTTTGAAAAACATATGGAAAAACAAGTAAATATTAGTAGGAAGCCAGAGGACAATTTTTTTAAATTTTTGAGACTAACGGGAATTGAACCAGTCCATTCAACGGCACCAAATCGCCTAGCAACTATTGAACACGCGTTCTTCCGTACTTGACTAACCGCATCTAAAAAAAAAGATGAGATTTCATCAAGCCTTTCAAACCGTGCACACAAAGTCACCAGAACGGACCGATCGAGACAAGGACTATTAGAACAACAACAAACATCCCATACAGGTATTGAAATATCATCAGTAACAACAAACATAACATAATATCCGTATTAGTTATACAAGGGCCGATAGGTCTTCTTGTAAACATGGATAACATATATAGACAATACAATTTTGCTTCGAGTAATTGTTTATACAAGTAAATATAAGTAGGAAGCCAGAGGACAATTTTTTAAAATTGTCCTAATAAACTAATACGGATATTATGTTATATGTTTGTTGTTACTGAGGATATTTCAATACCTGTATGGGATGTTTGTTGTTGTTGTAATAGTCCTTGTCTCGATCAGTCCGTTCTGGTGACTTTGTGTGCACAGTTTGAAAGGCTTGATGAAATCGCATCTTTTTTTGGAGATGCGATTAATCAAGTACAGAAGAACGCGTTTTCAATAGTTGCTAGGCGATTTGGTGCCGTTGAACGGACTGGTTCAATTCCCGTTAACTTCAAAAAATTTTTAATGGAAAAACAACAAAATAGAAAGAAACTGCTAATGCTATGGACGTTTATTTTTCCGGTTGCAACATACGGCTGTGAAACATGGACTTGAAGTAAAACAGCGGCAAAGAAGAGCAATGCCTTTGAGATGAAATGCTAGAGAAAGTTACTTGTGAAATATTTATGTATTAATAGAAATTGACTGGTTAACCCATTTGCTATATACAGTAAAAAAAATATAAAGAATAAAAATAATTTGGGATTTGGAAAAGTGTTGTTATATGGGAAATTTGTTATAAAAGAATACACTATAGAGGGATTCTATTGTATTTTATTTTAGTCACCCTCTGTTTATCTATCTTCAGATGAGTTTCTTCGCTACCATTCCTACATTTTAACAAAAATTATTCTGCACATGGGATACTCTTCTAATTCTCACTACATGGGCATGCTGGGTAACGGTTCTTGATATGGGACTTCATTGTCTTCCTGCATACATTCTCCTATCTATTATGATCAACTCATCAGCCCATTCATTTCCCAGAACACCACATTGTGATGGTACCCACTGAAATATACTTCTGCTCTATTTGCTTGCTGTGATAGTTATCATCAGGTATCATGAGGGCAGCTTGTTATATTGCTTGAATCTCAGCATTGTAGTTAGAGCAGAACGTTCTTATAGGGATGGTAGGGGTAGCCTTTGTTTTAAGCAATGGTCAGGGTAACCTAGCATGTTATAAAGATGACAGGACCTCCATTTCTGATTGTATTTGTAGGTGATATATCTGTAAATTCATGTATTTGTAGGTGATATATCTGTAAATTCATGTATTTGTAGGTGATATATCTGTAAGTTCATGTATTTGTAGGTGATATATCTGTAAATTCATGTATTTGTGGGTGATATATCTGTAAATTCATGTATTTGTGGGTGATATATCTGTAAGTTCATGTATTTGTGGGTGATATATCTGTAAGTTCATGTATTTGTGGGTGATATATCTGTAAATTCATGTATTTGTAGGTGATATATCTGTAAATTCATGTATTTGTGGGTGATATATCTGTAAGTTCATGTATTTGTGGGTGATATATCTGTAAGTTTGTGTATTTGTAGGTGATATATCTGTAAATTCATGTATTTGTGGGTGATATATCTGTAAGTTTGTGTATTTACAATTGCTAAGGAAATTTTTCATAGATCATGCTTATTGTGGTGGTTCGCTTTTTCAGATCATTTGTTTCTTTGTGAGTTTGTTGTATTTATTTGCAGGGAAACATGACTGTGAGATTGCTGCATTTATTTGTAGGGAAGCATGACTTTTCTACCATGTTACAGGGTGTAGGGAAGCATGACTTTGCTCCCATGTTACATGGTGTAGGGAAGTATGGCTTTTCTACCATGTTACATGGTGTAGGGAAGCATGACTTTGCTCCCATGTTACATGGTGTAGGGAAGTATGGCTTTTCTACCATGTTACATGGTGTAGGGAAGTATGACTTTGCTCCCATGTTACATGGTGTAGGGAAGTATGACTTTGCTCCCATGTTACATGGTGTAGGGAAGTATGACTTTTCTACCATGTTACATGGTGTAGGGAAGTATGACTTTGCTTCCATGTTACATGGTGAAGGGTAGGTAACAGCATTTAATGTTGTTTGTGAGTTGATCTGCTAGATACTGTCTTCTTACCATTTTTCCATGATGAATCTTCTTCTTCTTCATCGTTCATTCTCAAACTCCTGCTGGCTCTCCCTTGTAGCAAGACCATTGTCCTGCTAGATTTCTAGCAGGATGTAGTCCAGAGAATGGAAATGCGTTGTGTTGCTGTTTTATTTGCGCCAATGGCCCGACACATCCATCTTCGGCAGGCCATGATGAATAAAGCTGCAACATTTTAATGTCCCAGTGCTACATCATCTAGTTTTTCCTTTATGTTTTACATGATCATGTTACAATACTTCTCTATCCTGATTAGGCTTTTAATGTCTCTTCTAGTTAGTAGCTTGTTAGTGGCTGCAATCTGGTTACTTCCTAGGTCCCCAATATTGGCGTGGTCTTCTATGTGTTAGTGGCTGCAATCTGGTTACTTCCTGCATCCCCAATATTGGCGTGGTCTTCTATGTGTTAGTGGCTGCAATCTGGTTACTTCCTGCATCCCCAATATTGGTGTGGTCTTCATAGCTCATGTAATAAGTGCTTGATTGTGTACTTTATCTTCAAATTATAAAAGAAACCCAAAATGAGATATATAAAGAAACATCAGAGAATGAATAACCTAACAACAAACTAAATGGACTGCTTTTTTCAGACGATCTAAGCATAAAATATGATGATGAAGAAAAACTGCAAACTTACATCAACTGATTATCGAGAATATGCAATAAATATGACATGCAGAGATAAAACTCAGGCATCAGAAAATAAGAAATGGGAGGGGCAGGAGGTATTACTAGTGTGACACATCAGATAATTTTATTATCATGTACAGGTCACATGCATCGGATTCAATGGAAATAGAAAATTACAACAGAGAAAAAAATGACTTAAATAAATTAGCAGCCCTACAGTGTTTTATTATAACATTTGTTTATATCAATTCACATTTTCTCATTAGTCACGCACACCATCCAAATATCTGACATTTTCAAACTGAACACATTGATTTTAAAATATTTGAATTTGTTATTTTAATTTTCAAGAAACTAGATTCCGTATCGTCATTCATATATAACATCAGCCGGTTGCTAGTGTAATATACAAAACATGGAGGTCATGATTACCAGAACTGCGAACTTCATTATTTTATGATGGTTGTAAAACTTTGATATAACCAAATTGGACTTAGGAGCGTACATCACCATATGTGGTGTATTTTATGTAACCTAAGCCTAACCAAAGGCAGGATTACCTGAATCACAACCTCCACTAGTGATTTATTACTAGGAATATCGCAAGAAGGTGGACGTGGTGGCTGGATTTCAGAACTATGATCATTATTTTTTGATGGTTAAAAACTCTGATATAACAGAATTGGTCTAATGTCCACAGTCTAACATCACACACCAAACAAGTTAGTGCATGCTACAACCTCAGCCTAACGTCTGCAGTCTAACATCACACATCGAACAAGTTAGTGCATGCTACAACCCTAGTCTAACATCCGCAGTCTAACATCACACATCGAACAAGTTAGTGCATGCTACAAACCCATAGCACCGCCGATCCCTTTCATTTGGATCCCCTGTGTGTTGTCGGAACCCTAAAGAACAAATAAAAAAAAAATTTTAAACAGAACAGCTGCATTGTATCCACTGGAGGTAACTAAGGAGATTTCAGGGGAGGTGGTGGGGATCAATAGAAGACTAAAGTGACCCAAAAGCCATGCTGAAGTCAGATGTGTTGGGTCATAATGTGCAGACATCATAGCCAGTGTGTAAACTATGTCAAAATGTAATTCCATTCTACAGACTGAATTACACAGAAAATTTACTGTGAAATGTGAATATATAGTAGAATACCCCACGTGTGTTGCTAGGGTCTGAAAGGGAAGCAAAAAATAGAAACACTATTTACCTTTTATGCATGTTGTAGAATGCAACTAAGCAGGTTATGGGGTAGAATTGGATGTCCTATATTATATATGGTCAAAGTGACCTAGCATGCATGCTGAAGTTGGATGTGTCAGGCTGAAAGGCACAGATATCACAGCATAGCTGTAAACCAGACACAATCCATTCTACAGACTACACCTTGTCAATCTGCAAGAGTTTGAGAATGAATACAGAAGAAGATGAAATTCAGTCTAATAATTTAACTACAAACCTTTCTTTAGATACAATGTAACACTTCTACATTCCAGTGCTAGTGTCCACATGACAAGCAGCTCTCAAATATACATTTACAAATTATGCTTTTTCACTTATTTTATCAGGCAATTCAGTAACTAAGTTTCAACTTTTACAACAATTTGTGAATTCTTTCTGCTTCCACCATCTATGCCACATTTAAGCAGGGTTGTATCATCTGTCAGCAGTGTACTATTGTAGAACCATCTCTGTTTTTCAACAGGACATCCAAACTGTGGTGAAAACAAAATAAGACTAAATATGTCATCAATTAATACTGTTAGCAAAAATTAACATGCACCATTCCAAATATGAATTAAATGAGGACCCCTGAATGCTGGATTCTTTTATGTAATTTTATATGGGGGTCTAAAATGCCTGACACACGTGTTCATGTTCAATCTCCTATTCTTATTAAATGCATAATATTATTTAATAATCAAAATAACGTGCTCGTAATATCTTGTGAAAATAAATATAACATGTTAATATCGTCTGTTAAAATTAAATAAAACTAGATATCATTACCTTTCTGATCCAATCTTGATTAAATCTCAGTAAAATTGTTATGACACACAGTGTGATTTCCAATTATAATCAATGCAGTATTTCTAAAACCTAATGTGGCCCATGTCATTTCATAGCCAAGCTATTATGTTCATAAATATTTTCTTTAAAAATATATAGGCCTATGTTATTCCCAACAATTCCTCATTAGAAAAACAATCTATAAGAATTTAATTTAAAATGGCTTCCATTACAACTAGATTGTATTAATTGTAGCACTTTGACTACAAATATAAAATTGTATCGTATGTGCTATCTGCTTTGCACATGATGGGAAAAAACACTAACTTTAAACTTTTCATCCTAGTTACAAAATTGCTTACCGATGGTCACAATTCAGCGAATTTATTAAAACAACATTGGACATAATAACTAGAATTATATGGAATACTGACACATATGTTGAAACATATTAATCAACACACAAAACACCCTGTGTGTTGATGGGTTCAAAAAGAAAGTAAAGAATAGCTTCAGTTATCTGTTAGCTATGTCATAAGAGGAGACTAAGAGGATGTTTGGGTGGAGTTGGTTATCTCATCTCAAATTGAGTGAAAGTGACCCATAAGCCATGCTGAAGTAGAATGTGTCAGGCCAAAAGACAGAGATATCACAGTTATGCTGCAAACTATGACACAATGTATTCTGTTTGAGAATAAACACAGAATAAGAACACTAAAATATTGGCTGATTAGTAATTATATGTACTGTTACATCAAAAAAGTACCAATTAATTAATGAAGCTCACCATGTGTGACATATCAAGCTTGAGTCCCCCAATTTGAGTTGTCAATGGGCAATCAGCCTGTATAAATACATTCAATAATCAATAGGCTATGTTATATATATATATATATATATATATATATATATATATATATATATATGTATATATGTTTGCTTGTATGCATATTTATTTTTGCCAGCAAAGATTTTAACGACTTAGGATACCCAAAGGTGTTAATCCAGCCCTGCTTATTGACATAATTATTTGTGGTATTATGCTGACATCATTCCTAACACTTTATTTCCCATATGCCTCTCAAGGGGATCCTATATATATAATTCACATGACAACTTAAATAGGCTACATCACAAAGATCAAACCACAATATTTAGGCTGCGAAAAACATGAACAACTTCACAAACGCCTACAATGAATTCATGAAGACCATAAATCATTACTGCATCCACCATAACAAACAAGAGGAGAAAACCACCTTATTGAATGCCCTGCACCATAAGACCTGCGGAAACAACTATTACTACCAAATCCATCCATCACTAACACCAGTAGTGTCACTAGGGCGGTGTGGGGGAGGGGGGTGCGGACCTCACCAGGTGACACCATCACATGAGGTGACACCAAAATGCAAAATATTACTGTCTATGATTCTATGTCACTCTATGAAATTACTCCTATGTATTGCTTCTGGCCAGCGACAGGAATTTATTATTGAAATATAAAAATATCTCTGTTCTGTTAGTTATAAACACAAAAATGTTTTATAATTTTGTGTGTATAATAACTTCTCCAGAAGATAACATTAGCCTAATAAAAGAAACGAACAAACCTAAAGATTAGGTTTGTTTGTTTCTTTGTACTAACTTGTGATAAATTGCCTCAAAATAATTGTCAAATTAAAAATATTTGCAACAATTCACAGATTATTTCACGAAAAATGAACTTTACGAAAAATGAATGGACTGAGTGCAATTTCGCACAGTTAGCCCGTCGGGTACGGAACCCTTTCTCTCTGCAAGTGTACTTCCGTTATAGGAAACCTTGACAGTAGAGTTGGGCCAGGACTACCATCATTGTCCCTTTCTTGCCTAAGCCCATCGGGTACAGAACCCTTTCTCTTCGCGAGCATATTTCCGGTTTAGGAAGGCTCGACATAAGAGTTGGGTTAGGTCTTCTTGCTTTACCAAACGCCAATGGATGGGTCTAAGTCTCTGCCTGTAAGGAACACAGGTAACTAGAAGCTCGTCTCGAGCTGACGGAGCTTGTAGTTCCCCTTTCCTAGGGACCTTTCACTTTCTATTTGCATTTCGTGCTGCCCTCTAGCGCTGTTCTGCCCTTTCATTGTTTCATTGTACTCGGTATGAAATCTATTTGTCTCTCGCCATGCATCTACCTTTACGTGCATTTTACATTGGCTGCCCCTCCAATGTTCGGACTGGACTGACTAGCTTCACTGTATGTAGACAGTGTCGCTATATGTGGTGATGCTGGTGGTGTCGGAGATATTGTCTGTCTCTTGTGCAGTCAAATCTCTTTCCATCTGCTACCTCCACATTCTCGGACACGATCCCCAAATGATTTGGCCAGAATCAGCTCAAGCTGCTGTATTTCTGTTTCCAGGGTGCACCGTGTGGAGGTACATTTGGGATCTTAGTTATCTGCTAACCCTGGGCCCGCCTAGAGCAATGCGTTCCCTTTGCACCCCGGGGATAGGATAATAAGTAAGCTATCCTATATAGTTGCATCTGCTTCTTTTTTTTCCATGGAGCACAGTTTGCAGCAAAGATAAGATGTATGCTAGCAAGATGCATATACTTTCTGTATTAAGGACTGTGGTAGCTGAGTTGTTAGTGAAAGCAAGGATAAGATGTATTCTGGCAAGATGCATATATTTTCATCTATTTCTGTATTAAGGACTTCTGTAGCTTAGTTGAAAGCAGACCTAGCCCACTGATTCAAGGTTCAACTTTCAGTTAAACATTTTTAAATTACCAACAGCTCAACAGGTCAATGGAATCTAAGAAAATATGTACCAGATTTTCTAGGAAGTAAGTTTGTTGAGGATGATACTAAGAAAATATTTACCAGATTTGTTTAGAAGTAAGTGTGGTGGGCATGAAGTGTGGTGGGCATGATGTAAGGTGTGATGAGGAAGATACTAAGGAAATATGTACCAGACTTTCTGAGAAGTAAGTGTGGTGGGGATGATGCTGACAACATCATCTCCAGTTATGTTGTTAATTAATAAATATGGTCTTCTTCTTCTTTCGTTCACTTGAAACATGTCTATATCTGTAATTCTGTCTCCTGAATAAACTCACTATCTTTTGTAGTTCATACAGTGTCCCATAGAGTTTTTATTCCAGTGTTGTTTCTTCTGGCCAATATGTCTCCCTCAATGTTTCATACTCAGAACACTTTTGAAGTATATGTTTGGCACTCTGTGCTACATGTACACATGGCGGTGTTGCCAATCTTGAACTCTGTGTACATGTGACTGCGAGTCGGTTGTGCCCCGCTCTGAGGCGCTGAATTACAACTTGCTCTGATCTGTTCATAATGTGAGTCATCTTGTGTTGGTGTTTGTGGCTTTCTTGTTGACTTGATCATCTGTTTCTTCCAATGGTAGGTGATCGTACGATATGTGGTGATATGAGTCTAACACTCAATATCCCTCTAACCTGCATGGGTAATCAGCCCCACACATAATTAAATATGGGTCTAACATTCAACATTCCCTCTAATGTGAGTGAGTGATCAGTCCCACACATAATTAAATATGGGTCTAACACTCGATATTCCCTCTAGCGTGCGCTGGTGATCAGACTCGCATATAATTAAAAGGTACAGCTCACAAAATGTACCACTCGTACACAAAAGACAAGTTAATTACCGTTCTTTTTTTCTATTTAGTAAATAAAACCCTACATACAGAAATATTTACTGGTCAGGCATCTTAATATTTTATTACATTGAGCAGAAAATTTGAGGCAATATTTGCTGAGTAGCAGTATATTCTCATGTCACCCCAATATTACTGATCAGCACTAAGTAGCACTGTATTCTGAAGTCACCACTATAATGTGGAAAATTTTCTCATGTGTGCCATTCTCTCCGTTCAAGTCACGTCGTAGGAGGTGACTAAGGAAACTTGGGGGGATATGCTGACAACCTGTCACCTGTAAAATATGCTGACAACCTGTCACCTGTGAAATATGCTGACAACCTGTCACCAGTGAAATATGCTGACACCTCACCTGTGAAACACATTATTATCACTGCATGTCTTGTCTCAATTCTTACTTTTTGCCGTCTGTGAAATGGTCCTCATGGATGATGACAAGATGTAGGCCTGCTGGTACTGATCCTTTGTCTTTTTGTGGCAAACTAAGAAATACCACCTGTTGACATTGATTTGCTGGTTGTATTTTTTTAATTTCTACAGAAATGCCTGTACTTGCACAGAGAAGTTGAAATAAAATGTTTCAGTTGATGAGCATGTGGGTTCATTTCCATTTTCTGGATATTTTATATACATCCCAGAGCATTTCTAGAACAGTTGATAAGCATGTGGATTCATTTCTAGAACAGTTGATGAGCATGTGGATTCATTTCTAGAACAGTTGATAAGCATGTGGATTCATTTCTAGAACAGTTGATAAGCATGTGGATTCATTTCTAGAACAGTTGATGAGCATGTGGGTTCATTTCCATTTTCTGGATATTTTATATACACCCCAGAGCACTTCTAGAACAGTCGATACCAGGTTCAGTTTCCATCAAAAGACTTTTTTGCATGTGGATCATTCAAAAAGCAATGACGAACTACTGAATATAAATGCTGTCAATAAAATAAATATATCCTAAATCTTCTGAGTTGATCGTTACATCCTGAATAGGACAGTCCCTATGCTAGCAATTGTGTGATCTGAAAGACCACGTTTATTCTTACCTCATGTATGGTTTGTGTTCCATGTTCTCGCTGAAGACAAAATGTTATGCGAGCAAAAGGTTCTGACTCTAGACCTCCTGTACCTTGCTTCCTACTAGCCATCCTGAACCATGTGTTGTCACCTGCGATACTTCTGAAATAGAATGTCAAATAACTTTACTTTGTGTTTTTTTAAGCCAATAAACATTAGATTCACTATAAGATTCATCTTCATCATGGCACATTTTAGTCATTTGATCATTCACAGGACTGTGTTGCGACCCACACTCAACCCTCCTTAGTCAACCCTTACAGTATACATAGCAGGTCCTAGTGTTACTATTATTCAATGAAATATCAAAATAAGATCAATTATCATAATAGAAATGCGTGAATCTTAATCAAACTGTGACACCATGGGGACAGCCGAACCATACAATACTCTCTCACAGGTGGTGGATAGTGGAACAACCTCTTGATATGGAGTGTCAGCAGTGAAATAAATCAAGAATATCTGTGAATAAATAAGCAGTCCCAGATCAAATGGAAATGTGGTCAGCCAGTATGGGGTAGGATATCAAGTAACACTAATTTCCTCATTAAAATATCCCACATATCGTACATCAAGTGAGGATGTAACACTATAATGTTATGCCCCCTGGCACGAACACCAAGAGGCAAATGGTATAAACTGTCCATTCCATCAAATTTCTAGATCTGCAAATTCTACTGACGAAATTAAATAATCAGTGCAAGGTATAATCAGTACAAGCTATTAGTGGGTCACACAAGGTAGCAGTGGATGGCGTTACACTGTGGAATGCCAGGAAATGAAAGAGCAGATCAACTAAGGAGTCCTAATGATGACCAAACAGGTGTATCAAATGATTGATCAACTGTATCCTGTCCACCTTGTGATGTTTTCCTCCTACTTGTATCTATGCTAACCTCTTGCTTGTTGCCCCTCAGCTCTACCATCAAGTAATGTCTTCAACAAGGTGTCGTTTAATTTGACCAAAATACTTTATTTGTTTAATCTTTATTTCCTTTAATAATTAATTCTTTCTTCATATGAAGTGTTGTTAGAACCTCTTTGTTTGTTTTCTTTTCATTCTACGAAGTTCTCCCTATTTTTCCATATATCCACATCTCACAGGCATCAATTGTATCTTCTAATTGTTTATTTTCCATTTCTCTGAGCCATACATTACTATAGAATAGATGTGGCATTTTATCATTCTCATTTTGTAGCTTGTGCTTGTATGTAATTTGTTTAGATGTTACTATTTTCCTTATGTTATTGAAAGTACATAACTGTTTAGAAAGACAAATAATGGAGGGAAGAGTACCTGGGTGGAGTAGAAAGGGCAGACCAAGAAGACGATGGACTGACGACATTAAAGATAACATGAATACATCGCTAGAAAATGCAAGCCACATCGCCCAAGACAGAGAGAGGTTCAGAGAGTTCATTGGGAAGACAACGTTCTGGAAGGAATACGTCACATGACACATATTGAAAGTACTTTAACCATTCCTATTCTCCTTTACATCTGTTTCACATCTGCCATCATTTGTGACTATGTGTCCAAGATATTGATAACTTTCTACTTGTAGTTTCTCTCCATGTATTTTTATGTTTAGCTCTTCTGTGACTCCTGATGTTGATATCTTGTCGTAGCCTATGTTTAGGCGATTTTAAGACACAACAAAACAAGAAAGCTAATTATTATTAAAAAAGACAGCTACTTTGAATAATTATAATTCAGCTTTATACGCCTATTATATAGTAATGTGTTAGTGTGTTCCTTTCGTGTCAAATGCGTGTGTTGCAGTACACTGCCTATCGAGTATCTATGCTTTCTTTTAAATTTATTTAGTTCTTATAATACTTGCTTGCAACCTATTATTCTCCTGCTTTAAGTCTGGTGTTTTTTTTATAATTACTGCCTAATTATTCAATATCCGAGTTATTTCGATAATATAGCATATAAACTATGTTTTTTTGGCCTAAAATGTGATAAAACTTACATGTATTTTGTCTATGAGCTGGACTTATGATGTGTTTAATATGACATACCGGTATTTTTAGCCTACACATAGAATCGGGAATTTACGTACCTATATTTAAACTTATGCATTCATTTTCCGTTGGCACTGAAGTTGGCGCATGATGTTCGTCCGTCGTGATCGACGATGACCAAAAACTGAACCATAATAATAATAACAATAAATAATAAAGTTAACAGTGCTTTTTTAAATGACTAGCAAGTCCAATGCGCGCACAAAATGTTCTTTTACAGAATTGACAACAATAGAAGGTATCTGTGTGAGGTTGAGTTGTTTTTTCTTTTCATTGAGAAGACAACGTTCTGGAGAGAAAACGTCACATGACATCTTTCTAGAAATTCGGCGAAAGTGCGCGTCTGCTTTTTTTTTTTTGAAGGTTGTAAAGTTCTGATATAACCAAATAGGACTACGGTCGCGTTATTGTTGGTCAGTCGAAGTCGACACAGACAATTCAGCTCCACTGAGATGATGATGTCTGCCAGACTGTAACTAATGAGAGCCTATAAATGCCTATGCGCGCGTGCCTGGAATTGTCTCCTACACTCTGTGAATGTGTTGGAGAAATCTAGCTCGTCTTTTGTTGCGCAGCTTGATGTCTGAGGTTTTCTGAAGCTATAGCACCACTCTTGATTCTGTAAAGTTAGTTGGATCTATCTTGTGCAATGTTCTCTCATGAATATGTGTGACTCTATTTGGAAGTGAGTCAATTATGTCTTAAGAATGTCTTTAAAACGCTTTTTCTGTCCTCGTCAAGCGAGAGCCAGCCTGGAGTTATTCATATAACAATTGTTTTTAATACACGATGATCTTTCATGCGGACCATGTGTCCTGATCAGCATGTCTGCGCGTTCATCAACAGTGTATGTACGCTTACAGACTTAGATTTTAAAGCTAGTGCTGTATTTGGCAGATTACGCAACAATGTATGGGACAGAAGAGGTATAAGAACAACCACCAAACTACAAGTATATCATGCTGCTGTTATACCAACCTTACTATACGCCTGCGAAACGTGGACAGTGTATGCTAGACATGCAAGAAAGTTAAATCATTTCCATCTTACCTGCCTACGTAAATTACTAAACATCCATTGGTGGGACAAAGTACCAGACTACGAGGTCTTGGAAAAATCAACCTCAATAAGCATCCACACAATACTTATGAAGGCGCAGGCACGCTGGGCAGGCCATCTTGTGCGTATGGAGAACTCGCGTTTGCCAAAACAAATATATTATGGAGAACTCAAGGCAGGATTTCGAAAAGCTGGTGGACAGAAAAAGCGTTTCAAAGACACGCTCACGTCATCCTTGAAACATCTTAACATTGACGTAGGCGCTTGGGAGAGCCTCGCTCAGGATAGAACAGCATGGCGTTACAGCATTAGAACGGGAGCACTAGCGGCGGAAGAATTCAGACAAGAAACTGCAAGACAGAAGCGGACACGTAGAAAAGAAAAAACAACTCAACCTCACACAGATACCTTCTATTGTTGTCAATTCTGTAAAAGAACATTTTGTGCGCGCATTGGACTTGCTAGTCATTTAAAAACGCACTATTAACTTTATTATTTATTGTTATTATTATTATGGTTCAGTTTTTGGTCATCGTCGATCACGACGGACGAACATCACATCATCATCAGATTTCATCAACCGTGTCTGTACGCTTACAGACTTAGATTTCATCAACAGTGTCTGTACGCTTACAGACTTAGATTTCATCAACAGTGTCTGTACGCTTACAGACTTAGATTTCATCAACAGTGTCTGTACGCTTACAGACTTAGATTTCATCAACAGTGTCTGTACGCTTACAGACTTAGATTTCATCAACAGTGTATGTATGCTAACATACTTTATTAGTACTTCACCGTCTGGTATTTTATTCCGCCAAAGGATGTTGAGTATCTTACTAAGGCAGCTTAGGTGAAAGTGGTTGAGTCTTCTAACGTATTTGGTATATAGGCTATACTGTCCATATTCCACAGCCATAAAGTAGTGATAATATTACTGTTGCCTGGTAAACTGTGAGTTTAGTGGTAACTGTTATTCCCCTTCTGTCCCATAGGCATACGTTTTTTCAGTCTTCCAAATGTGGCACTAGCTTCCGCTATTCTGTTGGTCACCAGTGCTGTTACATGTAGATGAAATACACAAACACGGACTGTGTATAGATGACGTGAGGAAACTCAACCACGTTCACACAACTTGTCTCAGGAACGTTATGAACATCAGATAGCAAGACAAGATTCCGGATATCACTGTCTTTGATAGATCAGGTATCCCTATCATTGACACTCTTCTGATGCAGACACAGATTCGTTTGGCAGGTCATGTGATACGTTTGCCAAATTACTGCCTGCCAAAGGAACTTTTCAATGGTGAGTTGCAGAAGAGCATACGATATAAAAGTGGCGAAAAGAAGCGCTATATAGACTTGTTAATAGCGTCAATGAAAGCCGTTGAAACAGATCGATACATGGGAAGAACTTGGACAAAATAAAGCTACATGACGCATAACAGTCAAAAAAGGCGAGGCATCTTGTTAAAAGAGAAATGCAGCAGCTAAACAGCGGAAAGTAGCTAGCAAGTGACGGGTAGACCAAAACCATCTACAGTGGTTATCCCATGCCCCACCTGTCCATGGATGCATGTGGTTGCGTCTGTGGGTCTCAGCAATGGCCCACTAGACATACCATCCATGCAAAAGAAAACCTTAATGGATCACATGCCGTTATATTGAGGTTATCTTCTTATAGAAGCTTCATGGCATGTCATCTATACAGTTATGATTTTGTTTTGTTGTTGAAATGTTTTTCATGTTTGCCTGAATATATATGTATGCACTCTCTGTGGCTGGGAGGGAGCCAGAGATGTACTGTGCAGCACTGAGGAGGAGGAAACTGACATCACTGTTTTTCCTATGGCTGAGGCCCATCATAGAGGCACAGTGACTCAGGATGTGACAATCCTTTTGACATGAACATTTGGTTGCATGCCTGGAGCAATAGAGAAGTTCGGCATAACCAGTAGTCAATCGGCGGCGGGGAATGAGCACAGTGAACCCTATCTTGGCTACAGTGGCTAGGAGCAGTGCATAGGTTGAAACCTACCTTCCTGGAAGTGTGATAGTTATTCTCTGGCTCTGTCCCGGGGTGGGCCGAAAATCCACAGTCTTCCCAGCAATATAATACCATCTAATGGCATTAGGTCAAAGAGCATGAGCCCATTGACCACTGGATCAGCAACCAACCAACCACCTGTCCATGGACATTTACGACCAGAATATGACTTATTAGCCATCGAAAAACTCATAATCAAGGACATGACTCTTAATTTCAAAAGTTGATGTAACAATTAGTCATCATTTGTGATAAACGAACAACAATTTACGACACACGTCATATGGACTCACGATGAATCCACAGTATAAAATCTGCTGGCTCATTAGTAAACAGCCGTCAAATTTGACGCGTTTGGCTTTTCCCGTGATTTCCATTGACCCGAGATACAAAAGTGAGCTCAAGAAAAGTAAAATGAGTCATTTTAAAAGGATATTTTCCAATAAGCTAGCAGGTCATATTATGTTTTTGATTGGTCAAGACTGTGTACTGAAAATAAAGCCAATACTTATGCTTCCAAATGTAGATATCGTGTGGTTAAATAGCCTACCAGTCAAATAGAACCATTTGAACGAGATACTTATAATTTTACTGTATACTTCTGACAGTTCTTGGTATAAACGCTTTGCAGAAACTGATCATTGCATATTAGAACCCCAAATTTCATTGTAATTACTGATGGCTGAAAAACAAATTTCTGAAGTTCTTCCTTCTCTAGTCGAAGTCAGATATGGATTGCATCCGTGATCTGTACTGTGATCACCAGCCAGGCCGCATAGATTGTTCGTCAGAGCTATTTCAATGTCCATAGTTTGCTTCTGGTGATGTGTACACTGGGCATATCTGTCAAATATGTTCTGATTTCTGGAGATTGTCTGTCCACACAATCTGTCAAATATGTTCTGATTTCTGGAGATTGTCTGTCCACACAGGCATATATCTGTCAAATATGTTCTGATTTCTGGAGATTATCTGTCCACACAGGCACATATCGATGTCTCCAACTCCAAACCCCATGCGTTGTTTATTAGTCTGTTGTGACCTATTCTAAATCTAAAAAATATGTGTTTGTTCCTGTCTTCCAAATCTTAAAATAGCATTGTCTTTCTTGGCTTCATGGGCAAGTCGAGTTGGATTACATGTTAATATAACTTTTGGTGAAGGGCTTGATTTCTGGGACTGATACTGAATATTTTATCTATTGTTGGCAGTTACATCTAGTTTTTTTTCTAGCTGGTCTGATATATCATTTCTCCATATTTTTGAGTGGCCTGGAATCTATTGGAAAATCACTTATTTTGCTTGGTTGCTTAGTTGAAATAGTAACAATTACGTCATTCGTGTGTTTAGTTGAAATAGTAACGATTACGTCATTCGTGTGTTTAGTTGAAATAGTAATGATTATGTCATTCGTGTGTTTAGTTGAAATAGTAACGATTATGTCATTCGTGTGTTTAGTTGAAATAGTAATGATTATGTCATTCGTGTGTTTAGTTGAAATAGTAACGATTACATAATTCATGTGTTTAGTTGAAATAGTAATGATTAAGTTATTCATATGTTTAGTTCTGGAGGGTCTGCAGTGCGGATTTCGCATCAGTGAGGATCACTATGTCTTCTTCCTCCAGGTTCGATGATCCCAGGGGCATAAGAAAGGTTCCCTCGATTGCTTCACACTGCCTTGAGATTTGTGGAATGACCACCTGTTATTGTTGCTGCTGTCGATATTAAAATGCTGTGAGTAGTTCTATTCTTGGCGGCACAATGACATTCTTAAAAAAAAGTATAGGTCTTCTGAAGTTGACTTAGTGATCCTTACAGTAAGTTATTGACTGTTAATGATGTCTGCATAAGTTTTTTCCTGACAGTTGAAAGGTAAATACGTAAGTGTTCCAGTTTCGTTGGGATGACAGCAGTGTCTACAAATAGATAGTTGATGGGGTCTGATACAGTTTAAATGGTCACTGACCCATGGTAAAATGGGGTAATCCGGGTACAACGAAGTCAATCCTTTATACCTTTCCAACTTTTTTTTTTAATATTAAGGCTCTCTTAAGGAAACTTTTTAGCACATCATCTATACAATATTTTTATATTAATTTAATTAGCTCTCTGGATTTGGATAAAATAAGATCAAACAGAGGTCAAACCTTAAAAACTGCATCATGTCAATCTTGCTCTTATGACATAAATTTAGAATTATTGAGTCTGTGTGTTGCCGGTCCGAAAAGAATAGCAACACTGTTTACCTTCCACGCATGTCGTAAAAGGAGACCAAGGAGGTTATGGGATGGAGTTGGCTGTCCCATTTCATCAGGCCAAAAGGCGCAGATACCGCAGCAATGCTGTAAACCATGACACAACGCATACCGTTTTCTGGACTACATCCTGCTAATCTGCAGGAGTTTGAGAACGAACGCAGAAGAAGAATTATTGAGATGAAATCAATTCCGTTACACTTTCAAATATATTTCTGGACATTACACTTGACAATACAGTCACATCCAAAAGAAAAGCAACTGGTTGAACTTCAAACATATAAGCCTAGTTTCCATAAGAAAGATCTGGTATTAGGTGAAACCAGTTTCCAAGAAGTAATCCTATCTGGTTTTTCTAAAATGTTAATACTGTACCAGCATACACATCAATTTATTTTCTGTAATACCTCAAAGAATGACATGTAGAAATAGTAAAATATATCAGATGTCAGACATTAAAAAAGTACAAAGGATTCAAAGAATGCCACATTCAAACAAAGAAAGCAGATGTGGTTCAGTCAGGCATCAGTCTAAAATCATCATCTTCGTATACGACATGCATGGCAGATAAAGGAGCTATCTTTTTTGCCTCTTTGGCCCCGGCAACACACGGCGGCTTTGTTTTATGAACTTTATAATCCTTCGGAATTCCACAAAAATAATTTTGGGCTGGTCACAGCGTAAGAAATAAGACAAGCCACCATTTTTTCCCCTAGTGGTTTCACAGCAAATACAGACACAGGAAGAAATCAAAATTATAATTACCCTTCGAGAATGGAAAATTGTGTATGTGGCAAATAATTTAAATTATGGTAACAATATCATCCAAAGGAAACAACTAACCACCTCATCAAGGAGTGTCCTTTCCTCTCAACTAACAGAAAACAACTAACCACCTCCTCAAGGAGTGTCCTTCCCTTTCAACTGCAGAGAAAAACACTTTTAGAGGCACATGATACTTTTGTTGTCATTTTTTGTGTGTGTGGGTATACCTACGGGTTATAATTTTATGAAATTAACAAGCAATCAATAAAGTTGGAACTTCCTCAATTATTTATTTGCCCCCACAAAGCAATCTCATAAAAGTACCACACATAATAGTACATGTGCGTGTGGTCAGCAATATACACCCAAGTCACAAATGACAAACGCGTTTGTGGCATGGAAAGGTATGCTTTGATGATCTTTGTCGCACACAACAGTGAAAGTATTAACAGGTGCTAACTACCTAAATGGATTGCTAAATCAACTTTCAGAAGATCTACAATTGAATGGCATTAAGTTGCTAAGAGTAGATCAACTTGCAACAATTGGATATTGACAATTACAGTGCAATCAGTGACAACGTTACAGAACAGCGTAAGTGCCATAGTTTGGAATGTTAAAAGGGTTAACATGCCCTACGGAGTATAAGAATGGTGATGATGGTGTTCCTCCTTCATCAGCGAAGATGAGCATGGCATGAAAAAATAATAAAATGCGGTGAATAAGTAGGAAAAACAAAATATTTGTGATTGTCTAATTTGGTGTGTGAGTATGTAGATGTCCGATTCATGCCAGGAAAGTTCTATTGCTGTGCATGCAGAGGGTTCGGGGTAGGAAAGTTTTCAGATTTGTCCTTTCACTTCCATCACTTGAAAATTGCCAGAAGTGTTCTTTCTTTTTCAAATTTAGTCACATCTAGGTGCCAGCAGTGATCTGGGTGTGCCAAACTGAGTGATTAAGGGCTATAATCTCCCAGTAGCTAGGATCAATGTTGCAGCACTTAAGAAGTTTTTTTAGGTGGTCATTGAAGCTCTTTTTCTGCCATCCACTTGAATGTTTACCATTGCTCAGCTCCCCATAGAATTTCTTTGGAAGGCGCTTGTCTGGCATACAGACGATGTGGCCAGTCCAGCGGAGTTGGGACCTAGCCAGCAGGGCATGGATGCTTTGCATATGGGACTTTTAAAAGATTTCCGTGTCTGGTGCTTGATACTGTCAATATACTCCCATGAGATTTCTTGGGCACCGAAAGTAGAAAGAGTTGTGCTGTCGAGAGTGTCTCGCATAGACAGTCCAGGATAACACAGAATAAAGCAGTGTTGGTAGAACCAGTGCACAGTAGAAGCCCAACTTAGTTGTCAAATGAGATCATGCCTCAAGATGTTGGCACAAAGGCTCCTGAATGCCGCACTGGTGTGAGCAAGGCGCAGGGAACATTTATTGGTAGTATTGAGTTTCTGTCCCTTTACTGTGATTACTTGTTCTGTGTAGGGGACACCTGGTACTAGTTGATATATTACAAATGTCTTCATGGTGCTGATGGTGAGACCGAACGCATCACAGGCCAAAGAAAAGAGATCCATACCGTCCTGTATGTCTTTCAGACTGGTAGCGTCTAGTGCATAATCATTGGCAAACAAGAATTTGAATATAAGAATATAGCAAAGATGGGTAAATGACAAACTAAATTACAGCCATATAAAGGAATCCTGTTACAACAAATTGGTCGGGTCTGACAGAATATGTGTATTATAACCGAAAGTAGACACATATAGTTATGACAATTATTAATATACTTAGGGAAATTCATGAAAACCAGATTCGTTGTAACAGATTTCCATTGTACATGCAAGATAAAGACAAGATACATATATCATGGATATTTTGACTTTATTTCTCACAAAACATGCATTAAACTTTGGCGAAACTCTTCTTTAATCCTGATGTCTTGGAAACTTTTAGGACATTGTATTTTACAGTCTTAGACAAGGGTCTGCATTCACCAACTGTTACAACATCTCCTATCTCCACATCTCTGGGAAATAAAACATGAACAGATGGAATAAACATGGAAGTCAACAATGTGAATAAAGTGCTTCATTACATGTAAACAACATTGGCTAGTTGATTGACTTAATGCAGGTACACAGATGTTTCAATGTGCCACACAGCACGTGTGTATACCTGCATGCAATATTGGCTAGTTGATTGACTTAATGCAGGTACACAGATGTTTCAATGTGCCACACAGCACATGTGTGTATACCTGCATGCAATATTGGCTAGTTGATTGACTTAAAGCAGGTATACATGTTCAGAGAGAGACAAGATATGGGCAGGTCGGGAGTGGAAGGGTTGGTTAAGGTCAGGTTAAACACCCCCTAATAGAAATTGATTGCATATGCTGGATGCAGTGCTTTCAATTGATACATAATGGAGGGGTTAAAGATTCAGGAAAATCAACTTTTTGGGGTAAAATGAGCATATTTTTTTAATTTCGTTGAAAATGTGATGTTTTATGCCCCAAAATTGTGAAATCTATGTGCCTGTCATTAAGTTTCTATCTCAAAAACTAACATAGATAGTTTAATGAAACTTGATATTCACATTAAGGATAATGGTACCTTTCAGTTCAACCATTTAAGTCTTTGATCAGAGATATGGTTCAAATATTATACTGTGTTATGTGGAAAAAAGGTTTTTTTAAATTTTAAGCAAGGGGTATGGTTAACATAAATGACATAAAGTATTCCATCTATTGCTATGTCAATGGTCCAGATTATGCGCATGATAGTTTCCTGTGTGCCAAGTTTGGATAGAATATGTTAACAACTTTATGAGATATCTCCTGAATTCCACCTGAAAACATTGGAAAAGATAGTTTTGAAAAAAGGCAAAAATGTGACTTATGCTGGTTTCCTATGTAAATCCAAACTTAGTAAGCTCTTGCTGCATAGGAATTATCCTTATCATGTTCCTTGGCTTATTGTACACTTTTTGTATATATTATATTTCCTTCTTTGGGTTCTCTTACTCTGGGTCGGCCGATACGCAGTAATGTCGTAACATTGTGGTATCCACAGATCAGTCCTAATTTCTTCAAAATGAGTCCTGAAATTTAGTCTGCCTAGCTTCCTTTCATTGAATACCATAATGGTATCATTTACAGCTAATTCCAATCTGTCTTTTCCTACAAATGTTGCTTTAGGACAAATATCCCAGATCAGGTGATGGAATGCTTCATGTGTGTGTCCCACCAGGGAAACACACTTTTTAATAAATTATCATCTGAAAGATCCTCAAAAACAGGTTTTATTACTTCTATGACAAAATCAGTCAGCTTATTCCTGTTATGACTATGACACCTTGATTGTGAACAGTTTAGATGTATTTCTTGTATATGTTCCCAGATTGCCCATATTGCTTTTTTCATAGTCTAAATTTCCCACATTTGACCTAAGTAGTGACCTTGAATGAATTCTTTTTATTGCTGCTTTTGTTAGTCTTCCTGCTCCTTCAATTCTTGTATATATTCTGCCATTTTCTATAAACGATGTGTCCCTTATAACTTAAACTATATGCCGACATCGGATGTGCTAGGCCTACAAGGCGCATAATGGTGGCACAACATAATCACGCTCCCGCGCAAATCGCACGGATATCCGTGATGGTTACAATGGAGCGAACGGAAAACAAACAAACAAACTTAAACTATATACTTTATCTAAGAGTCTTGTGAACATGGTCTCACCATTATAGTTTTCTTATTAATTTACCCAAAAACCAGTAACCATGGAAACTTACTTCCAGATGGATGATTACAACTTGTGAACAATATCATTGTTTGCACAAATGATTACTCTTTCGAATGGATCAAAAAACTAAAATTATCAGATCTTTAAAAAAAATACTACTATTGGGGGTTTAACCTGACTTAAAGTAATGCTGATACTGTAAGCCTCACTGTGTCTCTTCTCTGTATAGTTAACATGTATTGTGTCTTTAAATTCCACAATTGCATAGATATATCTCAAACAAAAATTATTCAGCTGTCTGTACATGTATCTTCTGTATGTTGTGTCAGTCTACAGGTAAAGGTTTCTATTATGTGCTACATTTGGGGGTAAGCACAATTAGGGCCTGCAGTTAAGTGCATCTTCTTACACTTCATAAACTGATTTCTCACAGTCCAAGGTTTTTGTATACCAGTGAATCATGATATACATTATACAGAAGGTGACAGTAAATAATGAGGTAGGTATGTGTATGCATTCCCTGCATGATCACTCTCCGCTGTGGGATGCAAATGAATTCTGCACTAGTCTTATACAATTCTTAGGGCTAGTGGATAGCCAAGGTCCTAAAAGGCACATTCTTATGGGGCATCCTGGAAACCAGTAATTTAAAGCTCATGAGAAACACCTGGACAACAACAGAACAACCTTGGGGATGTGTTTGGGCAGTGTAGACTGAGATGGAAGGTGCAATGATAGCATAAGACAAACATTATCCAAGATTTGCACCTCAAAGCTCTCACAGCCAAAATATTATTGCAGTAATTGCCCCGTATTTGACTGCCGAGCTGTCATGTACTAAGCTTACGAAAACAAGAATAGTGAGAAAATCTCAGAAGTAAGATTAGTCTATCGCGTACAATGTGAGGGAATCACACAGCTCTAGAGGTATTGCCATGTGCAAGTACAATAGAGAAAATTAAATACGGAAGTTATTAACCTTTAGCACTCTGTATTAAAATTACTCAAATTTATCCCGACCCGTTGGATTTTTGTGTGACTATTTGTGTTATTTTTGGTGGGTGTTTGGAAAATATGCAATAACTTATTTATTTTTAGAGATTTAAAAAATAATGTTTTGAAATATAAATAAAGAATTGAATACTAAATCTATTAGTGTACATGTTGTTAGTGTATGTATGCTACAAGAGGAGGGAGAAAGTAGTGGAGGTCGAAAAGAAAACAATGCACATATAGTTGTCCGATGTGTGGCATCCCTGATAACATTCTTCTTCTTCTGTGTTCAGCATCTGCGGTCAAGTTATATTGTCAGGCCTGTCGTCAGGGTATGTTCAGTCTTCTCAAGGTCAGAGCCACCGCCCTATAGCTTTTGCCTCAAGTCTGTATCATCTGCTCTTTGTGTGTTGGGCAATCCTGAAGTATGTGTTCAGGAGTCTGAGTTCCGGATTCACATGAATATTCAGCTTTGTATGAGATCCTCAATCGGTAAAGGTGACCAACAGTCTGCAGTAGCCTGTTCTAAGGTGAAATAGTGAGGTTTGTTGAAATCTTTGGAGGAAATGTATTACATCATGTTTGTATTCCACTTCCATGTGTTTTTTTCACTTTACTGTGTATGCGTTTTGGATTATTGGTTTTGCTTTTCTGCAAGACAGTGTTTTTGACAAGAGCATCTGCTTTCTCATTTCCCATGATTCCAGTATGATGGTATCAACTGAAAGGCAATAGCTGATGATTTTTGGATATATCTTAGCTCATGTCTGATGTGCAGAAGGCTTTCATTTCTGTTGCTCTGGATTGATTCCAGTAGGGATCTGCAATCTGTGAATATGGCTATCTTATTTGGTCTTGGCAGTTCTGGGTCGGTGAAGACTTTTAATGCTTGATAGAGTGCAACTGCTTCTGCTCTAAAGTTAGAGGAGTATTTCCTGGTTGAAAAAGCTTTTGATATTGTCTTCTTGTCTTATAAGAATTTCACCTTCATTTCTTACTGCTCCCTCTGCCGATGCATCTGTGTAGACATGTGTTCATTCCTTGGGATTGTATTTTATTTCTATCATCTCTAGTGTCAATGCTTTTAGTTGAGGTGGAGTCTGGTATTCCTTATTAATTATTCCAGGAACCTCTGTTACTATGGAGAAGTTTTGAAGACTATTGTCTGGCTCTTCTAAATATGTTCAATTTCAGTTGAGAGGTTTGTAAGGATATCTTTGTGTTGTTGATGGAGATGTGACAGAAGCTGGTTTTCTTCAGCCTGCTTTTGGTTGATCTAGAAATTTGCGCATGCATCGCCTGGCTTATCATGCACTTAATATTTCCCTTTGCACAAGCACTCTTTCTTCAATTTTTCTATGGTCTCACTCCAATAAGGCTTGTATTCTCTCCGCCTGTCCCTTGGGATTGCCTTCTGGAGTATTGCTTTGTTTATTTGTGAGATGCGTTTTATATTATTAGTGAGGGTGATATTCTGTTTGGTCAATGGGTGCTTATGTGCCCAGAGACTTATTCGCAGCTGGCCTCTACAGAGGCTTTTCCACTATCCACCACCTGTGGACGTTCCTGGTAGGGGTCGGTAGCCCCCACCAGGAAATTTTAACACTAAAAGCTATAATAATATACATTACCTAAAACAGGGAGATAAATGCACACTCAGGTTCTTGTGCCGTTTTTCAAATCGACAGTATTTTTTCACATAATGTAGGTATTCTCTGCGAATAACAATGGTTCTCATCATCTTCATTTTCAATACTCTGCCTGTCAAAATGCGCCCTCGTATGCTCACATTTCCTACAAGTAAATGACAATGCAAGTATATATATATATATATATATATATATATATATATATCATAACTGAAGTTTAATACTTCAATGCAGTAATAAAAAAATTTAACATGCTAACAAATACGTAGAAAAGTATTGCACACACATTATAGAGAATACAGAAAATAAACTTAATAAATGCTCTACTATTGTCTACTGTCTATCCCCAGGTGGTGGTGTTGTAGCTTCCAGTATTGACATTGAGCATAGATGTAGTCTACATTCCAAGGCCAGGGGTGTTGCTCTGGTTGAGGTGTAGTCATGTTTATTCAGAATGGTCTTGATGTTGTCTATCCATCTTTTTCTAGGTCTGCCCTTGGCTCTGTATCCTGATTCCATCTTGTTATAAACTCTTAAGGGAAGTTGATTGTTCATCTTCATAAGACGTTAAACTATTTCATCTATTGTTTCTCTATATATTTGAAGCATTATGTTATACCTATTATCTTTTAGATGCTATCACTGCACATTTTGTCAGGCTTGGAAGCCGGATTCGTGTACACACTGCTAATTTTAAAAAACACCCCCCCCCCTCCACTATGCAGTTTTGCAACTACAATAAAAAGTTTAAATTCCGCCTTTTCTTCCGGGAAAAGTGAAAACACTGCTAGCATTAAATCTAGCTTCCCTTCCCCATGTTTTGCTGTGTGCAAAGCCAATGGCAAATCCAAGAACAATTTAACTGCTATACATCTGTTATAATCATTGCAAATCAGGTTGAAACGGAAGCAATTTTTAATGAAATTCTGAAGGACTGTATGAGGAATTGTAGGAAATTATGTTTGTTTTCAAAGATATTATGAACATGTTAGTTTCATTGTGAAATGAGATTGGGAATCTAAATATAGACATTCTGCATTGAATATAATTACATTGTGTGTTAGAGAAATATTCCTAGACCTAATGAAGATTGTATCGAGAAGGTTTGTGACAACTAAGTGTTTTATTTATTATCACAGATATTGTGGGCATGTTGACATTATGATATAGTGTGTCAGGTCACAGCACACATGAGATACTTCAGCTGAAGTGTGTCAGATCACAGCACACATGAGATACTACAGCCGAAGTGTGTCAGGTTACAGCACATAAAACAGCAGCACAATGCATCTCCACTCTCTGGGCTATATCCTGCCAGAAATATATATTCTTCTGCATTCATTCTCAAACTCCAGCAAATTAGCAGTATGTAGTCCAGAGAATGGAATGTGGAGTGTCATGGTTTACAGCTTTGTTGCTATATTTTCACTATTCAACCTGACACAAACTTCAGCATGACTACTGGGACAGTCAACTCCACACCATAATCTTCTTAGTAGCCTCCTACAACATCCATGGAAGGTAAACAGTATTGATACTCTTTGCTCCCCCTTTCAAGCCCCAACAGCACACAGGTTGCTGAAAATCATATTTTCCACTGCCTTACTACAAGAGAGATCTAGAAGAAGCATGAGAATGTACCCAAATGCTTTAATAAAAATATTTCAGCACCACATCAGACATGGTTTTAGAACAGGAAGAATTTGTTAACATGGAGAAAATGGTTTTATAACAGGAGAAATTTGTTAACATGGAGAAAATGGTTTTATAACAGGAACATTTTGTTAACATGGAGAAAATACTACCTGTGAAAGGACATTTCTTGTCTATGTAAGCTCCATCAATGGCCTGAGATAAGAAAAAATTACCATATGTCATCTGATTCATCAAAGTAAATTACATAAACAAGGAAAATAGAAGACTTAATCTCATACAAATATTGCAAGCACAAAGTAACAAGTACTGTGAGACATGACCACAACCACTCGGACAAACCAATATCTGACTTTCTCAGGAATGAAAGTGCTGATAAACTGATGAAAAAGGGAGCAAGTATACACCAACCAGGAATTGTCACCAACCTTAGAACAGCTAAACATATTAGCAGCCATAACTATAAACAACAATGGATGGATCACTGGCTCAAAAGTAAAATTATATACAGACATGTCCACACGACATAATAAATAGGCTACACCACAAAGACCACACAATATTTAGGTTGTGAACAAAACATGTACAACTACACAAACACCTACACAGAATAAAAGAAGACCATACACCATACTTTAACAACTGTACAGTACACATGTGGTTGCATCTGTGGGTCTCACCAATGGCCCACTAGACAAACCACCCATGCAACAGAAAACCTTAGTAGATGACAAACAGTTATATTGAGGTTATTTTCTTAGAGAAGCTTCATGGCACATCATCTATACAATTATGCTTTTGTTTTTGTTGTTGAAATGTGTTTCATGTTTACCTGAATATATATGTATATTGTGGTTGGGAGGGAGCCAGAGATGTACTGTGCAGCACTGAGGAGGAGGAAACTGACAGCACTGTTTTTTCCTATGGCTGAAATACATCATAGAGGCACAGTGACTCAGGACGTGACAATCTTTTTGACTTCAACATTTGGTTGCATATCTGGAGCAATAGAGAAGTTTGGCATAACCAGTAGTCAATTGGTGGCGGGGAATGAGCATGGTGAACCCTATCTTGGCTACAGTGGCTAGGTTGAAATCTACCTTTCTGGAGGTGTGATAGTTATTTGATAGTTATTCTCTGGCTCTGTCCCATGGTGGGCAGAAAATCCAGACTTCCCAGCAATATAGTGCAATTTAATGGCATTAGGTCAAAGGGCATGAGCCCATGGACCGCTGGATCAGCAACAAACCAACAACTGTACAGACAAGAGGTGGAAACAGTCTGCACCTTATTGAATGCTTTACAATACAAGACCTGCAGAAATTACTATTACCACCAAAGCCCTCCAATACGAACACCCTCTATATCTTACTTATCCAAAAGCTTGCAACCCCAGGAATTGAATAAGTAAGATGCTTTTCACTTTCTCAAAGGTGACCAGATGGTCTTCTTTATGGCAGATTCTCTCCTTCTTTGTCGAGGTAAATTAATGTGCAGCTGAACGAAAACTACACTGCTTCATTCAGTTCAATGCTCCTGTGTCACTTCAATGCTGTTATGACAGGAAGTGCATCTGTTATAGCTCGTACATCAATAGTTGAACCCTGATATTGTCTATTATCTCCGTAATTACTAAGCATATGGGCTTCATATTTTGTAAGAGTGAATTATTTCATAAACACTTTCATGATTATTTATTATTTAGAGTGAACGGATTTATCGGAGCAGTTGCTACGAATGTCGTTTTTAAGATAGCAATACTTTTATATTATGTGGAAATTAAATGTTAAGTAATTGTTTGTATAGTTCATTTGTTGCTATATGGGTTTTTCTTTTATGTTGTGTTGAGATTATATGCAACGAGATATAAAGTTAACAAACGTTTATGAAATTGTAGTATTATTTACATTCATGTTATGTTAAAATAAACGTAAACATACATTGTACTTACCATAGTCATCATCTACATCCTAATATGAACATTCTAAGTACTAGTGGTGACATTATGGAATCTTCGACCAAACATTTTTCTGAGTTCCTGTTACAATGTGGAGAAATTTTAAAATGTCGATCCTTTAATATTATCAGTCCAGGACTTATGTTTTCCACATCTACTCCTTACACCTTCTACTTTGCTCTGCATGATTGTTTTAGAGAGAAATTCATTTCTCATCAGATGGCTAAATCACACAAGCTTATAACGTTTAACGATTATCAATATGGTCTTGTTGTCCAACAAGGGTATATATTATATATCTCACATGTCTTTACAATGATAGATATGTCACTTTGGCGGGATTATTTCCATATTTGTTCACTAATATCTTGATGTTATCTAAATCATTCTTATTTTCTGCATTTCAGCACATGGAATGTTTATTTTTCAGCCATATTTTTATCTATTCCTTAGTAGATGAGGATGTAGGGATTTTATCTTCACATGCAGCAACATTATGGTAGGAAGCATTATGCATAACGAGACAGGAGTCTTTTTCGCCGTAGCCTTGCTGCGGACCCTCTGAAAGCATTCCGCTGACCATCCTGAGAAGGACGTATACGGGCGATTTGTGTTGTGTCATGTTTTACAGCAAGATGCATTATCTGCGCCTTTCGACCTGACACATCCGTCTTCAGCCAGCATTTTTTTGGGCCGGATTGGCATTCCTGTATCTTCTATCCCTAGTAATTGGCCAGGCTACAGCAAGGTTGCTGCACTCCTGTTTCCAGGCAAACTGCGTGGAAGTGTACTGAGGGTCTTGGCCAGTTGTGGTTCACTGACCCTGATGCTGGACCAGCTATGGCGCGCCAGCCGGTGCACTGTGGTGTGCATGTCATCTCTGGGCCCAGACAGGAGTAATGATGGAGGTACCGTTTCCTCTATCCACTCTCTAACTATATGACAATTCATCTCAGCATGGTACTCTCGATTGTCGGTTGATTTGAATATGAAAATGAGTTCACCATTCTCCAAAAGATCATTGTATCTACTACCTGCATATGCCATTATCAATTTTTACCTTTGTTGCTCGGCACATATCTCTTAATAGTTCCATCTACAGATTGTCATTACTTTTCATTAAGAGAAGGTGGTACTGCTAGTAGAACATAATAGAAAATAATACTCACGTGGAAGACAGGTAATGAAGTCCTACTGAATGATGACTAAAACACTACACACTATCACTAACGGATGTAAATATGGTACTTAAAAAAACCAAAAAACACAGAATATAATCCTACAAATGACAATACACAGGACAAAGTCGACATTTCGGACCAATAGGCCTTTTTCAAGATACGGACATAACATACAAACATAAAAAACCACAAGTAGAAATGAATGTGTATCCGAGTGAAATGTGGTAGTTAGATAGATACCGGAAGCATACGAACAGGACGTACACAAAGACGATAATACAGGTGGAACGAGAGGAACAAAACGATGACGTAACAAAGACCAATACGACAGAGAACTAAGCGAAAGAGTGGTCGGAATTGAGTCCAAATGGCTTGATGGTACCCAACTCGAAAATGAGACGATTTTCTAGGGCATACCTAGATCTATCACAGATTACAGAAAAATCTGAAGGACATCTTGGTCACAGACTGTTACAGCGTTTACAGTCCCTTACTAACAACATTCTACTCTACTCCCTCATTCTGGGTATTATCCACGTTCTCAATGGGCAGTTGTACCAGTTTATGTGCAATCATCACCACATTAAACTTAATTCCATCCACTCCACCTCACGTTTTACCCCGTTCTAGTCATACTGCGGCAGCTAATTTACCTCTGCCTTGCCTTAATACCACTAATACCCAGGTGGTCTGCATTCCTCCTGACCTGAGTCTCTCTGACAGTGAAATTTCTGTCCTCAACAAGGGCCTCAAGTTTGTCCCTCTCCGTCCTGCATATGATCAATATTCGCTTCTTCAGGATATCCACCGCTACCATCGTCGTCTTCGGCTGCATTATCATTTCTTTGGCAAAGCGTCATCTGCCACTGATGATTTGTTCTCTCGATATGAACAGAAGAAACATTCTTGGACTCCTAAACCTGGTGCATCCGAGGCTCTTGATCTTTATATCAAGAACACCCTCCATGACATCCAATCACTTCATCACAGCCGAATCAAACGCTCCAACATCACCCCTGACGAATCTCGCGCCTTGGCGAATCTTTGCCGCCGGGATGATATTGTTATCAAACCAGCAGATAAGGGTGGGGCCGTTGTTGTGTGACGCAAGGACCTTTACCTCCAGGAGGGCCACCAACAACTCTCTAACCCCTCTTTCTACACTGCTCGCACATCAGACTCAACGGTATCTAACCAGAAGGTGGTCAACAACACTGTGAACACCCTCATCCAGGACAACCACCTTCCCACCACTGCCAAGGCTCTTTGTATCGATAAAATCTGTTTAGGCAGACCTGTCTTCTATATGCTGCCCAAAATAGACAAGGAATTGAATCCCGGCAGACCTATTGTCTCAGCTTGCTCTTGTCCTACAGAGCTCATCTCTGACTTCCTCAACAGTATTTTGCAGCCCTTAGTCGAGGCACTGCCTTCATTCTTGAAAGACACCAAGCATGCTCTCGCCATTTTTTCTTCTGATCGTATGTTCTTGCTTGATGTTTACTCTCTGTACACGTCTATACCACATGCTGATGGTCTTAGGGCGTTGCAGTTCTTTCTGGACAAGTCAGCATCCTTATGTATCTACTCCCACCCTTATCCGCCTTGCTGAACTGGTGCTCACACTCAACTCTTTTGAATTCGATGGACATTTTTTCGATCAGATCAGTGGTGTGGCCATGGGCACTAAGATGGGACCTAGCTATGCCTGTCTTTTCATGGGACATCTAGTTTGGTCTACCTACAATGGCCCATTCCCATCTCTTTTCCACAGATACATTGATGATGGGATAGGTCTTACTGACATGACAGAAGCAGAACTGTCTCGCTTCATCAAGAATTTCAACCCCGCTATTAAATTCACATTTACCATTTCCAGGACATCATTGTCACTATTCATCCACCATACCTCAGCACATCAGTCTACTACAAACCCACTGATGCACATGGCTTTCTGCTCTACACTTCTTCTCATCCTCCCGCCTGTCGCAACTCTCTACCTTACTCAGAGCTTCTTCGCCTTCGTCGCTTATGTAGCGATGGCGACAATTTTCTCGACAAATTTTCTGAGATGATTGAGTTCTTCCGTAGACGCTCCTTCCCTGACAGCATTCTTTCATTGGCTTGGCTCCGTGTACGCCAGCTATCTCGCCTTGACACCTTGAATAATTCTCAGGGTTCTTCCTCCTCCTCTGATAGGGTTAAACTGGTTCTTACCTTCCATCCCCATAACTCGACTGTCCGTCGCATCCTGCTTAAACATTATTCCCTTCTCTGAAGGACATCTTGGTCCACAGCCACCTCAGGTCCTCTGCACCTGACAATTTTGGTACCGTTCGTTGCTCACGTGGTCTTTGTTACACATGTCCTTATGTGGTTCAGATGCGCTCCATCTCATTCCCCAAGGCCAGTTTCTCCATCGATGAGGCCTTTACATGTGAATCCCGTAATGTTATTTACGTGATCATATGTAAACGCTGTGGTAAGCAATATATCGGTGAGACTGGCCTTAGACTGAGCGACCACTTCTGTAACCACCTGCATGCTATCAAACACAGAACACCCACTCCTGTGGCTAATCACTTCAACGGCGATGGTGGTGTCCTTGACATTTAGGTCACTGCCATCAGATCCTGCACCACCGATGATAGATCTAGGTACGCCCTAGAAAATCGTATCATTTTCGAGTTGGGTACCATCAAGCCATTTGGACTCAATTCCGACCACTTTTTCGCTTAGTTCTCGGTCGTATTGGTCTTTGTTACGTCATCATTTTGTTCCTCTCGTTCCACCTGTATTATCATCTTTGTGTACTTCCTGTTCATATGCTTCCGGTATCTATCTTAACTACCACATTTCACTCGGATACGCATTCATTTATACTTGTGGTTTTTTATGTTTGTATGTTATGTCCGTATCTTGAAAAAGGCCTATTGGTCCGAAACGCCAACTTTGTCCTGTGTATTGTCATTTGTATGATTATATTCTGTGTTTTGTTTTGTTGTACGTACCATAGTTACATCCGTTAGTGATAGCGTGTAGTGTTTTAGTCATCATTAAGTAGGACTTCATTACCTGTCTTCCACGTGAGTATTACTTTTCATTAGTGTGGTGAGCATTTATCCATGCTTCCAGAAGTGTGTATACTTATAGAGGGATGGTGTTGACTGGTTGTATGAACAGTTGTTTTTTTTACATGTGCTAGAGTTGAATCCTTCCATATCAATTTCTTTGCCTTGAATGTCAAAAGAGATGACTAAGATCTAATGAAGGTCATCATCATGTGGGGGTAGAAAAGGCTGTCCCAGGATGAAGGCACAGAAATCATGTAAACAATAACTGAACTACTTCCTTCTAATCTTTGAGCAGTTAATGTACGAAAGAACTGCATGATTTCTTTTGCATTCTTAAAAATGTTTCAAAATCATACATAAACACATAATTATTGTTGTGGATAACTAACAAGATGGCACTATACACTAGTGAGAACTTCTGGGAACTTCTAGTTAGTTGTAATAACAGATCACAAACAAGTCCATTGCTGTCAATTAAACATATAAACTATAGGCTTAAAGTAGCACTCCACATGCTCAAACCAACCTCTCTTGGAGTTTTGAATCCAAGACCAACATTTCTGACGTATCGCAGATTCTTCTTTGACTTCCCCTGAAGAATCGACTTCTTATTCAGAAACACAGTTGGCTGCTTCTGGAAAGCTCTTTCGGTCTGATAAATATAAACAAAAATTACATTTCTTTCAATTCTAAATATTGTACATGGCCACTAGATTAGTTAAGTTCTTTAACCTTTAGGGCCCTGAATTAAAATTAAGAAACATCCCCTTGGGCCTGAATTCTTTTTTGGAAAATTTGCGTTATTGATGGTGGGTGTTTTGAAAACGTGATAACTTTTTTGTTTTAAAAGATATCAAAATAATTTTTGTATATCTAAATAAAGGAGTGAATAGTGAATATAGTTATGTTTTTTTGTTGTTGTATGTATGATATGACAGTTGTGAGCAAGTTGTGAAGTTGAAAATTCAGGGGGAAAAATCGCAAACCACCATATTCAAATCGCATATATAACTTCTTGACGACCCTAATACTTCAGCAATTCGTGGAATCATTGATAAAATCCTCATAAATACCTATACTTATTGTATATATATTGTTTTATATCAAAACTAATATAATATGAACTAAAAAAACTAATAAAACGTGAAGAAATCACATATAACGTCCGTCCGGTAAACACTAGGTCTAGCCCGACACGCAGCGTAATTATTGTCTAAGCACACACGTGGCACCCCTGATACATATTATTTTTGTGTTTTTGAATGACTACAAAACATTCTTATCAAATTACAACACATTAAACATAAAAAATAACAATTAAAACATGTATTCACGATCACTTATTCACGCGGTACTCAATTTGATAGTAAAATATGGCCAACATCGTTCCAGAAATTTGTTGACAAAACCAGCCGGTTTTCTCTCTTCCTGCAGTCGTAACGAGTAACGGAATTTGACCTTTAAACTGCGATGTATTCCTAGCTTCGTTTGGCGTGTTTTATACGTCACGGGATCATTACTTTGTGAAGTTCCGTACTTGGGAATCGGGCGATATCCTATGTAGCAGGATTGCGCCTGCAGGCACAATGGAGCTGTGCTCATAGGCGCATTATTGCGACCGCAGAGTCGTAAAGGTTAACCACTTTTCTTTATTCTTATGCAATCATTTTCCTATACCTATAGAGGCAGGAGGGCCACCTCGATGAACTCAGTCATCAATAGGAGCTCATTAGTGTTGCCCCATGGGTTCACCTCCAGATCTGTCTCTTGGGGACATATTTTAGTTAAATTGTTAAGTCAACATGTCTGCAGAATGTGTTCTGGAGTATGGAGATCCTTTTGACATGGACATTGGTCATTTGGATAATCTTTATTTTGTGGAGATGTGCTTGTAGTCTTACAGTGTTCTGTGCGAAAGCTAATAATACTATACATCTCTGAATATAAGCTGAGGAGGTAACTTAAATGTCCAAAATCTGAAATTTGTTTTAAAAAACCTGTGCATAAAAGCCTGTTTACATTTTTAATTAGACGACTACAGATTTCCGCTAGTAAAACCTCTGCTCAAATCTTTTTTTAAAATGTCCGATGCGCACAAAATCGCTTGTCGTTCGTCGGGTGTGTGATGTCACCACAAACTGGATCTGATTGGTTCCGGATTTTCTTGCAGAACACAATGACGTCGCTTGATTTAAAATTAAAACAGTGTTCTATTTATAGCGCTGTGACCGTAGATAAGAAAAATAGGTGAAAGTGCAAAATAGTTCTCTGCTGTGCTATAAATAGCACACTGTTGACAATTTTAACTATCCAACGTCATGGATTCTGAACACCAATCAAAATAATGGCTGCTGTGACGTCACATCCCGACAATCCCACAGTTCAACTCTAGACACAGACGAACTTAACCTTCACCAAGCCTATATCAACCCCGGCCGCCGAGAAACAAAATGGCCGCGCGCGCTTTTGGCGGCCCGGCCCACCCAACAATAATATCGTGAGATTTACACGTACCACAGTCCGTGCACATAGCTGGGGACATGCGCAATCGAAGCCGGTACATCCCCCACTTCCGAAATGATCGTTTTTGAGAATGGCTAGCTATTCGTAAAAGTTTAAGAGCAATTAATCTGACCACATCTGTACACCGGTACGATGCCATGATGATGGATCGGTTTTATAGACCTTTATTTCATCGTATTTCGAATAAAATAACATTGAATCGTGGCTTGAATCATGGATTATTAGGTTATTTAGTTTCACAGCAGTGAATATACAGAATGCTGTGTTGGTTTGGGGACTTGTAAGTTTGATATCGAATATTTTGAAGTGGCAGAAAAAATAACTCTAGGCCTAAGCTCAAAGAACGATTTTACTGCAAATCTACATGTTTTATACAGTTCCCACGGCTATATTTTGATAATTTCGCAGTGAAAGAACATAAATACAACAGATTTGCGTGATTTAGTTTACAGTGTTTCCAAGGAATTCGATATTTAAGGTAAGTTAATTTTTTTTCTTCTTTTTTCCCTCTTTATTTGTTATAAAATATATGTTTTTTGTGAAAAACGTCTTTACCACTTTCTCATACGTCTGGTATCACACACACACGTACATAAATTACACCAATATAATTCAATTCTTTATTTATATGTGCAAATATTATTTAAATATCTCTAACAACCAAAAAATTATCACATTTTCAAAACAGTCACCATCAATAACGCAAATTTTCAAAAAAGAATCCGGTGGCAGGGAGACGTTTCGTATTTTTTAATCTGGCTTGCTAAAGGTTAAGCATAATCTGTTTGTTTTACAATTTACACATTTTTTACAATTTCCTATTATTTGTGGTGAGCGATCAGTATTTCTGCCCGCTATACACGGAGCGAGGTGCGCGCACACATTAGAAATACTATTTCTAATCCTAACCTTACTCTACTCTAAGTACTTACTCATAAGCTTGCCAAATCACACAACAAAGGTCAGAAAACACACCGAAACTAGAGCAACGGTCACAGCTGAGAACTATAATGTACTTCAGCCGAAAAATATACCATCTTTTTTCAGGATTGATATACAGACTTGGTTGGATTATCATTGAAATGTAATTTGTGTGGGCAATCTAACTATCAAATAATTAGAACATGAACCAAAACCTACAAGAACAAACAATGGAAGAGGTCAGACGTCACATTCAATCCGAAGAAAAAGGATCTCCAGGTAATGACGGATGAACATGGGAAATGATACAATCCAGCGGAGACAGATCAGTGTTCAAATATACGATACTAAGTTTATTATGCTGCTGCTGCAAGATATGGTCAAAATGGTTCCGCCACACCTGATCAGAATGATGGAACCAGGTCGTATCCAATCCAATATCAATTCAATAAATGCAAAATGTTAAATAAACTATGCCAATGGTCATCTGAAAAGAGCAACCAAGGGAAGACCCAGACGAAGATGGATAGATGACATCAGACTAATCTAGAACACCAAGGCTGACTATGGCAGCATCACAGTTAGCTAAAAAAGAAGACTGCGGCTCTCCATGAGGAACCAAGACATTGACAATCTAAAAAAAAAAATCAAAAACTTTTTGAAAAAGCATGGTCGGTCGAAATACGTAGGTCTATCAAAAATTGATAGACTTACATGACAAAATATACGTTTTCAAAAATATAAAGCATGTCACACGTACTTTGGTATACGCCGAATGACCAAAATTGTTTAGAATATACAATATTTAGAAATACTACATCAAAAATACAACCTGATGATCTGCCGCAGACATTTTGTAAAGAAAGGAAGAAAAGGTGTCGGAAAATTTTGTTTCCGGTTCCCATTAGGTTCCTAAGAGACTAATGAGTTTACCTCTCTTTTGGAGAGGCGTGCCTTTTTCAACCAGCGGACAACACTGTCCAATTTGGTTATATCAGAACACACTACTATAAAATATTATAGGTAACAAATACCCCAATATAACAATAAAAGCCTAATAGTCTTTTAAAGGGCACAGTGAAAGAAGACTGGTTGCATGGATAATTAGTCCCACTACCCAAACCTGGCAAGGATCACACCAGGACAAAGGATACAGAATAATAATGCAGAATACGATAGGCAAGCTTTGGGGGGGGGGGGATATTGACCTGAAAGGTATCGAATCATCCTGGGAAAAAAGTGTTTGCCAACGTTGTTAGAGGTATTATTAAAAGAAGTAGACAGCGATACAAGTGGGAGAGTAACATCACAAGATGGACAGGTTTCAGTCTAGCAGAGTGCACCACCAAAACAAGAGGCATGGGATTTGGAGATTTGCCGCAACCAATTTTCGTTGCGGAGACGGCACTTGATGATGAACGTTGTTAGGTGGGTATCGCCCAGGAAAGAAGACGTGGCAGAATGCAGCCTTCTTCAGGGTGTTTTTGAGGTGTTCGATTCACACATGGAGACGTGCGGTCGCAATAGATCTTGAGGATGCTTACAAAATGTCCTTGGATATCTTGATCGGCCAAATGTCTATCTTTCATTAAATCCTTTTGTCGTGCAGTTGGCTGATTGCGGCCCTGCTGCACATGATATTAATTCTTACGTGTGGTAACTGGGTATCGACACCAATGGGGATGTGATTATATACATCAATGGATCTGTGATTAGACATGTTCACAGTGCTTGGGCCGTCGCAGCTCAGTGCGCAGGTAAAACGATCAGGGAGGAGAGTGGGGCCTTTGATGTGAGTGACTACGAGTAGCATGACCGTAGAGATTATGGCGGTGACCAGGGCATTTGAGTGTGTAGGCAAACGAAAGATAACACAGATCTGCATCTTGACTCTATGAGTATTATTAGGAAGGTGTAAGTAGGTCTCGTTCGCGAACAGTGGATTAAGACCGTGAGAAAGTCAAGGTTGAAAGTATCTACATTTATTGTCGTGCCGGGATATGTGGGCGTTCGAGGTAATTAAAGAGCAGATTAACTGGCGTCATGCGCGATTTTGGCACATGGCGATGGGGCAATGGATCGAGCTGACGTTTTGAACTCCATAGCACGCGAGAGTGAGACTAGTGGGGATGCTGATTCCTTTTTACTGAATAGGATTAAAGATTAGGGTTTGAAATGCGGTGTTGCTAAAAGTGAACACTTTGAAGGGCGCAGAAGAATGGTAGTCAACCAGCAGAGGACCTGTACTGTCAGCAGTAGTGTAATGGCGGATATACTGAGGGAGAGATCGGAGCAACTATGGACGTGTCCGGTATGCAGTGATGATGATCAGACGACAAACTAACGAATTAAGAAATCGTCTTGACTCCTTTTTTCGCACTAATATCTTTAAATTGTTGATATTCGAGCAAATAATTTCTTGCCAAAATGTCATTTTGTCCTAAATATTTATATAAAACTATAATTCTAATGAAAAAAAATTCATATAATAAGTATCAAGTGAAAAACTTAAAAATATGGCATACTTAAATGTGTAAAATATTAAAATACTTAAATTTTATTAGAAAAGACTCGAATTTGAGAGCTGAGATGTTATATCGAACCAATTCTTATTTACTTATGTGAAACATGGACTGTAAACAAAAACATTCAAAACGAACTGGAGGCTACAGCGATGTGGTTTCTAAAAAGAGTGATGAAAATAGCATGACAGCTAAGCAAACTAATGCAGATGTTCTCATTGATGCTGGCTTAAATGATCAATTATATCAAACATTAGGGGCAGACGGTCAAAATTCCTAGGGCATGTGCTGAGAAGAACACAGCTTGAACGCTTAATAACCACTGGAAAGATCAATGAGAAAAGAGACAGGGGACAACAAAGAGAGAAGTTACTAGATGGACTAGCATTCATCATCATCATCAAGTGCCGTCTCCGCAACGAAGGTTGGCTGCAACGTATCTCCAACATCTCCTGTCTCTTGTCTTGGTGGTGCACTCTGCTAGCCTGTAACCTGTCCATCGTGTAATGTTACTCTCCCACGTGTATCTCTGCCTACCTCTTGCTCGCTTCCCTTTGACTTTACCCTCAAGTAAGGTCTTAAATAGGGTGTCATGTCTTTTAATGTGTCCAAAGTATTTTATTTGCCTGATATATTTTTTCTTTTAGTAGTTCTTTCTTCATATTAAGTGTTATGTCACAGTAAAAGCTCACTAGCCGAGCATATATGACAACACAAGAGGCAGAGAGTCGTGGAGAAACATGATCGCCTGCGCCATTCGGCATGGCACTTGATTGATTGATTCATTAGAAAACACCGATACTATTAATATACGATTATAAATTGTCCTTCACTCCCAGCCGTTACAATGTCTCCCATAGCCGTCAGTAGTTTGACTAGGATAATTTCTAGGAAAATCTTCGGACGTGCTAGTGTATGCATGTTATTCTAAAGAATAATTTGTATGAATTACTAATTTATATTTAGCTATAGATAGTATCGCCGTAGCTTATTACATAGACATGTACAAATATTAACTAGTGGTAGAAGCCTAGGACGCTCACTCTACTTTTTTTAGTTTAGTTAAGTCAAGTAGTTATCAGTTATTATAGTCTTATAGTTTAATGTTTAATTAATTTTAATCAATTTTTTAAATTAATTGTCCGGCTCTGTGGCAGAGTTGTATAGGGCCCGTCTGTGACGGCCAAGGTACCGAGTTTGCACTGTCAACTACTGAACGTACTGCCTAGAAAATTAGTACAAAATGAAAAATGCTGGGTTGATAGCCAAGTCCTGGAATTTCAATTGAATATCTGTATATTATATTATATATCATGCTACCAATAATTAAGTAATATTAAGCAGAAGCAATCTGATAGGGTCTGAGGAAATCTGTGACGTCAACATAAACCATAGTTTTACCAGTTAAAAAAAATAAATTAAAATGACTAGAATCCTGCAGTGTTGAATGAGGTTGACTGTTGAATGATAAAACAAGCATATACCATCCGCATATAATATATAATGTTGTTTTACATAGTTAGTTAGTTAGTTAGTCATCGGATCATCATCACTGCAAACTGGACACATCCATAGTTGCTCCGATCACTCCTTGAGTGTATCCGCCATCACACTTCTGCTGACAGTACCGGTCCACTGTTCGCGAACGAGACCCACTTGTACCTTCTTAATCATACTCATAGAGTCACTCAAGATGCAGACCTGCGTTACTTTCTGTGTGCGTAGCCACTCAAATGCCTTGGTCACCGCCATATTCTCCATGGTCATACTACTCGTAGTGACCGCAAAGGCACCACTTTCCTCCTTGATCGTTTTACCTGTGCACTGAGCTGTAAAGGCCCAAGCACTGCGAACATGCCTAATTACAGATCCATCACTGTATATAATCACATCCCCCTCTTTGGTATTCTCACTGATTAAAGCCTGCACTTCTTTCTCCACAGCTGTGGGATACCATTGTTTTACATATGCCAGGGAAGACTGAGACTTTGCTTCTTTATTTATTTAAATTATATTATTGTTATATTAATTATTAATGCAATAATCTTCCGTTGCTTTCATACACCTTTATATGTTCTGTGCCTGTGCTTATCGGGTACTGAACCTTTTCTCATCTGCGAGCCTGGTTCCGGTTGTGGAAGAACTCTACAGAAGAGTTGGACCTCGACTCTTTCGCCTTGTTAGCCGAGGTGTTGTTCACCGACATCAAGAACCCCTTGCCTAAGTTCGAGTCTCGCACCACGTGTTTAGGAGCAAGGCGTATTCTCGAGCTGAACGTTTGTCCCATTTGTGCCTGCAGCGATAGAACAATGGATAATGTAGACATTTTGAACTTCTTACAAGAAACAACACAGGCAAATGAAATTAATGATAGTGATGATTCATTTTCCATTTCCAGAATAAAGGAACTGCGCTTGAAATGTTCTTTGTCAGAAATGATCACTACTGTGGGCTTACATGTTTGTCAGCCAACAAAGAACTGGAACTGTTAGCCATCATGTAGTAGCAGATGCATCTATGTACGTGTCTGGAGTATATATGTATATATGTGTCTGGAGGATATGTATATACATGTCTGGAGTATATATGTATATACATATCTGGAGTTTATATGTATATACGTGTCTGGAGTATATATCTATATATGTGTCTGGAGTATATATGTATATACGTGTCTGGAGTATATATCTATATATGTGTCTGGAGTATATATGTATATACATGTCTGGAGTTCAATGATGATGATCTGGTTAACAGACTAACTTTGGTATTCTGTAGAAATCAATTTCTATGTACAAGTGTTGTTCCACTGGTTCATCATGCTTTCAAAACATAATCTTTCATTAACCGATCATTGGTTTACAATTGGTAACCCTTATTGACAAACTGGAAAAAAGTCTTAACTTCCCTTATCAGATAAGAGTGTAATGTCAGATCACAGGTGAATTTAAGATAATGAAAGTAAACTTATGGAAAAACAAATGTTTGGAATAGTGCACATTCAATGTTCTAATTGAAATATTAGCATTTTAAAAGTTGGAATGATAAATTCAAGATAGACAGTAACTTTGAATTGCTTCCTGTATTATTTGAAGAAGAATAATGATGTTCTGGGATATAAAAAAATTGGATAGCTGTCATCTACCACTGGTGATTGAAAATCAAGGCATGGAAGTGATTAGAGTTAAACATGAACTTAACTGTACAAATAATTTCTTGTTACTTACAACGAATTGTTTCTGCTATTTTTATTTCAGAGCTTAGATAGTGTGGGTCGCATATACAGAAGCATTTCTCCAAATAACTATCAGAAGTATTTTTCAAATGTTTACAAGAATCCACATTCAAATGAAGCTTCATCGAAACCAACCAAAACACATAAAGCTCCTGTAAATGCTAAAGAACAAGGTACATATTTTATGTTCTTTATAACACACAGACTTTGAAAATATGCCCACACTGATTTACATAGAATAAATTGGGGTGACTCATTATTTTCTATGCCAGTTCTGCTACAAGTTGAAAACATTCACATCTGCTTCTGAATTTGTTCTTAAACTTCTGCAGGATGAAGTCAGAACGGAATGTGTTGGATACCTATCCTATTGTTTTTATGTGGTTGCATGACCAAACTGTAAATAAATAACATGATATTGCCTGTGAAAACATGTAGATATCCCTTTCTTCTTCTTCGTTGTACGCATTGCGGCGGACCCTCTGAAAGCATTCCGCTGACCGTCCTGAAAAGAACGTATGAGGGTGATCTGCGTTCTGTCATGTTTTACAGTAAGCTGCATTATCTGCGCCTTTTACCTGACACATCCGTCTTCAGCCAGCATTTTTTTGGGCCGGATTGGCATTCCTGTATCTTCGATCCCTAGTAATTGTCCAGGCTACAGCAGGGTTGCTGCACTCCTGTTTCCAGGTTTTTTCTGTGTACTGAAGGTCTTGGCCAGTTGTGGTTCACTGACCCTGATGCTCGACCAGCTATGGAGCACCAGCCTGTTGTGCATGTCATCTCTGGGCCCGATGTCCCTTACAATGTTGGTCATTCTACATTTGGTCTAGGCCTAATGTTTCTGTAACGATGTATTTGCGGAAATGCTGCTAAATGAAAATGCAAATAACCAAATGGTCAGAGGGTGTCCGACAAAGTGGATGGTGCCGCAGTAACCTAATGAACAAATAGTAACGCAAAATGAGGTAAACAGGTTACAAAAACACTTACCTAGCCTATTAATAGAGAAATGTCGTAATAGGATACGTAGTGCCCATCTATTAAACATACCTCTGATCGCCCAATACTGGCTATCACTTTTCATCCTCATAATATGCCGGCACTACGTATCCTATTACGACATTTCTCTATCCTCCAGTTAGATCCCATCTCCAGTCCTGCATTTCCCTCTCTTCCACTAGTCGCTTTTCGGAGGGACAGAAACCTTCGGGATCTCTTAGTTCATTCTCGTCTGCGCACTTCTGCAGGTCAACTAGGAACTGTCCCTTGTCATCGAAATTGTTTGACTTGCCCTTTTGTTATTCTCACTCCTATTTTACAGTTTCCTAAATCACACTTTGATATTCATGATTCTTTTTCATGTGTGTCCCGTAACTTAATATACTCTATCATATGTAAGCGTTGTGATATGAAGTATATTGGTGAGACTGGTAGACGTTTAGCTGATAGATTCGCCGAACATTTGAGAGATATCACGAATCATCGTGACTCCCCAGTGGCTAATCATTTTAACAGCCCGTCACATCATGGTAGCTCTGATGTCTCTGTAACCGGTTTGTTACGTTATACTGGTGACCGCCAACGTCAGTCCTTGAAATATCGTCTCATTTGTCATATGGGAGTCTTGCAACCACACGGAATGAACATTAATCACCGTTTTGTTTGAGTTACCCACCTTTTCTTTATACCCTCTACTCCCGTATTGCACTGATTCTTGTAATTATTTGTCTTTGTACACTTTCGTGAATAATTATTATTTTTGTGTTTGCCGTTCTTCTATATAATTCCTTTATGTCTTCTTTCGTTTGTGTATGTCAATATGTGATTATTTTGTACTCTGCCATTTTGTTATTGTTAAATGATTTACATATTTAGATTTTGATTTCCTCGTTTTTTTGCAGTTGTCTCTTCGATGGGTGCCCACACATGTATAGTTATTTGTATATGCATTTCGTTTTACATGGTTCTATGTATCCACACAATTACTTTGGGCCACACATTTGTATGTATACATATGCAGTTGTTATAGCATTATCTTTATGTGAACGAACGTTTATATTTACATTAATATATGTATATGTTTCTATGTGTACGAATGTTCATGTTATTATTTATGTGAGAAAGTGTTTATGTGCATGAATGTTCATATTTATGTATACATATATATATGTATATTTATGTGAGCGCTTTTTTATGTTAATGCACGTATCTCCATTCTGTGTCAATGTGTATACCTATTCTGGTGTGAGCCCTTTCCTGTGTGTGGATACATTTACATGCCTGTGAATTTTGTGTGGGTATCCTTCACACATCTGTGTCCATCTTGTTATGTGTTTATTTCTTGACTCTTGGTGTGTGTTTACAATTCTATGTATGTTTAGGTTTGGTTTTATATATATGTTTATGTCTATATTTGGTTTCACATTCATTCCATGCGTTTTCAAATGTTGATTATTCTTGTATCCTTCCTTCCCCAAACCCACTCACCCCACCACCACACAACCTCATCATTACTCATCTATCATTGTCATATGCCATTCTTGTTGGTGTAGGTGACCATGGTTCTCTGTTCACAGTATTGTTATCAGGATCGTTGTTTCCAAGCCTTGCTAGGTTGTCACATGAATATTTTCTCACGTCCCCATCTGTCTCTGTTCCCTTCAGTCTTGCCTGTTGTGACTATGTTCTTAAAACCTGCCTGTCTGATAAAGTGACAAAAGGGGTATTTTTCTTATCTTTTTCTTTTATTATTCTTGCACTCATCTATGGTGTCTCTAATTTCCCACTTTCGGTTTGTTTATAATGAATGCACAAATTTTCACTTTTACTAGATGCGTTGCCATCCCTGCGCTATGGAGACAGGGCTTGATGAAATATAGACATATATTTTGTTTTTTATTTTGTCGTTTTCTGTTGTTTGTCTCTTGAAAAAGGTTCAATTTGAGCCGATACGTGGAGAATTGTCCTGTTTAGTTTTATTGTATGTTTTTTTATATATACTTTTTTAAAATATATTTTTATTAATAGGCTAGGTAAGTGTTTTTGTAACCTGTTTACCTCATTTTGCGTTACTAAATGAAAATGCCTATTTCTTATGTCATTTCATTACCAATCTAATGTGATCATAAATATCATTTGTGAAAGCAAATGAAATGTGCCAATCTCATGTACTTGACTAACCTGAACAGGTGCTATATCTGTATTCACATTTATCTTTACGCATACACTTGACAAACAACTACTGCACCACATTGTCAGCTATCTGGGAACGGGAAAAAATGTCTGCATGTGTATAACCAAGAAATTTGGGCATCAGAATAGAAATAAAAAACCAATTAAGATGGTGGTCACTTATTAATATCAGAAAGAGACAATCTTTTTGTTTTTGAACTCTTATAAGACAGTGGGTCTGAAGATAGGCAAGAGAGATCAAAGAAAAGAGAGAGAAAAATTATGGTAGAATTAAGGAGGACATCATGGCATGGCAAAGAGTCAAAAACAATCCTGATAAAAGATACTGGAAATAGAGTATTCTGGAGATCCATGATTGCTTATGTCCATCAGCACAGAACCTGATGTTGATTTGTAGCAGCAAGGCTACAGACACTCCACCGAATAAACAGTCATGATATGAAGAGCTTTCTGCGAGTCTGAATGTTTTTTGCATTGTTTCGTGTTTCATACTTCTCATTATGTTCTCTGTTTATATGTTGAACAGGTATAGCGACAATGTACACCCTTGTCTTACTCCTTTTTATACTTTAAACCATTCTGATGTTACCCCTTCCAATTTTACGGTGGCTTCTTGTACAGCGCTGCAATTAGCCATATAATGTGATCTGGGAAACCCATGTTGTTCATTATTCCCCATAATTGGCGATTTATAAAATTAATAATACTAATTCCTTATCATATCACATGCATGTGACCATGAATATGAAACATATAATCAGCAGATATCTTCTGAATCTGTTTCCTTCGAATCACTATTAGTATCACAATACACATCAATACTTTCTAAATCACTTCCTGCATCAGATAAATTCATGCTGGAGCTATCACAAAGACTTTCTTCTAAAAGTTTATAAATTTCCAATGCGCTTAACCAAATTTGCAGATCTGGATAAGATAGGTGAAAAAGAAATTCCAGCTTGTTGACACACAAAGCAGAAGTGATGCTTACAATGTCAAATTATAACATTTATATTTTTAGATGACCTCTAGGCAGCTTGAACTAGCCATCCAGAGTATTTGAGCTAAGGTATTTTCCTCTGCAATACATGATATGAACACATGAACCATCACTCCTGAAGGGGATCTCCTCAGCAAAGGAGTTAAACACAATCTTATCTCTCTGTTATGGTTTGCTTGTGACTAAAATGTGTAACATTTCTGCTTGTAAACTGTTGACTCCCCAACATCTGGTGGGGTCACAGTATCATGTTGCAATGTTCATGTCACATATGTATTCTAATGGATCACTTCTATTATTACCCCAGAGGCCACAGCTATTGATAAGGGAGACACGTACAAAGCTGGGGAGTCCTACTACAGTTTCCATCCTTACAGTTTCTATGACATAGAGAGTCAGATGAAGTCCCTTAGGCAGTCACAGCCACATTCTGGCGAAAAGGCACAATAGTGTTCTTATGCTTTTTTAAAATCAGAATTTTGTTCCATGTTGATTAAAAGTTTTTATTCTTTGCTGTTCAGTTTTCAGGTTTAAAACATGTTATTGTATATCATAAAGTTTAATCTACCACTACTAAATGAGCAGGCGTAAAATGTAACAAATTCATCAATAATATCCATTGTACAGATTCTTTAAAGGGATAGATGTCAAAATAGACGAATCACAAGTTAGGCTGTGTATTATTGTACTTTATTGTGAATGACAGATCTTAACAAAAAGACAATATAAGTGAATATATGAATACAATATAAGTGGTAAAGATTTGTTATAAAAAAATGTCCCTCTAACAAATTTGTTTTATGTATTGTTTAGATAGTGATTTGGACAGCTATCAAAAGCTGTCAGTGAGGACTATGAGAGAGCCCTACTCTGGATTGGTAGTATCTATGAAGGCTGACCCATCTCTGTTACTTTGATCCAGTCTTTTGGGTAGGAGTTGCCTTTTGTCTTCTATTGTCTAGTAATGCCATTGATTTCACAGGCCACTATTGATGTTTCTTCTTCTGCGTTCATTGTCTGATAACCAACGTAAAATTTTGTGTTGTTACCACTGAGAAGTGTGAAGTACACTGTGCTGCTGGTTTACAGCAGAGCTGTTATTTGCACCATCTGACCCAACACATCCAATTTTGGCATGACTCATGTTGGTATTAATCTCATGCCACCACATATGAAGCATAGAGTCTACACACTTTCTACTCTTTAAGTGTGTGCAAGAGCTTTTTGATGATGTGGCCTGCAAGTGGAGATTATATTCTAATATGGATCTGATGTATCCTTTGTATGCATGTCTTGTCTATTCCCCAGGATGTACTTGCAAGTTGCTTTAGCATGTTCAACCACAATGTCTTTCAGTTCCTTAAAGAATGTTTTTAAGTTTCTTCTTCTTCTGCGTTCATTCTCAAACTCCTGCAGATTAGCAGGATGTAGTCCGGAGAACGGAATGCATTGTATCATGGTTTACAGCATTGAGGCGATATCTGCGCCTTTTGGCCTGGCACATCCGACTTCAGCATGGATTTGGGCCACTGACCCTACATGGGATGGGACAGCCAACTCCATCCCATAACCTCCTTAGTCGCCTTTTACGACATGCGTGGAAGGTAAACAGTGTTGCTATTCTTTGCTCCCCTTGTGGGCCCTGGCAACACACGTGCGAGTTTGTTTCTAAGTGTAAATATGGCATATGTCGTTTTATTGGTGAGAAGGCATATTGTGAGAAGCGTTTATCTAAGTCTTTCTGTAGCCTTATGTAAATCCGATCTGCTTGTCCATACAACAAGATCATCTGCAAATATGGCTTTGTGAGTGTTAAACAAGTCAGAGAAATCATTTGTAAATATTAAGAACTGTGCAGTTGAGGGCTGTGCCTTGGGTTAGTCCTACCTTAAGCGTGCGTTTGGATAACAATTTCTTGTTCATTGCAGTTTCTATAATGTCACTTGTGTAGTTTGTAATCCATTTGTATCTTGAATAATAAATTGCATTTAATTTCTTACCAATGTATCCGTGTGTCTTTCTGTACACTTTTTAATTCCTTGTGGGGCATAGATCCTCAACAAACCTCCTCTGTCTTGGCCTATATTGCTTCCACCTCTTTCTATTTTCTACCAAGCTCTGTCAGCATGTTGTTTGAATATAATTTATATTTATTAGTACAGTGATTATATTTGTTGTTTCGTGTTTGTGGTTAGCACAAGAAAAAAATGAAATTTGTGGCTATGCAAATTTGTATAGATTTATCCCTTGATATATTGTGGATGTGTTGTTGTACATAATAAAAATCAACGTAAACGGCAATGAAGATAATAGATGTAGTTTATTTATGTCCAGGATCATTGTCCTGAAGTCCATATTTTGAATAAATCGGTGTAACAAAGAAACTTCTGCATTGACTGTCAAACTTGTGCTTGTTAGTTTAGGGAAGAGAATGTATTGTTTATTAGTTTACAACTTGGCTGTGATATCTGTGCCTTTTGAGCTGATACATCTGATTTCAGCATGGATTTTGGGTCACTTTGACCTTTGGGATGGGACAACTAATTCCACAGCCAAATCCTCTTTGTTGCGCTTATGATATGCATGATATGTGGCAATGTTACTATTCTTTGCTCCTGTAAACCCCTCTAGACTACTGGAAAAATGAATGAAAAAGTGAATAATTGGTTTGTGTTCAGTGTAATGTTTGCATGTGTTATTATTACTGTATGAATAAGTCATGTCTACATGAATAAGATATTTTATTTCATCTTGGTTACACGCATGTCTCGTGTTAAATTTTCACCTTAATAACACCTGGCCATAGAGGGAGAATGCCCCAGTCCTTTGTAGTTCCACTTAAGACAGGTTTTACTGTATTTATACATATTTAGACTGTCTAACAGAAAAACCCAGATATATTGCAGGAAATCTGTAAACCATGACACAACAAATTCCATTTTCTAGAATACACCAGAAAGAAAAAAAAGCAGAAGAAAGGATGTAGATCTGTGTCTTGTATTTCATTCATATTTTATGTATATTGTTATTGATTTTGCTGATGTTTAAAAGAATTCCTATTTAGTATACAAGGTGGTATCAGTTCTGAGATAAAGGTTGATAAAAAATAATACACTGACCTTATTTATTGAAAATTGGCTGCTACTGCATTTGATAGTTCTATAATAAATGTGTATAGTGATCTGAGGCAGCAGCCATTTCTCATTGTGCCAGAGGTCTATTATCTTTCATTGTAAGTTTCCTATCAGACACCACAACAAAAGTCAGAAAATGCAGTAGAGCTGGAAGTAACAAATTCTCTGTGAATTGAGGTTATGATGTAAAAATCAAATACAATGAACAAGCTTTTATATTGGACTCCAGAATTGCTTTGAGTCAAACTGATCTACTTCTCAAGTTTCACAGAAAACATGATCTTTCTTAGGTCTTGTATTACTGTTTCAGTCTTATGACAGTGACCCTGTATTGTTCGATGGTGGTCCACATAGATATATGTTCGATGGTGGTCCACATAGATGTATGTTCGATGGTGGTCCACATAGATGTATGTTCGATGGTGGTCCACATAGATGTATGTTCGATGGTGGTCCACATAGATGTATGTTCGATGGTGGTCCATAGATGTATGTTCGATGGTGGTTCACATGGATTGTCAATTAATTTTTTAGCACTTTTTGGCATTACTTTGGTGATTGCTTGCCCTAAATTATCTTCAACTCGCTCTTGACCAACCTTGAATATAGTTGTGCTCAACTTATGAAGGAGATTTCTGTAACATTTTACTGAATTGTATGTATGACTTATTGCAAGTTCATTGTTTCAATTTTCAACCAACTTTAAAATTTACAGCAATTTTAAGGTACAAAAACAGATGTACACATATGTAGACATACCGGTAATAGCGCCACTTGACACACTAATCCAGGATGCTTTAGATCAATGATCTTCAGCATCACAGTAATATTGGATTTAATGGCACTGTCACAGAAAGTAAAACATGAAAACTTCAAATACTGCCTTTTAAGATATACACTAGACTGGGTGAATTGAGACATTAAATTTTGAGTTTGTTTTGACATATTTTATTTGTTTGTTTGTTTTTTCTCTGTGTTAAAGCTGTTTAGTTGAATCTTTATTTTTATAATGTTTCATGAATGTGTACCAAAAAAAATCTTCGAAATAAAGGCAACTGCATACAAACTGACTACATCATTTCATCTGGACACAGAAAATTACAGACCAGTCACCATATTTCCAATATGCCTGTATGGTGCGTCTGCTTGGGGGTGAATGTCACCAGTGGCCCATGAGGAAAATCGCTGTGCAACAAGTCCCCAGCAGATGATGTCTAAATAGTGAGGCTGTCCTCAACAGCACTACATCTTTACAATTACATTTTGACCAACAACGCAATTGATTGTGCAGTGTTATAAAATTTTGCAGTTGGTGTCTTAGCATTAATCAGAAGGGGAGTTTAAATTGCATAGGAATTATCTGTTAGATGTTAGTTAGATGTTTGTTTGTTTGTTTGTTTTTCGTTCGCTCCATTGTAACCATCACGGATATCCGTGCGATTTCCGCCGGGAGCGTGATTACGTTGTGCCACCGTTATGCGCCTTGTAGGCCTAGCACATCCGATTTCGGCATGGTTAGTTAGATGTCTATTGCATACTTTGCAGGCAGTCTTCCTGGTATGACAGAAAATTACTGAGAAAGCATCCCCTCCCCCTCCCAAAAAAAATTAAATTTAGCACATAATGATGCACAAGGTCAATTGCTTGTGGTTCCTGAGGATTTAACCAAGTAAGCTATTGTTTTTTGCTCTGCTTTTGCTGTTTGGGGACACATGATTGAATGATGATCGGTTTTCGAGCTATGGCATGTTTTGTCATTTGATATGCAATAATAGTGATGTCTGAGAATGTTAGTAACTCCTTTAATCTGTCTTCTTCTTGGTCTTCCTCTGTATCTTACTGTTTTCATTTTAATGTATGCTCTTGCAGCTAGCCAATAAGGGTTCATTCTTATTAAATGGTTGAGCCATTTCAATCTCTATTATCAACTACCGTATATCTGACGCATAGATGTTCCAACAGTTCTTGTGATCTCTTTATGTCACACAAGGTCAGCTGTAGTAAAGCAATCAGTGGTGTGAAAAATGGTGTATAAACATACATCACTCACATTATGATGCAAAAGAAGTCACATCAAATCCTCAAATTGGCAAAAGAAAAAGGTAGACATTGAAAAAAACTAGTATTCAGTATCAGGCTGGTAACCTTTAATTTCTCAGATTAGTGAGGTTGTCTGAATCCTGGGTTAGTTGGGTCTAAAAAGTCCTTTTCTACTAGAAATTAATTTTTGACCCACCAGATTATGGAATAAGAGAAATGTCAGATGTAATTATAATAGTAGTTATGATTTTGTGTAATATAATTTCAATATTACAGTAGTTAGAGCAAATATCTTTCATATGTGACAGAATGCAGGGCTAACCAAGAGACGGAAGGGAAAAATTTACAAAGAATAATAGTAAAGTCAGCTGTCCTTTATTTTACTTAGTACTTTTAAAAGAAAAGAAAAAAAAACAGTAAGAAAATAACTGTTAGTAAATTTTGAAGGGGTGAGGTTATGGGCAGAGTTAGTGAGTGTGTCAGGACGTGGATATTCATCCAGCCTTGACCAAAACATGAGACTGAACAGGGTGAATCAAATTGTTAAGTTAAAAAAGGATGGGTATAGAGTAGAATATTCTGATAAAGCTTGTTGACAACTTTAGTGTAGCAAAATAGGATTAAAAACTGCATTAGTAGCAAAACATTTGCGGGCAAAAGCGAGAATACTCATGAGTGTTCAGGAAGATTGTGATCCAAAATACATCCAAAAACATGAATGTAATGGATTGTTATCAATCTTGCATGATCAGTTGTTCACTTGGCAGCAACCAAGTAAAGTCTTAGCAATGTAATGAAGGATTAATTGGGGAACTGTCCATGGAGCAGGACATGGTTCCTCAAACACTGTTGTTTTTATAAAAGGATGTTGGAATGAAAGCTATACAATGAAATGTCAAGAGAATTTGTCGCATATTGGATTTATTAGGAACTCCTATGTTGTCAAAAGTGTTAGGGCAAAGTTGTGTGAATTCCAGTGTTTATAGATAGGGTATTAGAATTAGGAATGAGTAGACATAGGTTGTGATAAAAGCATACATGTTAGAAGTAAAATAGCAGTAGAAAGGTTATTAATCTGTTTACAGAAATTGAATTAATTAGATAGGTCTTTGTGTAGGTTGTCAAAAATGTGATGCCATGAATGGCTCTCCTTTGATGGAATCCTTACAGAAAGAATATAATTGTCCCAGAATATGAGATATTCTAATGGTTTGGCCAGAGAGAGAAAGGGTCAAACAGGGTGATGTAATTTGAGAGAAAGAGGAATCTCGCCTATGAAAATTTCACTTTAGAATAGAGGTAAGAAAATTGAGAAGTTGCATTCTCAAGTGTCGTCACATGTTCATTTCAGCAGAGCATTGGAAATGCTGTGTATATTACCACTGAGGAGTTCATTAAGATGCAGAGAGGTTGTTAGATCTCTTCAACGTGATTGATCGCATAGTGTTATAGAATGGTGCATTTGGTGTCTTATTCAGAAGAGGAGTTGAAATTACAGAGTAATTATTTCAAACTTTGTCAACTGAAATTGCCATGTATTTTTATGAAGCCTCATCAGCTGATAGTTCTAAGTCTTTAATTTGAAGACATAACAAAGTTCCTGCCTTTTTTTTGAAACCTTATTTACCGAGTGAGCCTGTGTGATCGGTTACTCAGCTTTTCAGTTTACTCTTCATTGCAGAGGAAGTACCGGGGTATTTGTAGTTTCTTTTTTTGAAACTGCATATTTTTATGGAGTCTTTCCAGAGTTCCTGCCTTTTTAAAACTTTTTTTGGTTACTCAACATTAGAGCCTGTTCCGGGATACAACCAATCGGAGACCTTGAGTTTGGATGAACCTGCTGTCTTTTCTTGAAGACCCAACCAGTCAGTTACCTTGAGAGCATTACCTTTGGGAGTAAGAGATGTCCGTTTCAAGCCAATGGGATGGCTTAGTGAATAAACTGTGAACACTACACTATCAAAGTAACACCTCTTCTTAAAATTTTGTAAATTCACTAGCTAATGGATTCAACAAGTTTATGAACAGTGAACATTGTGTTATTAATGTCACTACTAACTTCGCTTTCAATCATGTTTGGATAGCCGGACCAATCATACAATTAACCTCAACAACTGCGAATTATTGGACTTGAAGGATAGGTTTATAGTGACTGTCAATCAATTTTTGTACTGTTTTTTTAGTGATAGTTAGGTCGGTTAGTTGGGGTAGGTCACCTGATTTTGATGTTAGAAACAATAGGCGATCAGACTATAGCCAGGTAATTATAAATGTATTTTCACCTTTCCAGTGAGTGTAATGACTGAAAGAATGTGTTATATGTCATAACACAGATTGTTCTCCCATAATTGATGTCCATGAAAGAAAGTTGTTATAAAGATATCTATGTGTAATACAGTTTCTTTTCTTTTAGAAGCTAAGACTTAGTTGAGGTTTTAGATGGGACCAGCCTTACCTAGTACACAGTCACACAACAAATATCAGAAGAAGTACTTATAACACCAACAGAAATTACAGATTTGGAAACCACTATATTGAGAAGGAAGAAGATGAACCACGGACTATAACATCAACAAAAACAATTAAGAAAGATATTGAAGAAGATATTTGTATAATATCTGACAAGCAGGATATAATATCTGACAAGAATGATATATTTGATACGAAAGGAGAAAAAGCACTACATTAAAAAAATGTTCGACATAGTTGAAAAAAAACCAATGCAGACTCTTCCCCTCCCCCTTTTACACATGGCTGTCAACTAATTTTACCATAAATCCATATTTTTAACAATTTATTTATGTATTTCAATAACAATGTCAGTATTTAGCACCCCCAAAAAAACGCTACAAAGAAACCCCACAATATGCTGAAATCTGTATCAGTATGGAAAATCCATACTAGTTGACAAGCAGTAGTAAAGCAAATATTTCAATGATATAATGAATGGGAGACTGCAGTAAAACTGTGTACCATATGGTAAATAGAACTTATAATAGAAATAACTATAAAAAGGCTATAAAAATAGGTTAAATAACAATGTTATAAGATAGATCTTTATCACGATATGGACACACACATACACTGCAGAAACAAGATAGATAAAGACTTTTTTGTCAAAACATTGATTTGGTCTATCTGCGCTGCTAACCTGCCACACAAGTCGTATGAGGCGACTGTACATTTTGTAGATGAGGTTGGTTGTCCCACCCCATAAATGGTTAAAGGAACCATGAATTCTCTCTCCATGCATCAAGCTTAAAAAGTACAGATATTACAGCCAAGATGTAAACCGTGACACAATGCATTCCATTCTCTGGACTACATCCAGCACATCTAAAAGAGTTTGAGAATTAATGCAGATGAAGAGAAGTTACTAAGCCAATAGCAAACAAACAACCATAGGTGAGCCAAAGATGCTACCAAAACTACACATCAACTCACCAAGCCAACAACTAGCTGAGCAAAGAAACCATGACAAATGCACACAACAACTAACCAAGACAATCACAACTGAGCACAGAAGCTAACATACACAATTCACTGAGAAAATATGCAACACAAACAAATTCAGAAAGTAAATACCTTTTTTCAGCATAGACAATGTGTGAAGTCATTAGACAGAGCTAACATGTGGACCTCACTCACTATGACAAATTATTATCTTTATTCCCAGACATGCGGGTGTGGAGGGAAATGAATGGACAGACAAAATTAGCTAGCCTCGCTATCATAACAGATGGTCAGCTTATGGACCAAACAGACATACTCAGTGTTCTTCATAAGTCCGCTCAATCTGAGGATTTTGAGATGCATGAGTCAATACAGTATCAAGAATGTGCAATTTGAGAGTGAGGATAGGCGTGACCATAAAGAATACCTAATAAAGATTTCAAAAAGAGCACTGAACCAACATAGAACCAGAATTATCAGCCACTATACCCTGAGAGATTTACTGAAGCAGAGATCTGAGCACCTATGGAAATGTCACATGTGTGAAGAGAATAATCAACATACATAATACATGTAAAAACAAACTGAGCATAGAAGCTTACACAAACAGAAACAAAAGCAAATAAAATCATATTTAAAATCCTCCTATCCCTCTGCCTGCCATAATTTCTTGGTATTTCCTCAACTACATTGCCTATGTAGTAGCAATGAAGGTTTTCTCAAAGAACCCAGGAGAGTATGGATTTCTTTCAATGGTGTCATACTCCAGAGACAGGGTTTTCTTATCTGCCTTGTTTCAGATTTGCAACCTTTCTTGTCAGGATGCCCTTGGTGGCACTTGCAGTACTCCCTCTTTGAACATAGTCAAAATTGTCAATATTTCACTCCCATTGTTCTGATGTCCACAAGGTCTTGTCTGTACCTCCTACTTTTCTAGTCAGATCCTCATATACAAACAGCATTCCATGATCCCTCTCTGGTTTCCTAAAGATGTGGCAACAACCTTAATAACAACTTAGTGCACAGCTGCTTTAGAGCTCACTTTTTGGCACCATTAGCTATGAACTTTGACAATGCAGTACTTGTGACTATGTACTGGACATTTCCCAAAACAACTTACACTATTGGTGAGGGCTTCACACGAGTCCAGCAACATCACTTAAGCTATCATTTTCAAATGTAGTACCATGGCCTATATAAGAGAGAGTGGCAAAAGGCTCAGTAACCAATTCTGTCAAGATTTGCATGGTATTAATTGAAAATCTGCAGCTTGTGTTGTGGCACACTTACACCATCTTGTGGCCTGGAATATTCAGGTAACTGTCACTAAATTCTGCTCCTCAAATGACTATATATGCACCTGAGAACTGATATATTCATAAATTTGGTACCTTATGGTATTAACATCCTTCATTTCTATATATAAAATCATGTTCAGTACTGTCTAACTATTGTTCATTTTGTTAAATCACCTTCCATTCAGTTTTTGTATAACAATTTTCTTCTGTAATTCACTTGTATTTATAAATTATGTAATGATGTGTTAGTTCAGACATATTTTAGTAATGTATTATGATTTGTCTTGATAAAGACCTTTTGGTGAAAACATTAATTATGTGAGTTTTCCTGTGTGCATTTAGCGATTCATAAAACTTCATTATTACCCAGCGTTTTCACCTTCCAATAACAACTAATTTAACCAAAAGCCAATACAAATAACAACTCATTGAGCCAGAGAAATGTTTAACTGCAAGAATATTGTTTAGAAACTCATCAATACTCAATTGCAACAAGTGCCAGTATTACAGTAAGCATGTGTTATGTGAATGTTTATTCTATCATGCCTCAATGTGTACAAGAAACTGATGTCACTAATTCATCATTTTAGATGTATTTCATGTTAACTTGTGCCATTTTCTGTTTGAATTTCAGATGAAAGTATTTTGTATGGCAAAACTAAATCCTGGTAATGTAAACTTGAGAAATTCTTAACTTACTGCTATGAACAAATATTTGCCAAGTGTTGTGATACAAACTGTTATACATGGACAATTCAATACTAGAATAACATGGACATGACTGGGGTTAACTAAGACCTAACTCCAACTCTTTAGTTTTATTTATAATTTAATCACTGTGTTGATGGGCCATGAAAGAAACACAATAGTAATGCTGTGACCTGCCATAAGAGTCAATTAAGGAGGGTTGAGTGTAGAGTTGAGTACCACCCTGTAAACATTCAAATTGAACATATTATTCTGCATTTGTTCTCATCAAACTTCTGATGATTAAAAGGATGTAGTCTGGAGAATGAATTGTGTTATATCAAAGGCTTAAAGTGCCTTTCAGCATAACACATCTGACACCAGCGTGGCTTATGGGTCACTTTGACCCTGTATGAGATGGTACAGCCAACTCTACCCCACAACCTCTTTGGTCGCCTCCTATGACATGGATGGCAGTTAAGTGTTGATATTCTCTGCTCGCCTCTTGGCAACACAAGGGCAAAATGTGACCTAAAACTGTCATACTGGTGACAATTTACAGCTGGAATAAATATCTACACCATTAAGTCATCTCACATCAGCATGACATTTCTTGTTGACGTGATGGTAGCTGAACTGACACTTGTTGACAGGATGGTAGCTGAACTGACACTTGTTGACAGGATGGTAGCTGAACTAACATTTGTTGACAGATGGTAGCTGAATGGACACTTGTTGACAGATGGTAGCTGAACTGACACTTGTTGACATAATGGTAGCTGAACTGACACTTGTTGACAGATGGTAGCTGAACTGACACTTGTTGACATGATGGTAGCTGAACTGACACTTGTTGACAGATGGTAGTTGAACTGACACTTGTTGACAAGATGGTAGTTGAACTGACACTTGTTGACAGGATGGTAGCTGAACTGACACTTGTTGACAGATGATAGCTGAACTGAAACTTGTTGACAGGATGGCAGCTGAACTGACAGAAAAGTCACCATATTATTTTCAATGTCAGAAAATATAACAAAATCTTTAATAAACATTCTTATGATAAAAAGACAATGTGTGATCTCTTCATCATAACGCTTTCTTGTATCATTTCTGTGATAAAAAGACAATGTGTGATCACAAAACTTTCTTGTATCAGAATATGTACTGCCATAACATGAACATATTTGATGGCATTAGTGGAGTCACAATGTTGTACATCATATAGTGCCTATATGCCTATGCATGTATTACTGACAGTACCTGTCGTGTAGTCTAGAATAGTAAATACTGTAGCATACGGTACACTAGTGCATACAATATATTATTATATTATGACAAATGGTCAATGTAACATAGCACACACAAATACGTAATGCTACATGGTACAGAAAAAAGAGGTAAATGTGACATTGCATGAAAAATGTGATAATGTGACATGGTACAGAATAGTAGATAATGTGACACATTAGGTAACATGAAGTGTAGGTAACATGACACATGGTAAACAAAAGGAGACCATGTGACATAGTACAGAAGAGTAGATAATGTGACATAACAGTACACAATTTGACATATGACACACAATGTGCAATGCCATTTTAATGAAAAATGCTAACCCATATCTTCATAATTACAGACAGAACACAGCCTCGTCGCCTTCTGCCAGAAGCATATGGTTACCTAGTAGAATGTAAGAAACATGAACATTCAAACATTATATTCATTCATCATGCTTTTTGTCATTGTGTTTTGTTACTTTTAAAGAACAAGTTGAATATTTTGATAATTTAAATGTGCAACTTTTCAAAATGAATACACGTACCACTTTGGCAGCAGAAATAGACCTACTAGAAATGCTGTTATTGTAATTTGGTAACAGACAGAGATAAAACTACCAGAAAGATAATGGTTGGGACTACCAGATTTTTTTATTAGCAGGATAATGGTCACACTAGATTTTCAGCAGGATGTAGTCCAGAGATTTTCAGCAGGATGTAGTCCAGAGAATGAGAAGCTTTGATTTGCTATATTTTGTTGTGGTACCATTTAGTCATACACAAGCAGCAAAATTGCCAGTGATGTCTAAAACTAAAATATTCAGTGTTTGACCATTTCTACTGAATGGTGAACATGTGCTGCTATAGTTCTAGAAGGCACTCTAATATATTGCTCAGTCCTATATTTCTTTCTTTCACCAATCTGAATGCTACCCATTGTTAATTGATTCTTCACCTATTTGCCATTTGGATCCCCATTGATCTGATCACAAATTTCCATAGAACTAGGGCCTACAGTAAAACTGTATACCCGTGGACAAACATAAATACAGTGGTTTTCTCATTATAACAATTTGGTCCATACCACTGAAATATTTCTGTAATAACAAACATTTGCTGTAGACCTACACAATTATATAAGCCTACATTAAATAATAAACTAATTAGGGATTTTGAAAAGTGATGTTCAATAGGGAAATCTTGTGATATAAGGCCTAGGTATGCGGATATGCGTTATAAATTAAAGGGATTCTGCAATATTACTTCATAATGTGAATACACTTTACAAAGAACAATGAACTGATATTTGAACAAAATCGCCCATGTGTTGCCAGGGCCCAAAAGGGGAGCAAAGAATAGCAACACTGTTTACCTTCCACGCATGTCGTAAAAGGCAACTAAGGAGGTTATGGGATGGAGTTGGCTATCCCATATAGGGTCAGTGACCCAAAGCCACGCTGAAATCGGATGTGTCAGGCCGAAAGGCGCAGATATCACAGCAATGCTGTAAACCATGACACAACACATTCCGTTCTCCGGACTACATCCTGCTAATCTGCAGGAGTTTGAGAACGAGCGCAGAAGAAGAAGAACAAAATAAACTAAATTGTACTTTTATTGATAACAACTTTTCACTATTACGCGGTAGTTGAAACCTCAGATTTCGAATGTTTTTGTGTGTGATAACTATATTAATTTGTGGGTAATGATGGTATTCCGCCCTCGCAAGCGAAAATGAGCATGGCATGAAAAACAATAAATGAGATGAAAATAATAATAATAAATTGGTAATTGTTTAATTTTCATGTGAGTTCGTAGATGCCCGATTAGTCCGATTCATGCACGGAAAATTTTATTGCAGTGCATGCAGGTTCGGGGTAGGAGAATTTTTGGATTTGTCTTTCTGCTTCTTGTGCTTGTAGATTGCCAGCAGTGTTCTTTCGTTTTCAAATTTAGTGGTGCCAGCAGTGATCCGAGTGTGCCAGACTGAGCGATTAAGTGCTGTAGTCACCCAGGAGCAAGGATCGATGCTGCAGTGCTTGAGATAGTTTTTTAGGTGATCTTTGAAGCGCTTTTTCTGCCCTCCGCTTGAACGTTTACCTTCGCACAGCTCTCCATATATTAATCTCTTTGGAAGGCGCTCGTCTGGCATACGGACGATGTGGCCAGTCCTGTGGAGTTGGGACCTAGTCAGCAGGGCATGAATGCTTTGCATATGGGACTTCTGAAGGATTTCCGTGTCTGGTACTTCATCCTGCCAATGTACACCCATGAGGTTTGGTAGGCACCAAAGGTGAAAAGAGTTATGCCGTCGAGCGCGTCCCGCATATACAGTCTAGCAAGATGCAACATAAAGCAGTGTTAGTAGAACTACTTCGTGGTACACATCCAACTTAGTTGTTAAACTGAGACCACACCTGATCCAGACGTTGGTATGAGCGCTCCCGAATGCTGCACTGACACAAGCAATACGCAGGGCAACGCCCTCATAAATTGTCACAGTTTGCGATAGGGTGATGCCGAGAAACACAAACTTATTGGCAGTATTAAGTTTTTGTCTGGTTGATACATTACTAAAGTCTTCATGGTGTTGATTTTAAGACTGAACACATCACAGGCCAAAGAAATGAGGTCAGCGCGGTCCTGCATGTTTCTCAGACTGGTAGCGTTTAGTGCACAATCATCAGCGAACAAGAGGTTGTGAACAATGTCCATCTTAGTTTTGGTCTTGGTCTTCAATCTACTAAGATTGAATAGCGCTCCGTCAGCTCGATAGCGAAAACAAATTCCTGCACTGTTATTCCTGAAGGCATCATATAACATGGCAGAGAACACAATGATGAAGAGCGTCCTAGCCAGGACACAACCCTGTTTGACACCGTTAGTCACTGGAAAGGGGTTTGAGTGTGCGCCATCATTTTGCACACAGGCTGTCATACCATCATGGAAGTGGTGAACCATGTTGATAAATTTTTCGGGACATCCAAATTTGGCCATGATCTTCCATAGTCCATCGTGATTTACAGTGTCGAATGCCCTAGGTCAACAAATGTGGTATAGAGACCAATGTTCTGTTTGCGACACTTTTCCTGTAGCTGTCTGGCAGTAAATATCATGTCAACAGTACCTCTGCCCTGTCGGAAGCCACATTGACTGGGAGGAGACCTGTCTCAAGATGGGCTTGCAGTCTGTTTACCAGGACCCTAGCCAGGATCTTGCCTGCTATAGAGAGCAGGGATATGCCTTGGTGGTTGTCGCAAGCTAGGCGATTTCCTTTTCTCTTATATAGATGTATGATGGAAGCATCCTTAAAGTCTTATGGTATCACTTCCAGGTTCCATATTGTCTGGAAGAGCTCTGTGAGTTTAGCAGGGCCACTAACGACGTAAACTTCGGCTAGAATAGAGTCTGAGCCATATGCTTTTCCTACAAACAAATTTGAGATTGCTTTCCCCACCTTCTCAAGGCAAGGGGGCTCCAATAATGAATGATTGATTGGTATTTTCGTGGTTTTTAAAAGCCTGGATTTTAAAAAGTGTGCATTCTCAAACTTCCACTTGATCTCTTTTGTAGCAGGTCAATGGTCCTAGTTTCCAGTAGCATATAGCCCAGAGAATAGAGATGTGTTATTTCACCAGTTTATTTGCACCTTGACCCAACACATCAGACTCCAGCAGTACCATACACCATGTTTATGGATCTCATGATAATTCCACAGTATGATGAAATTAGGAAAAGAATAGGTATAATATCATCTATTAAATATATTGAAATACAGCAAGTAAAATGGTTTACCTTATGAGAATGAACCAAAACTAAATACCAATAAGAGCATATAACAAAAGAATATCTGGACATAAAATCAAAGGTAGACCAAGAAAACGATCAATAGAAAACATCAAGGTAGCCTTGAACAAACTTGGACAATGCAACCAAGGCAACACATCTGGCATTGGAACAACAACTGAAGCTCCCACCCATATGCTTAATGGCAAGTGTGGATACTAACATCAATCATTCCTTTGGTAGACAATAGATATTATTTGTGTAGAGTGAAAGCTTTGTCTCAAGTCCCATGTCCCTTTGGTCAACATTTTCTAACTTTGATGGCAGGGTAGTATCATGTGATACATGCCTGAAAGCTGGGTTTCAGGGAAGCTCCTGCCACAAAAGAACTTCACTGTATAGGTTTGATTGTGTAGTGTGAACATCCTGTCACAAGTTTCATACCACTTGGGCCAGCATTTTCTGACTTTGATTGTATGGTAATATCTTGTGATACTTGATGTTAGGGTAATATCTTGTGATACTTGATGTTAGGGTAATATCTTGTGATACTTGATGTTAGGGTAATATCTTGTGATACTTGATGTTAGGGTAATATCTTGTGATACTTGATGTTAGGGTAATATCTTGTGATACTTAATGTTAGGGTAATATCTTGTGATACTTGATGTTAGGGTAATATCTTGTGATACTTGATGTTAGGGTAATATCTTGTGATACTTGATGTTAGGGTAATATCTTGTGATACTTGATGTTAGGGTAATATCTTGTGATACTTAATGTTAGGGTAATATCTTGTGATACTTGATGTTAGGGTAATATCTTGTGATACTTGATGTTAGGGTAATATCTTGTGATACTTGATGGTAGAGTAATATCTTGTGATACTTAATGTTAGGGTAATATCTTGTGATACTTGATGGTAGGGTAATATCTTGTGATACTTGATGTTAGGGTAATATCTTGTGATACTTGATGTTAGGGTAATATCTTGTGATACTTGATGTTAGGTAATATCTTGTGATACTTGATGTTAGGGTAATATCTTGTGATACTTGATGGTAGGGTAATATCTTGTGATACTTGATGGTAGGGTAATATCTTGTGATACTTGATGGTAGGGTAATATCTTGTGATACTTGATGGTAGGGTAATATCTTGTGATACTTGATGGTAGGGTAATATCTTGTGATACTTGAAGGTAGGGTAATATCTTGTGATACTTGATGGTAGGGTAATATCTTGTGATACTTGATGTTAGGGTAATATATTGTGATACTTGATGTTAGGGTAATATCTTGTGATACTTGATGTTAGGGTAATATATTGTGATACTTGATGTTAGGGTAATATCTTGTGATACTTGATGTTAGGTAATATCTTGTGATACTTGATGTTAGGGTAATATCTTGTGATACTTGATGGTAGGGTAATATCTTGTGATACTTGATGTTAGGTAATATCTTGTGATACTTGATGTTAGGGTAATATCTTGTGATACTTGAAGGTAGGGTAATATCTTGTGATACTTGATGTTAGGGTAATATATTGTGATACTTGATGGTAGGGTAATATCTTGTGATACTTGATGGTAGGGTAATATCTTGTGATACTTGATGTTAGGGTAATATATTGTGATACTTGATGTTAGGGTAATATCTTGTGATACTTGATGTTAGGTAATATCTTGTGATACTTGATGTTAGGGTAATATCTTGTGATACTTGATGTTAGGTAATATCTTGTGATACTTGATGTTAGGGTAATATCTTGTGATACTTGATGTTAGGGTAATATATTGTGATACTTGATGGTAGGGTAATATCTTGTGATACTTGATGTTAGGGTAATATATTGTGATACTTGATGTTAGGGTAATATCTTGTGATACTTGATGTTAGGTAATATCTTGTGATACTTGATGTTAGGGTAATATCTTGTGATACTTGATGGTAGGGTAATATCTTGTGATACTTGATGTTAGGTAATATCTTGTAATACTTGATGTTAGGGTAATATCTTGTGATACTTGAAGGTAGGGTAATATCTTGTGATACTTGATGGTAGGGTAATATCTTGTGATACTTGATGTTAGGGTAATATCTTGTGATACTTGATGTTAGGGTAATATCTTGTGATACTTGATGGTAGGGTAATATCTTGTGATACTTGAAGGTAGGGTAATATCTTGTGATACTTGATGGTAGGGTAATATCTTGTGATACTTGATGTTAGGGTAATATATTGTGATACTTGATGTTAGGGTAATATCTTGTGATACTTGATGTTAGGGTAATATCTTGTGATACTTGATGTTAGGGTAATATCTTGTGATACTTGATGTTAGGTAATATCTTGTGATACTTGATGTTAGGGTAATATCTTGTGATACTTGATGGTAGGGTAATATCTTGTGATACTTGATGGTAGGGTAATATCTTGTGATACTTGATGGTAGGGTAATATCTTGTGATACTTGATGGTAGGGTAATATCTTGTGATACTTGATGGTAGGGTAATATCTTGTGATACTTGATGGTAGGGTAATATCTTGTGATACTTGAAGGTAGGGTAATATCTTGTGATACTTGATGGTAGGGTAATATCTTGTGATACTTGATGTTAGGGTAATATATTGTGATACTTGACCAAAAGCTGGTTTTCAGGGAATCTTTTTCTCAGAGAAAATAATTTCACTGTATAGGAGGAACTATAATCAATAAAAGTCACAAGAAAGCTACTTGTGCAAGGGTGGACAACATAAATACCCAAACAAAAAGAATCATTTAATGTAAGAATCATGTAGGAAATTGTTCTTCTTGTGTATTTATTCTAAAATCTTCTACACAGAGAATGGAATTCATTGTCTCAAAGATATGAACCAGCTGGAGCTCAATACAGAAAATAACTTAGGAAAGAGAGGAATAGCATGCTTTTGTTATTGTCTTAAGTGATTTGAACACAGTAGACTAAATGATGATGAATACAATCTTTGTGAAGGCTTTCTTTTCTAAACAGTGGTTCTTGTCACACTGAATATCTTGTGTTTTATTTGTTATGGATTTATTATTTCTAATGTAAGTTTATGTTCATTTCAAACTTACTCGGAAGGGATACCTTGACTGCACTACAAATGATCAAAATATATAGTCTGGATGGATCGCCGTGTGTGGCCGTGGACTGAAACAGGAGTAAATAATAGCGATGCTGTTACCTGCAACACATGTCGTAAGAGATGTCTAAAGATGTGTGGAGATGAAGTTGGCTGTCTCATCCCATAGGAGGTCAAAGTTACCCAAAAGTCATCTCAAGTCAGATGAGTGGTCGAAAGGTTCAAATGTTGCAGCCAAGATCTAATACATGGCACAACACATTCCATTTCCCAGACATCTACAACCAGCAGGAGTTTGAGAATGAACACAGAATAAGAATAATCTGTAAGTGAAAATTGAGTATGGTAGATGCCTGAATTATTCTGTGTATTTCAGGGCCAGGCAAAGATGATGTCAGCAAACACAAAACTGTACGTTCAGTCATGGAGAATGACTATGGTCTGATACATGATCCAAAGATAGATCCATTATGTCGTTCTAGGATACAGCTCTGATACTCTCTGCAGAAATTTGTTTTCTACTGTAACCACCTCAATCTTACAAATTATCAAACGATCAACTTAATGTCTGAATTTCTCTTCTCTGACTTTATATATGTTAACCTTGAATTATACACGTGCAGTCAATATTTTTTTACTCTAAAATATATCTACAAGAAATAGCCATGCAGAAATTACACACTCACAAGTTACTCAGCAAATACTAAGTGTGATATAATTTTACTTCCTGACAAAAATAGTGAGTGTGAATATAAATCTACCTGTTAGTACCACAGAAGATTGTGGTATAAGTCTGCCTGCTAGCACAAAAAATATTACATGTGATAGAAATTTGTCTGTCAGTACAAAAAATATTGAAGCAAAATGAATTAAACAGGTTACTAAAACACTTACCTTGCCTATTAATAAAAAAAATATATTTAATAAAAAGTATATATAACAAAACATACAATAAAACTAAACAGGACAATTCTCCACGTATTGGCTCAAATTGAACCTTTTTCAAGAGACAAACAACAGAAAACAACAAAAGAAAATAGATGACTAGATTTTATCAAGCCCCGTCTCCATAGCCAAATGATCAATGGAGACGGGGCTTGATGAAATCTAGTCATCTATTTTGTTTTTTATTTTGTTGTTTTCTGTTGTTTGTCTCTTGAAAAAGGTTCAATTTGAGCAGATACGTGGAGAATTTTCCTGTTTAGTTTTATTGTATGTTTTTTTATATATACTTTTTTTAAATATATTTTTTAAATTAATAGGCAAGGTAAGTGTTTTAGTAACCTGTTTAATTCATTTTGCTTGACTATTTGTTCATTAGGTTACTGCGGCACGATCCACTTTGTTGGACACTCTCTGACCATTTGGTTATTTATCAAAAAATATTGAATGTGATATGCCTGCCTGTACAACAAATATTGAATGTGATATGCCTGCCTGCTAGCACAACAAATATTGAATGTGATATGCTTGCCTGCTAGCACAACAAATACTACACGTAGACCTCATAGTTGTCAATGGTCATTATGTCTCACAGCATCTTGCAATAAATGATTTCCGATGTGCTTTCTAGTGGCATTCCTACGCAAGGCATCTCACAACCTATTGATGTGTCTAATTTCAGTCTTCAATGTTCTCTTTTATGCCGTCTCAAACTCACAATCATTGATTAAGTATTCTCTTATAATAATCAAACTCAATCTTGAAGATCATTTCTTTACTTTATTCTTGAAAAATACAAATAAACTTTGTCAAAAGTTATTCTTTATCATAGACCTGTATGAAACTTTCAAATTTAAACTCAGGCAAAATAAGCATATTCAAATTTGCTCATACTTGAAACAAATAATACTGACTATAATGTTTACCTCTATTGTGTATACCAGTATACATATAGGGCCTATATATTACTATATGCTTTTATACAGACATATAGGGCCTTTTTATACATATATATGTGTGCAATTTCTCTGTAAAATACATTCCTATCAAATATTTTCATTGCTAGATTGGCAAACTACACTTGCACAATTGTTATAACATATCTGTAACAAGCTAGATTTCTTTTGTCTGATATTAGGCAGCATAGACAAATCTCCACAGCTAATACATTTATTGCCTAAGATTTATTGTACATCTAAAAAGAAGATAAAATATCTGGTTATAGAAAATAAGAAATACCTCAAGCATAAAAGTACCGGTACATAAAATACCTCAAGCATAAAAGTACATAATTATTTGAAATTAACAAAAAAAAAGAAGGAAACAAGCAATAAAGAAACTAATAATATTGGATCTAGTGTTGCCATTTATTTCAAGTTAATATTGTGTTTAAAATTTTTTAAATTTTATTCTCTTTGTTTTGCATGTACTTGGTCCTTATTTGTAAATTAGGAGAGTTCTGAGTTATAATTGTAGGTTATCATCAGCGCACACAAGACAAGTCCATAACTGCTCTCATCCCCATCTTAATAAACCTAACAAAGAGTAGCGGCAGACAGTTCCAGTTCAACACTGATTTATTGGTCATTTTGTATATCTATTATGTTTCTCTTTATGGGCTGTTGTGATCTTTACACCAATACCAACACAGTCTTGAGAGCAACCATGATTCACACTTTTGAAAATCTTTTGAGCGGACGAGGTCCCTTAATGAATGAACTATGTAAGTTTGATCTAGTGATATACCTATTGACACTGTTTCCACGCGTGTCAATATATCAGCGCATTCATTACCCTCAACATCAGCATGTCCTGGAATGAATATAATGGTAATCTTATTGGTCACAGATTCTGTCAATAACTCAACCTATTGATTGCAAATGACTCCCGCTTCAACTTTGCGGATTATGTTCAATGTATGAGAATAGTCTTGTGACATAATCCATGACAGTGCCTCAAATAGAACTTTTATCTCTATCGCAAGACTGCTCATGGTTGTAGTGAAGGCACAACTGGATTCTTTGAAAGTTTTCCCACCAGACCATGCAGAAAAAAACCAAAGCACATCATTGATGATGAATAGCTGACCCATCAATGTAGATATCTTCTGCCCATGCCAACCACAATCTGCCACTTTTGAACCTTTCACCTTATTGAGATTTGGATGTAATGGGTGAAGTGTATTGAAATTTGGATGTAATGGGTAAAGTGTATTGAGATTTGGATGTAATGGGTGAAGTGTATTTGCTCAAGCTTGCCACATCTTGATTCGTCTCACCTATGGTTGGGAAGTCAAGAAGAAATGTTGTCGCTACACAGGGTGTATCCTTGGTACACACCAAGATGATGCACTGCTCATTCTGAGTCTTGTCCAGTTTGACAATCTGTGCATCACTAACTGTGAATATGGCATAAGAGGATTCTATACCAGAAACAATGAGTCCCTGATATATCAGTGCGAGTGTTGTGGAATATCACAAACTGCCATTACTTTCAATACCAATAGACATTTGCTAGCTGTGGTTATGACATGGTCAACATGTTGTTTACAGCTTGAAGAGCAAATGCCATTCCCAGATAACACAATGCAGGTATTTGAGATAAATGTTCATCTCATTAAATTTCACTGCTGGGGTTTCTGTGCTGGTGATACAATTATTTAGCGTAAACCAAGTGAGAACAGTGTTCTTCCAGTTGATCACCGCGCCAGACTCAGAACACCAGGAATCCATATATTTTCTAGTTCCTTTTGCATTTTTTTGTAATCACATGCCAGTTATTTCCCTGCTTAAGCAAGCAGCCATGATATTAAGTAGTGAACATCTGAATGATTAAGCGTGGAAAAAGGAGTCAGACAAGGATGTGTCATATCACCATATCTCTTCAACATTCATGCAGAGAACATGAGGACTGTAAGAAATGACCAACAGAGAAATAACTTCAATCCACTTAACATCAGAGATCATGAGATACCAGAACTAAGATATGCTGGTGATACAACATTATTGGCACACAGTCAAGCAGGTTTCCAACACCCCATAAACATTAAAGAACAGTGAAAAACCAACCTATTTCTGAATGGAAACAAGACCAAGATTATGACAAGTGACAAAACCACTAACAAGTTCTCAATCAGTAAAACGGTGAATTTGAAAGAGTCACCAGTTTTGAATACCTTGGTTCTCTTAACAGTAATGGGGATTGCTATGAAGAAGTCAGAAGGAGGTTGGCTATCGCGTCAAAGTATCTGATACAAATGAAAAATATATGGCTGACTGCTGCAAAACAACAAAACTAACATTCTTAAGAGCTTGTATATTCCCAGTGGCAATATATGGGTGTAAATCTTGAGGAATCACCAACAAAGTGAAAAACATAATAGCAGCATTTGAAACAAATTGTTACAGAAAAATTATCAGAATACCATAGACGAAAAAGATCCTCAATGTAGTCATCCTGAGAGAAATGAATGTAAAATAAACTGGCTAAATAACATGGTTCTTTCCAGAAAACTACAATATTTTGGCCATATCAAACACCGTAATAGCCTAGTGAAAACCATAATAGATGGGATGATGCCAGGAAGATGAATAAGATGCAGACCAAGAAGATGGACACAAGACCTCAAAGACTACCTGAACATGATAATAACAGAAGCAAGAAGACTGGCTCAAGATAGAAATTTTGAAAGGCTGTGATGACTGCTACATCCTGTTCAGGATATGCTACCTGATGATCATTCTGCCTAAAGCACACACTAGGATATCATTGGCAAAATATAATGTTCTGCCATTACCAGTCAATAGCTGTGTGGTTATCATTACTGTGTAGACAGTGAACAGGACTGGGGGTTATCATTACTGTGTAGACAGTGAACAGGACTGGGGAAAGAGGTGAACCCTGTAGTAGTCCAGAATAAATTGTAGTAGACTCAGAGCCCACTTGGAAAGTTATAATAGTGTCAGTGCATGTAACCGGAAGTAGGCAACTGGGTAAGAAAAATCTTGGTGGCTCTCTCACAAATAATGGTGATGTTTTCCTTCACAAGCCATTATGAGGATGTCCTTGGAAAAGTGGTTAAGTTAGGTTTCATTTTTTGAGTAACCTCAGATGTCTGATCACCTGTGTGTTGCCAGGGCCCGAAAGGGGAGCAAAGAATAGCAACACTGTTTACCTTCCACGCATGTCGTAAAAGGCGACTAAGGAGGTTATGGGATGGAGTTGGCTGTTCCATCCCATATAGGGTCGGTGACCCAAAGCCATGCTGAAGTCTGATGTGTCAGGCCAAAAGGCGCAGATATCACAGCAATGTTGTAAACCATGATACAACGCATTCCGTTTACATCCTGCTGATTTGCAGGAGTTTAAGAACGAACGCAGAAGAAGAAAATGTCTGATGAGTTCAATGCAGGCTTTGAAAGATCTATTGTAATGTGAGCAGGAATCTAGTAGATCTTGTGATGAGGGAAAACAGTCTTGTTGCTCCTTCCATTATTGTCTCTTTGAATTGTCTGTAGTGTTCTACTCTGTTCAAAATTTTTTAATATCCACTCTAACCTGACCATTCTAGACAAGGTGGTCAACTAATACCTGCAGTGATCTGATCATTCCTGACTAGAAGGTCAACTAATGCCCACACTGATCTGAATATTCCTGACTAGAAGGTCAACTAATGCCTGCAGTCTATAAACTGGTATAGATTAATTCTGCATATTTCCTACAAAGAGCATACAACAAATATGTATGTAAGAAATAAAATAGAGATGCATACACATCCACAATAATCATTACTTTCAATAGTAAAACAACAAAAACTTGCACAGTTTGGACATCTATGCTGACATGATTCCTTGTCAAAAATTATACTACAAGTAACAGTCAAAGGTGGAAGAAGCAGAGGGGACATGAAAATCATGGTCAGACAATATCAAGACCTGGACAGTTCACAAGATGTGTCCTCACTCATTAAATTCACTGAAGATGGAAATCGCTGGAGGACTGTGTTTTTGGTGGTATCCCTACAATCCTGATGAGATATGGGCATGGATGGATATCTGTAATCACTTATGGTAATAAAAAAAGTACAAGTGAAAGTAACAACAAATTATACATTATATATATATATATCTCTTTAATGATGCTTTATTGAAATGTCAAATAATAGAAAGATGATGCATACAATTGTCATTATGAACATGTTTCTGGCAGAAATAAAATGAAAAGTGAACCAACTAAGTAGGAGAGACTATGAGTATGTTAACAACAAATTATGATTGTATATCTCATCTGAAATAATTATAGAGCTTAATGTCTGTATCTAACACTGATGACAGAACAATATAGTCAGTGCAGTGGATACAATCTTGCTGTGTAATATCTGGAAATCAGGGAGCAGATGAGCTGAGTGCTGCTGACCAACTGGAGTATCCATCAGAAGAAAATGGTTATGAAATTAATCAGAAAGCCACAAATAAAAGATGACTACTAAATTATGAACAGACCAGAGCAAATTGTCATTCTGTACCTCCACCTCCTCACAACTTAACTGTGCAGCATATACAATTGACTATTGACAACACAGTAAATATGAGCCATATGTGGACAAACTTCATACCATATACTTCATGAATGTTCAGACTATGAAATAATGAGATAAACATACTGCCCCAGAGAAACAACAATGGAAACAAGGATCTCAGTAAGAGATTTAAAAAAAAAAGACAACTGTATACAAGAGATAAATATGTAGATAGATCTATTGCTCATAATTCCTGTGGATTTAAATAAACAACCTAAATATTTTAAAAGATAGTATCAGCTCAGTGTTCTGAACATCAAACATAATACTTTAAAAATAAATAATTTCACAGGAGCTCTTTCCAAGTTTTTCTAACATGATTGTGTAAGCAATTTATTTTAACACCAAACAAACAATTCATGCGCTTAAAAACACAGCACGGCTCTTGTCTTTCCGCATGATCAAGATGGGCAAGGACAAGATGAAACAACAATGCAACTTTTCCTAACTTTAATCCAACTAAAACACAATTTATAGCTTCAAACGATCACTCAAGGCATTGACATCACAGAGTTATTGAGGCAGCATGCTAATCAAAGTAATAGTGGAATCAATGTTGCAGTTGGCACAAAATATTTTATTTTTCAAACTATCACAGAATTCATGCTAAACTATAATCACAGTCTAGCACATTTTAGAATTGTCTATTGTCTTTCCCCAGGTGGTTTGTTATCAACTTTTGCCATTAAACATAGGGGTGATTGGAGCTCGAGCTGGTGTTCCAATGCATCATGTATTGCTTCGTCTGTGCTATGATGACGTGTTTGTTCAAGATGTCCCCCTCATTTTCTATCCATCTTTTCCATGGTCTTACTCTGGCTTTGTATCATGATCTCATTTGGTTATATGCCTTCACAGCAATTTGCTGTGATACAGTCTAATGTGGCCAAACCACTTGACCTGCTGCCTTTCTATGTATTTTGTACAAGATGTTATACCTATTCTTTCCCTGATGTCTTCATTTCACAAATCTGTCACGCCTGGTAACCCCTGCAGCTTTCCTCAAGAATTTCATCTTTATAATTTAGAATTGTGACAACAGATAAGTGGAACTGTGGTAATATTATTACTTGGTAAATAAATATAATTTAAAAATTATATATATATATAAAATGGGTTTAAATAATATATATTATTATAAATTATATTATTTATATATTCTTAAAAATTATTTTTATTGACCATAAGGTACACAGTTATGCATAAGGTATGCAGTCTGCCATTCATGACATTATTACTTGCAATGGATGACTATTATTGCATTACATGATAAATTCATTTATCTATTCATGGCAAACAGGCTCTTATCTCTATCCACATTACCCATGTGAAAGCTGGGACCTGGACTTCTAGTTCATCATCAAACCCATAACCCTTCAGGGTTGTCATTCTGCAAACAACACACAAATTTCACCATCCCTCTGTTATTAGTTCTTTGTTTAAGTGTGAAGAATCTTAATTCTGTCCAGTCTTTAATACCATCAATCGATGCTTTCCTCAGACCTCTTCTTCTTCAACCCTCAACTGTTCCCTGCAAGATATTTTTAGAAAGTGAATTGTGCCTCACTACATGGCCAAACCACACAAGTTTCAACACTTCATCACTACCATGAGATGTTCTTGTTGGCCTGCAAAAGTATTTATATTTGCTTCTCACGTTTATGTGGGTTTTATGTTCTGTATAATGGATACGTAATATTCATCTGTAGCATTAGTTTTTCTCACAACTTGACAACCTGGCACGACAAGGAAACAACAACGACTTTGATACATAATACTGTGGACAGAGAGTATACGCCAGCCAGCATGGCACCTGATGATGATGAGCATTAGTTTTCAAAAGCATGTATTCTTATCTCCATTTCTGCTGTAATTGTCCAACTCCCATATCCATACCAAAAAAATGTGAAATAGTGATTTCTAGTTTACAGTGGGTGCAAGGAATAGGAGGCAACTAAGAAAATTGGAGGAATAGGCTGACAACATTTTACCTGGGAAGAAAATCATCATTGTCACTGCATACTTTGTCTCGATTTCTTACTTTTATCTTGTGTTGCATGGTGAACAAAGAGATGCAGGCTAACGGACAATGCACCGCCATTCCTTTTTTTTAGCAGACTTCTAGGTGGCAGGGAATGGTGGGTGTGTTATCACTGCAAATAAGTCGACAGAGAAGTAATGAACTGGTTGGAAGAAGTAATGTCACACAGGCCCAATGTGTATGCTAGACTCCTGGCAGGATGTAATGACTCTGGGATTCTGGCATATTGTCCTTAAGGGACAAAACATGCATCCATAAACTCCCCTAACCATGCTTTTGAGACAAACCTTATTTAAGTTTGAATGTCAACTCAACTGAAGAATACTTACGCTTCTTCAGAAAGGCAAAGGGCATTCAAGAGGTACCTGCTCAAAGCTAAAGGGATTACTTCATCACTGAATCATCTGTTCGCCTTTCATTACCTATGGAGCACAGGTCCTCAAAATATCTCTTCTATATTGTCCTATTTTTAGCTACTGCTTCTATTTCTTTCTCTGTCTTACCAATACTTTGTATATCTTTATCTATCTCTTTTCTTCTCATATGATGTGAGGAGATTATCTTTTTCCTTTTTTCCTGTAGGTTCCAGAACAAAGACCATATGCTCCTATTTATACAGTATAAAATTTTTCTTATTTTTAATTACTAATAAATTAATGTTTTCATTCTATATTTCGATTCTTAAAACTCATTGTGAAATCTTATGTCAAAATATTGCCAACAAGGATTTTGTACATAAATAAACGGAATCCTTATATTTAGTAATGTCAATATAAGAAAGAATGTGAACAGGTTAACAAGAGAAATGGTTCCCTATATTTGGTAATGTTAATGTAAGAAATAATGTGAACAGGTTGACAGGAGAAACTGTTTCCTTATATTTAGTAATGTCAATATAAGAAAGAATGTGAACAGGTTGATAGAGAAGAAATGAATAATGATAATGAAACCACTGTAAAATGAGAAATGGTTAAATTTGATGTAGTTACTTAAGAAGTACAGTACAACTTAGTATCCAAACATGTATTCTTTGAGTTTAGAAACTAGACCAGCATCACGTTTAGGTGTAGGCTTATCTTTCAGCACCTGCAAGCAAGGAAAGAAAACATCTTGAAACCTCAGTACTACAGTAATATAAACTTGTGGAATATACTGATTGATACCTCAGTACTACAGTAATATAAACTTGTGGAATATACTGATTGACCACAACCAACCTCTTTCCCTCCCAACCAGCCCACTCACACACTCTATATATATATATATAAATATATATATATATATATATATATATATATATATATATATATATATATATATATATATATATATATATATATAAATATATATATATATATATATATATATATATATAAATATATATATATATATATATATATATATATATATATATATATATATATATATGGTAACGGGGGTAAGATGGTGCACTTTTCACATTTTAGCATATTCTGACAACTAGACATAATTATGAGAGACCAAACTGGTATCAGTGTATAGCTTATCATTTATCTTACATTTGTGATGTTATTGACAACATACAACTATGTGTAGACAGTAGAATGAGAATTTTCTAACATATGTAAAAAAAAACTATCTTGCCCCATATTTGGGGGCAAGATGGCACAGGAAAAAAGGTGATACAAACCATTATAAAATGAAGGCAATCACCTCTGCAACAGGTCTAGCACACAGGCAGTCACCTCTACAACAGGTCTAGCACACAGGCAGTCACCTCTACAACAGGTCTAGCACACAGGCAGTCACCTCTACAACAGGTCTAACACACAGGCAGTCACCTCTACAACAGGTCTAGCACACAGGCAGTCACCTCTGCAACAGGTCTAGCACACAGGCAGTCACCTCTACAACAGGTCTAGCACACAGGCAGTCACCTCTACAACAGGTCTAGCACACAGGCAGTCACCTCTACAACAGGTCTAGCACACAGGCAGTCACCTCTACAACAGGTCTAACACACAGGCAGTCACCTCTACAACAGGTCTAACACACAGGCAGTCACCTCTACAACAGGTATAGCACACAGGCAGTCACCTCTACAACAGGTCTAGCACACAGGCAGTCACCTCTACAACAGGTCTAGCACACAGGCAGTGTGTAAATGTGTATTAAGAATAGATAGAATAAATAGATAGAACTAGTTTTGCAACTTTACTCTGAAAACAAAATTTCTAAAAAAAATAGTACGTAAGTTCCGTTTTAAAGCTAATAATGCTTTTGTAAGGTTGGTTGATCATTATAACCATATATATCAGTCTCTCCCAGCTTTAGATCAACATCCATGACATCTGCATTTTTCCATAATATTTTGAATGTGCCATCTTGCCCCACTAACTGTGCGCCATCTTTCCCCAAATTATATGGTTAGCAACTTTAATAAAATGTCATTAAAAAAAACCAACGTATTTTGACAATGTAATGTGCTTAATAACTTAACAATACAATATATGTGTTCAGTTTAAACATGTACAAAAACATGACAGTAATGATAACAGTAGACAAAGAGTAAAAAGTTTGAAAAAATAATTCAAGACCCATGAAAAACAAATTTACCTCATGGTTAAACGACCTCTCCGTGAACTGTCAAATTTCGTTGTGTCATAGAATGGACATTTTCCGCCAGACCTAGTCATGTAATCTACCGGAAAAAAAATCAAAACGCAGTCTTGCCCCCGGCTACCCTATATATATATATATATATATATATATATATATATATATATATATATATATATATATACATACATATACACAGTCCCAACCCACCTGTATCCACCCGATGTACACATGGTGGTTTAGAGTAATAGTCTTCACCGTTTCCATGCGAATAGACATGCTAAATATAGCCCTGACAAGATTACCAGTAATGGTGGCTTCCAGTGTTGCTTTCCAAATGTTGAAAACATGTCACACAGGTGCTGTGAATTTTTGAAATATGACTCAATTTTCTTCAAAACTTGGTAAGAATAGACCTACTTATGATTCAGATGATGTTGATATGCATATTTTTAATGGACTTTTAGAGAAGTTTACTGAATCATACGTTGAGAAATTAGTTCAGTATTTAGAAAGTGAAAGTAGTAGCTATCATCGATCTGTGGTGTAGGCCTAATTGATGATGTGGGCCTCCCACACACATAGACCTAGTAATGATTGAGGATAGTCAACATAGTTGATCTATGTCAGTATTGATCAATTTAAAGAAAAATAGGTCCTGTAAATGACATTGATCTAGATTAATCGAAATCTGCCTAGACCTAGTTTTCACAATGTCTACGTGCCATTCGTTGGGATAAATGCAGAACAAACATTGTGTATGCCAATATATCAAAATTTCAGAAAAATTGTTTTGGAAACCTTTTTATTCACCAGAAAGGCCCTATCTAGAGCTTTCTTTATGTGAACTAGGCCTATATCTTTGGAATAGTTAACGGTTACAGAATGTTGTTGTCATGCTGTGTAAGGGAGACTGCTTTGCAGCTTTCATTTGAACATTTATCAGAAAACAATTTAACACTTTTCATTTAATGTCAGTAAATGAAGCTGACATGAAACTGGTGCTAATTTTTTTCTTCTCTTGCATGTTACATGACAAGTAAACTTGTCTTAAATGAGATTCACAAAAATGTTCACAGATCAGTACCTCTTCCATTTATCTCTTAATTGGACTTTGAATCACAAAAAATGATAGCAAATTATATTTTTTATTAATTTTCTTTTACAATCACTTCTTATTTTTGTGGAGTAATTTGCCTTGCCCTGAGAATGAAGCCCTGAGTTTATCCTGATCAGCCGGGATTGAAAGAGTTAATTAATTTTTGTGGAGTAATTTGCCTTGCCCTGAGAATGAAGCCCTGAGTTTATCCTGATCAGCCGGGATTGAAAGAGTTAATTAATTATGGAAATATCTGATAGAGGAAGCATTTCTAACAATTTGCTGACCAACAATCCAAAGTATGATTCTGTACTGATGTTGCACTATGGACAATACCTCAAGTAGTTTATTGGACTTTAGTGATTCTAACCCTAAGATTTTGCAGTCAAAAAATGTGAACAACCAGCCTCACTTCATCTTGAACAGCATTAAACTAGTTTGGGTGAATTGGATTGCAATACTAAATCACTAACCCATACTAAGCCACAGAACACATACAGATTGTTTCACAACTGTAGTTCTAAATATTGTTACAGAAATACAAAATGCTGTTCAAGGGTAGTCTACGTGGAACCTGATTTTTCAAGCCATGTTCAGTGTTTAATGTAGTGACAAATAAGAGTTAACCCTTATCACACGCATGTACACACACACACAGAGAGAGAGAGCGAGAGAGAGTCTAAAGCCACCTTTATCTAACTCATATAACAGACAGTAGAGACCCAGCATATTCAGTAGAAGGCATCATATAGTACAAGTAAATTTTAAGATTCAATTCCCGTTAGTCTCAAGAATTCATATAGTACAACTGTCTTTTACATTTAACATTTCAAGCATGTCTTCTGATACAGTTAGCCCCAACTGTAAGTCTCTTGTATTAACACATTCTCCTCTTGTATTAACACATTCTCCTCTTGTATTAACTTATTCTCCTCTTGTATTAACACATTCTCCTCTTGTATTAAAACATTCTCCTCTTGTATTAACATATTCTCCTCTTGTATTAACATATTCTCCTCTTGTATTAACATATAGCAGTAAAACATGAACACCGTGTACACAAACCTCATATTCTCCTCTTGTATTAACTTATAGCAGTAAAACATGAACACCGTGTACACAAACCTCATATTCTCCTCTTGAAGCCACATATGCTGCAGTCAATGGTCGAATTGGCATAAGATTACTCTGGTTAAGGTCAGTAATTGACCTGACTGAACTGTCCATCACTGGACTGGCATATTCATTTTCTTTGTCTTCCATTACACGCTGGAAAATGACAATTACAATTTTAAAAAGATATTTAAAATAAATTCATGTGTTTCCTTTTAACTTCCACGATGAATGTACATGATTAAGTATCAGTCTCTCACACAAATAACTAGATTTATTCAAACATTTACATTGGATGAAAACTCAGTCCACATGTATAATCTCCGTTGTCTCTTACCAATGGTCCACCAGACAGACCAACCATGCAATATAAAACCATAATTGATGACATGCCCCTGTGTATTTTTTCTTCTTATGAAAGCTTGGTAGCACATCATCCATACAATTATGCATTTCTTACCATGTTATGATGATTGGTTATTTCTGTATATGCATTCACCCTCTGTGGTTTGGAAGAAGCCAGAGATGTATTGTGCAGCACTGGAGAGTGGGAGACTAGCTACACTGTTTTCCTATAGCTGAGGCCCATCATAAAGGTACAGTGACAAGCCTTTTACTGTGAACATTTGGTTACTTACATGCTTGCAGCTAAAGGGAAGTCCAACAAAACCATTATGAATTGATTGCAGAGAATGAGTACAGTGAACCCTATCTTGATTGCAGGGAATGAGTACAGTGAACCCTATCTTGGTTTGCAGAATATGAGTACAGTGAACCCTATCTTGGTTTGCAGAATATGAGTACAGTGAACCCTATTTTGGTTGCAGAGAATGAGTACAGCGAACCTTATCTTGATTGCAGAGAATGAGTACAGTGAACCCTATCTTGATTGCAGGGAATGAGTACAGTGAACCCTATCTTGGTTTGCAGAATATGAGTACAGTGAACCCTATCTTGGTTTGCAGAATATGAGTACAGTGAACCCTATTTTGGTTGCAGAGAATGAGTACAGCGAACCTTATCTTGATTGCAGAGAATGAGTACAGTGAACCCTATCTTGATTGCAGGGAATGAGTACAGTGAACCCTATCTTGGTTGCAGAGAATGAGTACAGTGAACCCTATCTTGGTTGCAATAACTGAAAGCACTGCATAGATATAAATCTACATTCCTGGAGGTGCGACAGTTACTTTAAAGCTCTGTCCATAAAAATGCACAGATCACCTAGCACAATAATGTCATTAGAAGACAGGGTCAAAGGAATTGAGTCCATGGAAGAGACCTGATGGAACCAAGGAAACTGACAAAACACAAAATTTAAAACTAGTCCACAAGAACAAAATTTTAATCACTGCTAACAATGGCAAAGATATAACAAAGTAGATTTGCTGTATGCACAACACAAGATGCAATTCTAAATTGTATTTAGACACTAGACTGACAAATTCATAATATAAACCATGTGCATGAATGGTGTCATTCATGTGCACTAATGGTGTCAGATGTGCACTAATTGTGTCATACACGTGCACTAATGATATACTACATGTGCATTACACACTCAAACATTGACACATTATGCTCACATTTGTAATATTTTTATTCACAAAATTATAAGCTACGAATAATATTTTTATTTTATTCATTGTAATTTTACTTATAATTGTTTCAAATACAATTTACTTATAATTGTTTCAAATACAATTTACTTATATGTTGATTTTCTGTAACAATTTTCAACAATTTACTGATATATTAATTTTCTGTAAAAATTTTCCTTTCTATGATATACAATATGATATACAATATGTACACCATTTATCGATATTATAATAAATCAAACTAAAATAAAACTGTATAAAATTCTTCCACTACTGAAAATTAATTTGTCCAAACCTAAATAAAGAACAAGTCCTGAAAGAGCTAAATATATATACATAACAATCTAGTGGTCGGAAGCACCTACATATGATATCTACTTGTCATACTGGCACTTTTAATGGAAGTTATAAAAGGCAAATAAAATATGAAATTTAAAAATATATTCCCACAAAAATTTGAAGAAGAAAAAACCAGTTAAAAAACTAAAGCTGAAATAATCATCAATTAACTCAACAAAATTCATAAATAGAGTTACCATTTGTTGTGGTGTGACCAGGATTTTTCCAGTTAAATAGCACTGTCCCAGCTACTTTGAATTCTGCCCCAGCTTTTAACACAGTTTATTACACAAACATTTGTGTGTTTATTGATATTTGAATAAACACACTCACTTTTGCGTTGTCGGTCCGAAAGGGGAATAAAAAATAGCACCACTGTCACATGCTATGCATGTTATAAGAGGCTGCTAAAGAGGTTTACAGATGGAGTTGGCTGTTCCACTCCTTAGGTCAAGATAATCTAAATCCATGCTGAGATGTGTCAGGACTAAAGGTGCAAATACCACAGCCACACTGTAAACTATGACAAAAATTTAAGTTTATTGACTATATACTAGAACCAGCAGGATTTTGTGAAATAATGTCAAACCAAAAGTTGCAGTCACACAAACTAGGACATAACACATATCTATTCTCTGGACTACCTCCTGCTAATCTACAGGAGTTTGAGAATATATGCATAAGAATAATCAAATATGACTGTACAATAAAGACATGTTTTAGTTAAGTTTACTCTCTAACATATCATACCCACACTGTTCTACTTGATAATGTATTACATACTGTGTCTTGTGTTGATAATAAAATACAGTAGTCAAACTTCCCAGCATTTTTATACCTGCACTCTTCTACCAATGTTAAACATGGTCTTTAACAGCCTCACAGCAGAGTAGAATCGTTACATGTGAAATGAAGTGTCTGAGAAAGCTGCAATGGTTACTAAACTAGATAAAATAAGAAATGAGTTGGTATAATATCATGTATTGAACATATTGAAAGACAGCAAGTAAAATGGTTCAATCACCGTATAAGAATGAACCCAATCCATATACCAATAAGAGCATATAACAAAAGAATATCCAGGTGTAAAGCCAAAGGTAGACCAAGAAAACATGTATAGAAAACATTAAGATAGCGGGGTGCAAAGGGAACACATTGCTCTAGGCGGACCCAGGGTTAGCAGATAACCAAGATCCCAAATGTACCTCCACGCGGTGCACCCTGGAAACAGAAATACAGCAGCTCGAGCTGATTCTGGCCAAATCATTTGGGGATCGTGTCCGAGAATGTGGAGGTAGCAGATGGAAAGAGATTTGACTGCACAAGAGACAGACAATATCTCCGACGCCACCAGCATCACCACATATAGCGACACTGTCGACATACAGTGAAGCTAGTCAGTCCAGTCCGAACATTGGAGGGGCGGCCAATGTAAAATGCACGTAAAGGTAGATGCATGGCGAGAGAGAAATATATTTCATAACGAGTACAATGAAACAATGAAAGGGCAAAACAGCGCTAGAGGGCAGCGCGAACTGCAAATAGAAAATGAAAAGTTCCTAGGAAAGGGGAACTACAAGCTCCGTCAGCTCGAGACGAGCTTCTAGTTACCTGTGTTCCTTACAGGCAGAGACCCAGACCCATCCATTGGCGTTTGGTAAAGCAAGAAGACCTAACCCAACTCTTATGTCGAGCCTTCCTAAACCGGAAATATGCTCGCGAAGAGAAAGGGTTCTGTACCCGATGGGCGTAGGCAAGAAAGGGACAACGATGGTAGTCCTGGCCCAACTCTACTGTCAAGGTTTCCTATAACGGAAGTACACTTGCAAAGAGAAAGGGTTCCGTACCTGATGGGCTCAGGCACAAAAGGGACAACGAAATAGCCCTGGCCCAACTCTACTGTCAGGTTTTCCTACACAGGAAATACACTTGAAGAGAGAAAGGGTTCAGTACCTGATGGGCGTAGGCGCTATTGGGACAAGGACGCTCAGCTCGAGAACGCCTTGCTCTCAAACGCGTGGTGTGAGACTCGAACTTGGACAAGGGGTACACGATGTCGGTGAACGACACCTCGGCTAAGAGGGCGAAAGGGCCAGGGTCCAACTCCTCTGTTGAGTTCTTCCCCTTAAGGAACTAGGCTCACGGATGAGAAACGGTTCAGTACCCAATGGGCACAGGCACAGCACATCCAATTACACGAGGCACGTTCATAGACAGTGGAACACCTCGTGCAAGTCAGATGAGAGCAAAAATCGTCTGGGCGAAGAGTCGCCACTACGCGTGCCTGGAGACAGATATAGATGCTGTCACAGGCTAAGGGTAGCCCACCCGAATTGTCAAGGCATGCTGAAATCGGATGTGATAGGCCTACAAGGCGCATAACGGTGGAACAACGTAATCACGCTCCCGGCGGAAATCGCACGGATATCCGTGATGGTTACAATGGAGCGAACGCAAAACAAACAAACAACATTAAGATAGCCTTGAACAAACATGGACCAAATGCATCCACTGTGATACATCTGGCATTGGAACAACAGATTAACCTTCACCTCACCTATATTAACACCGGCCAACAAAAAAAAAAAAGGCGGCTCGCGTCGTTGGCGACACACCCCATCCAACGAGATATTGTGAGATTTACATGTACCACAGCCCACTTTGTTAATGCACATAGCTGGGGACATGCGCAATCGAAGCCGGCACATTCCCACATCTGATATGATCGTTGTAAAGATGTCTAGATGGAAGGTACACGTTTCATAGCAATTAATCTGACCACATCTGCACACAGGTACGATGCCATGATGTGGATCAGTTTTATAGACCTTTCTTTCATCGTATTTTGAATAAAATAAAATTGAATCATGGCTTGAATCATGAATTATTGGGTTATTTAGTTTCACAGTAGTGAATATAGAGAATGCCGTGTTGGTTTGGGGACTTGTAGATGTTTGATATCGAATATATTGAAGTGGCACCAAAAATGACTCTAGGCCTAAGCTCAAAGAACGATTTTACTGCAAATCTACAAGTTTTATACAGTTCACAGAGCCATATTTGGATAATTTTGCAATGAAAGAACATAAATACAACAGATTTGTGTGTGATTTAGTGTACAGTGTTGCCAAGTTATTTGTTTACTAATTTTTTTCCTCTTTATGTGTTATAAAATATGTTTTTTTTGGTGAAAAACGTCTTTACCACTTTCTACAACCAAAAATTTATCACATTTTCAAAACAGTCACCATCAATAACACAAATTTTCAAAAAAGAATCCGGTGGCAGGGAGACGTTTCGTATTTTTTAATCTGGCTTGCTAAAGGTTAAGCTTCCACCCCAACGCTTAACGGCAAGCATGAATAAGATCAACCATTATTCACCTGGGGACAGACAATAGACTTCCTAGCTCGTCAGGATAGTACAAGTGCTTATATTGATAATCAAATATAGAAGTCACACTTCCTAGCTCACGAGGAGAGTACATGTGCCTTGAGTTGATAATTAGAAATAGAAGCCACACTTTATAACTTGTCAGGAGAGTCCATGCCACTGTTCTACTTGACAATGTATCACATACTGTGTGTGCCTTATGTTGATAATCAAATATAGTAGTTAAACTTCCTAGCTTGTGAGGAGAGCTTTTTTTCTAGTTTTTTTGTCAATGAAAAGTATCCAGATGAACAACATTGCATGAACCAGCCTCCGAGATGCACAATCAAATAGATTTCATACTTGTGACCAGAAGATTGAAATCTAGTATCAATCAGGTTAAATCTAGGAGCTTCCCGGGAGCTGATATTGGCAGTGACCATGACATGTTACTAATGACTCTTAAGATAACAAAGGCTCTAGTCCGAGATTTGATTTATAAAAGCAAAGAAAACTCAGAAATTACTGATATACTTAAGAAATCTGTGGGGATGTTTCGCAGCTTTCAATCTTCTAGAAGAGGATGTCAACATTTTAACAGACAATATGAATAATATGCTTCTAGATACAGCAACAACAATTCTAAGTGAAAAAAAAAAGTTAGCAATCAATATCTGGGCAACATAATAAAGCTATGTGATTCCCAGAGAGACCTCAAGAAGGTAATGAAACAAAGTGAGTGTGTGTAGTGGCGGTATAGCAAATTAAATAAAAATATCAGACAGAAGATAAAACAAGCGAAGAGAACTGGATTTCTGAACAATGTGAGTCCATCAATAAGGATATAAGATAAGGTAAGGTAACAACGAAACAGATTTTACACTGTGAAAAGGTTAACACAACCACACCGAACAAGAACAGCTATCATTGAAAATAACAGTAGAGTGTTGCTAAAACAATAAGAAGACATACTGGTAATGAAAAGGTGGACGGAACATTGCAGTGATTTATATTTATGTTAAATTGCCTTAGACTCACAGGTATTCAAAGAATCTAGTTTGGTTTGGACATGCAAGGAGACACGGCTTGCTTTCTAAAATTATTTTGCAAGAAACAGTCGAAAATGGAAGGAGAAGAGGACAGAGAAAATCCTGGATTGATAACATCAAGGAATGGTTTGGCCGTGATTTTCCTACACTCTTCCACATGGCTGAGGATAGAGTTTTTTGGAGAGCTTTTGGTATTGATGTATCCAGTGAGGCACTTCTACGATACTATGGAGAAAAGAGTTAAGATACAGACACATAAAGTAATGTTAAGATACAGATACACAAAGAATGGTTAAGACATGGACAGAGCTGAAAGCTATAGTGAAAGATAAGACGGAGGATATATGCCCACCAGGGAGCGAAAGGTGTGGTTAGATTCAATAGCTTTAGTCTGTCTTAAATACTGACTATAATGGAGGGAAAATAAATTAGCTCATACATGAACTATCAGACACAATGATTCAACAAAGAACACAAGTTTCACAAAACAAATTAAATTTGAAATTTTGAAAATTTATCTGTGTGTCAGTGTTATGTAATCATTTTGAACTCACATAATTCAACAATTATTTTAGTGTGTGTCTCATTACGTGTAGAGTCCTGCTGTAAGAAGGACATCTCCAAGTGGTCATTTGCAATTCAATGTTTCTTGTTTGGTGTTTGTGTGTTTCTTGAGAAAGGTCCCAGTTGGACCAGAACATGGAAAAAAGTCCTTGTTATTTTATTTATTGCTATTTATTTATTATTAACATTAATAGTTGGCTTTAATAGTAACCTTTGTACTTTATGTAATATTGATCACTGATTAAATTACAACAAGAATTGAGACTTGAATATATTATTGAACTTACTCGAATAAATGGGGCAGAAATCTGAAAGTAGAACAGTACAATTGACAAGATTGTTTTAAAACAATAACTTGAATATTTCAGCTACTAGGAATCACATCCTGAATACTACTGTGTCATAAATAACCAGTAAAGTCAAGCAGAAGTTTGATACTGCTTTGAATAAACATAGTGCATCCAAGATTCAGCAAATGTTTGATTCCTATTAATAGAATTGAGAAAACTTGTCTTCCTTCCTGTACTTAAAAAGTAGCAAATAGTTTTAATAGTTTTTGTTTCCTATGGTTTATTTCTGTGTTCTCTAAAGATTCACCCCCTCATGACACTTTAACGTCAAATGTCTTATCTCCCCCTTGTGACGATATTGTCCACATTGAGACACCCTGGTTCAAAACATCAATCGTGTACATCATCATCTGACTAATAAACAGACTAGAAAATGTGTCCCAACAACTAATTTCTATGTTCTTAATGTGAATAGAACTTGGAGAGTGATGTTAAATATGATTGATAGCACTAAAATTCAAACAGTGATCATATCAGAGATGTTACAATATGTGTAAGAAACAATGATGATATCGGAGATGTTACAATATGTGTAAGAAACGGTGATATCAGAGATGTTACAATATGTGTAAGAAACGGTGATATCAGATATGTTACAATATGTGTAAGAAACGGTGATGATATCGGAGATGTTACAATATGTGTAAGAAACGGTGATGATATCGGAGATGTTACAATATGTGTAAGAAACGGTGATGATATCGGAGATGTTACAATATGTGTAAGAAATGGTGATGATATCAGAGATGTTACAATCTACGTAAGAAACAGGACTAATGAATCATGGTGCAAAAAATGATGAATTTTACAGAAAAACAGCTGCATCATTTGATTGTCGCGCGTGTGTGTGTATATATTAAATATATGTATGTATATATTATATGTATGTATCGCAAACCTATTCCCATGCGTGCATACTAAGTGACTGAATATGATTCAGAAAGTCAAAACAGGTGATGTACGTAGGGAATGGGCGGAGTCATTTGAGAGCAGAAATGCGGGCATCACTACGAAGACTCACGCTTATTTTTGTCCCCAGACACGCGGGCATGGAGGCAAATGAACGAGCCGACCAATTAGCTAGCCTCGCCACCACAACAGACGGTCAGTCTATGGACAGAGCTGACATACTCATTGCTCTTCATGAATTCTCAAGATCAGAGGATTTTGAGATGAATGAGCATGAGTCAATATCGAGAATGCGCGAACTGGGAGTGAGGATGGGTGCTGCCCGTAGAGAACCCCTGACAAAGATTTCCAAAAGAGCAGTGAACCAACATAGAACCGGAACCATCAGCCCTTATACCCTGAGAGATTTACTGAAGCGGAGATCTGAGCTCCTATGGACTTGTCCGGTGTGCGAAGAGGATAATCAACATACCTAATACCTAATGTATAATTATCAACGTCTTCTATTGTTTTTAGTTTAATCCAACCTATGTTCCTAATTATGACAACTATTGCCCCCCCCCATTCTTTACATTGATTATTGGTAGCGCCAGGCTCTGTGTTTGTTCTGATGTGACCTTCCATACACACACTATTTGGAGTGTTTGTGTTTTCAGTTATTATCCTTGCAATTAGTATTCTCCTGATCTGATTTAACACTTATAATTTCTTCTTCAACTTTTGGCACTTATTAATATATCGCTAATTGTACCTATTTATAATATGTAGAAGACAAGCCCACTAAACATACCAGATAGATAACACAGGAGTAAAACAAGTATCGGAGTTCAAATATCTCGGCAGTATTTTCACAGAAATGGAAGCCTTGATATAGAAATACAGACGAGATGTCAAAAGGCAAACACAGTAACATACCAACTGTCATCACTACTTCTTCATCCCAAGATCGAGAAGGAAGTTAAAAAGACAAATGATCTACGGTATATTCCTAGCAACACTGTGTTACCAGTGCTAAACCTGGTCTCTCTCATCTTCTCACTACATAAAGATAGTGACATGTGAGATAAAGTGCTTGAGCAAGATCGCAGGGGTCACCAGGCTTGACAGAATACAAAATGAAGACATCAGAGAAAGAATAGGTATAACATCATGCACAGAATACATAGAGAGGCAGCAGATCAAGTGGCTTTGCCACAGTATGAGAATGAATCACGACAAATTACAGTGAAGGAGATATCACCAAATGAAGTCAGGGTACAAAGCCAGAGGAAGACCACGGAAAAGATGGATAGAAAACGTCAGGGACATCTAGAACAAATACAGTCATAGAACAGCCGAGGCAACACATCTGGTCTTGGAACACAAGTTTGAGCTCCAATCACCCCCTACGCTTAATGGCAAGAGTGGATAACAAATCATCTTGGGAAAGATAATAATATGTATGATTTTGCGCACTGCAATAAACATAAGTGAACGTGTTTCCCCTAGTATCAATTGACTTCCTTTCTCTCTATGTACAGGGATATCTTGATTAAATATCTCTGTACATAAGTTTTAGTTATTGTTGTGTGTCTTCATTTCTTGAGAAAGGTCCCATTTGGACCGCAGTGTGGAGACAGTCCTTGTTATTGCGTTATTGTTATTCAATATTTACATTGTTTTGTTAGTACTATAGTAACATCTTTAACTTTATTAGTCTTTATCGCTTATTTATTGTGTTACTGCGGCACTCCTCACTTACATTCTCTGACATTTTGGTTATTTATATCAATTGATTGAGAGTAAAACACATAGTATTCACAGTGAAAGAACTAGATATAGTATCACTTTTCATTACGTAGTCCATTACTCAGATCTTTCCAAATGTTTTTTATGAAATGTGGTAGATATACACTGTATAACATGTTATTGTAAATAACTAAACAATTTACATGTTACTTTCCACCATGTTTAATCAGAATGAAAAATAAATTTGATGTGCCAGCTGCATGTTTCGGTACATGCAATTATTTTAAACATTCAATATATTCAATGACAAAGATAATGCAAGGAGATTAAACAAAGAAATGAAACACTACCTTTTCTATGCAGGGAGTCACACCAATTCTCAAGCATCCGCCAAAAACTTTTCCATCTTTGCTGAGAGCCTTTTTGGCTTGAAGCTTGGACATGTAATGGATGTGCATCCAATTGCACTCTGGGGGAATCTAGAAATAATAAAATTATATAAAAAAATCTGTTGATTGATCTCAATGCTGTAGTGTTTTTTTTCTCTTTCCAGCCACACAGGTCCTCTGTAGCTGTTTCACGGACCCATCCTTAGTTATTAATATACTAGCAGGCAGTTAGTGTAAGGATTGGAATATCCTTTACAGAGAAACATAAAAGATATACCACGACATTGATACATCAACATACAACAGAAACTGTCAGCTGATACACTCTAATGTGTTTATTTATATGGGGATCTGATGCACCTATGGACTTGTCTAGTGTATGTTGATGATAACCTGACATCATAAAACATAATCAATAGAAGGTTATCATAATCAATTAAGAATTATCATAAAACATAATAATGCATCCACTTCATATCACATGAGCCATATTACGCAGTGAATTAAACATTTGTGAAACAACTCAGTTTATATTTATGATCCAATTACTGATTAAAATATGCAGTTTTATTAAAATTGAAGCAATTCAGAACCATCTACTACGCTATCAAATTTGTGTGCACAAGACAAAAATGTTCCACTTGATATTATCAATTCACAACCATCATTAATATTGTATGCCCACCAACAGCATCAATACAACAATTGGCATCAGTATCCTGTGCTATTGCAAAGTGTCTAGAAAAAATGTTGGGGTATGTTGTTCCATTCTTCAATGAGTGCTCGCTTGAGAACATTAACATTTTTGCCAGTGGATGTTTTTGTTCCTTTCATCCCAGTGTGCTCAATTGGGTTCATGTCCAGACAGTATGCGGTCCAATCCAGTACAAGAAAAGGTTCCTGGAGAGAACTATCAATATTGTGCTGAAATATTCTCAGATATCATTTTTGATGTACATGTAATCTTGATAAAGGTCTTTTGGTTGAAACAAATTTGTGATTGTCATTATGTGTGTTTCCAGTGACTAGCAAAACTTCATTACCCTGTTTCAAGTTTTACCTGTTGGATTTCACTTTTTGCACAGTGAATACATATCTCAGACAATGTGGCATCTATTAAGGACAGTAGTGATGTCCGTTGATGGTGGGTGTTTCTTTAATCAAGTCTGGTTCATTCCGTCGATCTTTGGATTAATCAACTAACATTGTAAAGTCCAGACCGATTTGTGTAACAGAAGTCATTTCCAGAAGAACAATACTCAGAGAAAGTGAAATAATCAATATACATACTATTCAAGAACTGCACAGAATAGCTTATAACAGACAGAATTGGAAAGTTCTGACCTCTGCGCTAACTTCAGCGTTAAAGGAAAATGAATGAATGAATTACAAACAGGGCCTCTGTTATGCAAACCTGAGGCATGAAGTCTCTGTTGCACAGTGCCTGTGCTAACAGGCCCAGAGTGTCATGTGAATTTAGAGTTTGTACAGATATAACAGTAGAATATAACAATCTTACAACCTACTGAATGTATAATATTGCCTATAAAATCACTACAGCCAAAAATGCATCAACAAAAACATGCCAAGACAACCTACCACATGTTTGAGCACAGTTCCATACTGTGAGAACTGCTGTAAGATAAATGACGTAGCACCTGGAGGAAATCTGGAATAAAGATAGTTTATAGGATTACCTTTTGTGCTGAAAAATATTCACAAACTTGTACAGTCACAAAATACAGGTGTACATTAGATTCTTTCCTAGGAGAGGGATCTACATTTCAACCTTTTTAAGAAATCTGTGCCAATTTGAAATTTTAAGTAATTTGTCACGTCAATCTTCCAGTTCATTTCTATTTACAAAATGGCTGCTATTATGGTTGCTAATATGCTGAAATTGTTTCCGATCCCAAAAGTGCAGTACACTTGTTATATAGCCCTCAGAGTACATTGTTCACATTTATAAACGAAGCAGTGTTGAGACTCTGACAGCAAGTCCTTGTCACTGAGGGCGTAGTAAACCAAGTCTAATTTGTATTTACAAAATGGCTGCTGTAAATAGGTTGATCATCTCTGAATTCACAATTTTTCTGAAGTTGTATAATCATTAAGTTTAGCTGATGTCATTAAGATTGATGTGTATCATGTGTTTCACAGACGTATTATGAATACGTTAGCTTGGTTATGAAATGACATCAGAAATAGAATAGGCATAGTCATTTAGTTGCTTTATATCCAGCATTGAATATACCAAACAAGAACTGGTGAGTCACAAATGATATGTTTGTGTTTTTTTTTCTATTCACTTTCACCTTTTTCTTCAATATCAAAACATACATCAACAAAACTGACATAATTATATTCAGTAACCATTCATTTATTTCCACAAAAACAATTATACAAAAAGCTTTAAAACCAAAAAAGGTATTGCGTTTTCCAAATACCATCCATAAATATTGTATAGCCAAAAAAGAATGCAGTGGCAGAGGAAAATAGCACAACTTTAATGCAGTGTGCTAACGGTTAATATTTTAACGCAGTGTGATCCATTCAAGAATTGCTTCTTTTAAGCATTGTTTCCCTTTAGACTTTCAATTTCTCCATACAATAGATGATTTATATCTGTGATAACTTAGAAATGTGCTGAGCAGATGATGGTTCTGTAGTCTCCCATTTGGAAAATCATTATAATTTGTAGCAGTGAAGTCGGATGAGTCTGGTCTGTGGGGAAAATAAAACAGCAACACAATGCATCTCCATTCTCTGGACTTGAAATATAGTAAGACTATTGTTCCGCTACAAGAGAGATCCAGCGGTAGGGGTTTGAGAATAAATGTTACCAAAATTAGACTTTGTGTCTCTAAGCACATTCAAGAAAGAATATTTGACATGTAATTATGTAGCACACAACTTTTTTTGTCATGGCAAGTTTTATCATTTAGTGCACAGTTTATGTTTTTATGACAAATTTCATAATTTTATTTTTTTTTTAAAACATATTTCTATCCAATGTATCAGTATTACAATCTACTCAAATGGGTACATTATTAATAAATCAAAGATAAAATGATCACTTACCCAAATACTGTGACCCATGTTTCATTCAAAACATCACTTGATTTTAAATCTCTGAAGATAAATCACAATTCCAATTAAAAACTCACACATACGAATAATTGTGTTCAGCATGTGTGTGTGTGTGTTTCCCTCTGTTATCAGTAACCATGCTTTCTATCACTAATTTTTTCATGTTGTTATGTCTCTGTAAATGGTAAAATAAACCCTTGGTTTTCTTGTTACAAGCCAATCCCATTCTAAATTAATGTTCTTGTATAAGAAGGAAAAAGGGGGAAAGACATTATAAACATATCGAAGGTGCCAGAGTGTTGATAACTAAACACAAGAAGACAGAAGAAATCACTGACTAAAGTAATAATACAACTAGATAAAGTGTGTCAAAAATGGACGGACGCCAGGGCTCAGGTTACAGTGTACGAACTCGCCCGAATACACTCGAAACCACAAGACATAATTATGTACACAGATGGCTCTGTTAACAGAAACACAAATAAAAGCGGTTGGGGTTTTGTTGCCTACAGAAATGGTGTGAAGTTGGTTGAGAAATCTTCAGCATATTCTACTGTCACATCGAGCATGAGGATGGAGATAGAGGGAGTTACAGCAGCTCTTAATTGGTTGATAACTGATACATCAACACACACGGTAATACTCACAGACTCTCAAAGCATCTTGCGCAAGATAGAAAAGTTCATGCTAAGAAAAGAATGGTGGGACTTATTGAACAACTCAGTTGTCCAGAGTATTACATGGATATACTGTCCTGGTCATGCTGGAGTCAGAGGAAACGAGTCGACATATTCGCAGGCAATGCGGCGATAGATGGCACATTGCTGAGAAGAGATAAAGCAGACTTAATGAATGGCAGTAATAAATTCATTCAAGATGAAGATGATGTCAATGAGGCTGATAACGTAATCATACAGAGAATGTTAGAAATGGGAGTATCTAGAGGTGAGGGAAGAAAAAGTAAATTTTTTGGAAAGTCCTGAAGATCATGCAATCAACACCTGACCAGGACTCTGAGTCTACATACACTAGGATGGCTGCTGGAGCGGAGGGTGGAGCACTTATGAGAATGTCCCTTGTGCTGTGAAGCCAGTATCTAATCAAGAATAGCAAAAATAAAAATACATCTATTTGGATATATAAAGAGACATGGTTGTTTAGAAAGACAAATTATGGAGGGAAGAGCACCTGGGAAGAGAAGAAGTGACAGAGCAAGAAAAACATGGACTAACAACATTAAAGATAACAGGAATATATCGTTGGAAAACACAAGTCGCGTCGCCCAAGACAGAGAAGGAATCAGGGATTTTGTTGGGAAGACAACATTCTGGAGAGAATACGTCACATGACATGACACTGTATAAGAACATTATGTGAGTGGCAGCCACATCCCCTTGGGAAGGCCAACGGTTCCTATTTGGTTTCCCCACTAGTCTAACTCACATATGACTCCATGTGTCTGCTTGTGTACAGTACCCATCCCCTACAATGACTTTTGGCTAATTTGCTGAACTAAGCAAAGTTACTCAGTGCAGATTTCCTCCCTTGCTGCACACCAACTGCTGGTGGAGAAGGCAGAAGATCATATTATGGACAATGGATTTGAAGGTGGGAGTTTGGAAAGGTGCTATATTGGGCTGAGGGTGCATCAAGGACAGTGACTGATAAGTGAACAGAACCGGCTCAGATAGCAAACAGCAAACTACTGAGATGTATACAATGGCAAGAAACTTATAATGACCACAATGTCAGATAAACATCATAGCAAGGCACAAAATCTTTTTCCTCAATGCAAAAAATAATGCATACCAATAGAAATGAACTGACACCTTCAATTGTCAGTGATAAATAGCAACTAGGAAATGTTCGAACTTTAGAATATTTAAAGTCAACCATCAACAGCACAGGAGATTGCACTGCTGAGATCAGAAAAAAGATTATTGCAGAGGCCCTACAAAAAACATCACATGAAAAATCCATGGCAAGGGACAAACAGAAAAACCAAGTTACAACTATTAAGAAGCTATATCATTCCAGTGGCAACATAAGGTCGTGAGATGTGGGTCATGACATCTGCAATGGAAAAGAAAATATTTGCATTTGAAATGAAATGTTTTAGAATGGTCCTAAGAATAACATGGACAGAAAGACAAATCAACACAAACATCTACAAATATCTGAACATATAAGAAGACAGGCTCCTCAGAACAATAAAAAAAATGCAGGTATTTTAGACATATAAAAAGACACAATGCTTTAGAAAGATTAATCATGGAGGGAAAAGTTTTAGGACAGAGAGTAAGAAGCATGCCAAGACTACTGATAGACACAGGATATTGAAGACTTTCTGAACATGACACTGGAAGAGGCTGGGCAGCTTGTACAGAACCGAGAAGCTTACAAAGTGGCAGTGAGGACGTTCTATAAAGGTCATGTCACAAAGATGGATACTTCTTGATTTATCTTTTGCAATGTGTTCTCAATATCTATCTGTATGTTAAAGCATTTTTCTTTACAAATAAAGTCACATAAGAAATGCTGAGATGTCTAAGCCTTAAGAGTTCAACTTACTCCTGTGTATAGAATGGGTCAATTTGAGCAGGAGACACTGGAAGCACCTGTTTCTGGTTCAACAAATTCAGGCTAGTCTCTCCACGAGGTCCTCCAGGTGTGTGGAAGAGACCTTAAAAATATGATGAAACAATATTTATAGCGAAGTATCATCAACTTTAAATGTTTGAAGTATCATCAACTTTCAATGTTTGAAGTATCATCAACTTTCAATGTTTGAAGTATCATCAACTTTAAATGTTTGAAGTATCATCAACTTTAAATGTTTGAAGTATCATCAACTTTAAATGTTTGAAGTATCATCAACTTTCAATGTTTGAAGTATCATCAACTTTCAATGTTTGAAGTATCATCAACTTTAAATGTTTGAAGTATCATCAACTTTAAATGTTTGAAGTATCATCAACTTTAAATGTTTGAAGTATCATCAACTTTAAATGTTTGAAGTATCATCAAGTTTAAATGTTTGAAGTATCATCAAGTTTAAATGTTTGAAGTATCATCAAGTTTAAATGTTTGAAGTATCATCAAGTTTAAATGTTTGAAGTATCATCAAGTTTAAATGTTTGAAGTACCCGTTAAATTCTGAATATAAACCCATCCGATTGTAGGCCGATAACCTAACTATCCCTTCCCAAAAGTGGAGAAAGTCGATAGTCCGACTATAGACCGACATCCCCAACTTAACAAAGCCGGCAATAATGAACTTCATCATCATAAGAAAGAACCGACATGCTAAATGGAAATTAACACAAACTTTTGCAACTCTAAGAAAATAGCATTCCTTTCATTTGCTTCACTCAAGTAACTTGAATGAATCAAGGAATGAAACCCGAGTGGCTACTGTATTCTGGATCAATATATCCGAAAATAATGAATACCCGGTAGGCTGACTTCCCTATCCATGACTATAGACGGTTTATGAGGTGGCGAGACTTTGGGGAACAAAGTTTTTCCTGAATGAATTGTCTGTGTTGGGTGTCTGGACGTTATGACGCGGAACAGCGCTAGTGAATAGTAATTACTACGTAACTATTATGTCACTGGCTTCTGACAGTGACGTTTAAGTGGGAAATGATGAAAGGCAAGACAGCAAGATCACGTTTGTTTTTATAAGATACAGAAGAGTTTGAACTTTGTTCCTGGTTATGTTTACCATGTGGGGAGAATACGGTAATAAAATAAACATAACAGAGGATTGTGAAATTGATCTCTTCTTCCACTAAATGTACAGTGGTTGGGGGAGGGAATCAATTACGGTGCAATTTTACTACAAAATGCCTATGATGTGTTGTGATTTGGAACCCGTTTCAAATCTTCTATAAAGAAAGATTACATTTTAGTCACTTATCTGAATGGCATCACATAATGTGAGGGAAACGTGGATTGGTTGAGCCGATTGAAATGGGTAGGGCCAGTAGTCCATCTTCAGCCTCAGTGGGCTGGACTAATTAACAGAATATACAGAGTACCAGTATGTAACTACCGGTATTTGCCACCGAGTTCTCACAAAAATATTGCAGACAGTCATTCCCCGGCTTTGTTTTTAAAAGATACAGAATCAACAGTTTGAACTTAACAACGAGTTTGAACTTTGTGTGACCTGTATGTTTACCTTATACAGTAATATAAACATGAGGCACAGCTCAGAGGAGTTTCACTATTTATTTCTCTCCGCCATCCCCCCAACACTGCCTAAGTAGCAAAGTTTTGGATGTCAGTTACATGTTTGTGCAAGACCGTTGAATGTAGAAAAAGACCTCTGTACAGAATTAATTAGGACTTCATTCTTTATGTTTCTGATTATTGTCTTGGTCCCTATTTATATACTTGGAGTCGCATGTTAAAAATTGGCAAGGCCGACCAACACATGCACGGAAATACTCAAAATCTGCCTTTGATGTGTTTTTACATTTTCTGTACACAGGTCTTATAGCCTAGTAGACGGTCAGTAACTGTTGTAACATTTGCTTTACCCAAAATGAAAGTGTGTGACAGTGTTTAGACTACTGGTAGTCGGTGTTTCCCTACACAAACAAGACTGGGCCTTGATGATAAACATGTGTTACTGGTAGATCAGCTTAGGCTACCATATTTCGTTTTTTCACAGACCATTACCGTATTTTGGTCAATATATAAAAAACGGTAATACCCATTGCTAAAAATAGCATTTCCGGGGAAATTAAGCTCAGTAAAAATGGCGGGCATGGCATGTCGGAAATAACGATATAGACCTAGTAAGTGAGTTTTATCAAGAAATATCGGAGGTTTCGAAGGAAATATTGTATGATATATATAAATTAATGTAATTAGAGGCTTAGCAGTATGGTAGTACGCTCTAGATTGTTGGAGAGCCCTAGTCATTTTATCCTGGCTTAATATATCGGGACATGTGAGTTGTCACTGGCATTTTTTTTAAAGTGTTTTTCTCCTTTTTTACTGTGATTTGGACGTAATTTTTTTTTTTAATTTGATGTTACTCGATTATAAGACGAAGAGTATGAAGACATCTCTGTTTATTGTCCAAAAATTCTCGGGTTATACACGGAATTTAACGGTATGATATATTTTTGTGCTATGTATATGATATGAACACAAGGTACTCAGAATTCAAGTGTATAGTTATAATGAATATATGTAGACAGATCTTATTCAGAAAATGCAAGTAACAGGAGAGCTATCATATTATCAAATATTAATCAAGTGCCATGCCGAGTGGTGTAGGCGACCATGTTTCTGCACAACTCTCTGTTGTGTTGTTAATAATATCAGATGGTGATATGCCTCAGTAACAAGACATCCAGCAACTTCATTCTTTATCTTCCTCTGTCTCTTCTCATTTTGATCTTTCCGGTGGTTACTAAATGTACAAGTATTGCTCTTCGCATTATTATATGTCCACAATTTTTGACTGTCTACTAATTTTTGCTATAATTTGTCATTTTACTTCAGCATATCTGAGGACTTCTACATTATTTTTCTTAGCTGTCCATGGAATCTACAATCATATTATCATACATATATATATACAGAACACTCTTATAAACAACACACAAAATGTGTATTATCATATATCTACATCATTCAGCTTCTTGTTCTGCGTTCATTATCCAAGTCTACATCTTTTGGACGAGGACATAAGTGTGTAGTGGTGGTGGATGAGACTGTTATGAAGAGACTGATAGAGTCTGGAATTGTTCGTGGAAATAGTAAATGGGGATGATTGAGCGGAGGTAGAATAAGGTAGATATACAACTGACGGGTTATGGGATCAATTAGTGTATCATCTGCTGGAAGAGAACCATGGCGATGCCTGGAGTGTAAGATTGTAAGTTCAGAAATTAATAATCATTTTCAAACTCCTGGTTAGCAATCTGAAGTTCAGAGAATTGAATGCACATGTGACTGGTTAAAACACAATCAGCTTCAGCATGACAGGAATTAGAAAATAAAATATTTACAATAACTGTGAATATCTTGAATAAAACATTAACAATGCAGAAGACAGAGATAGAGAGAATACAGTATAATCGGACACCAGACAACAAGCTGCCAGATATTTGCATCAATGGTAAGTTACATGCAAACTTCAGCTTGTATCAGCTGTCAGATATTTGCATCAATGGTCATCAGTTACAAGCAAACTTCAGCTTGTATAAGCTGTTAGATATTTAGAAAGCAAATGTAATGTTTTTGGGTGTTAAACAAAAAAATGAGAGGCAAAACAATAAACCTGTTGTTGGTGGTGCAGGAGTAGAAGTTGACATTTGTCGCAATGTTGGTGATGAATGGTTGCGGCCATGCTCTGGGGTTGCAACCTGTGTTGGATGAAATATAAATATAAAAGACATCAATCAATCAATAAACTTGTAACCCATCAGGGTCGTAAGGGTACCACATTGGATGCTTCAGCACACAGTCATATAGCGATTTATATCTTCAACGATGCGGAGGGGTGAGGAAAAATCTTGTCCTGTCCATTCCTTGATGTTGTCTGTCCATAAAAGACATATTTACTATTTAAATATAAGATGATATGACAGAGATAGACATCTAAACAATATATAATACAACAATAAATCAAGCAAATTAATTTCTCATTCAAATCAATGTGTTGCAGGGACCAGAAAGGGTAAGAGACCTGTCATGTATGCCATAGGAAGCAACTAAGAATATTTTGGAACTGTGCTGACTATTCCATTCCAAAGAGACAAAGCATGTGTAATTTAAATAAATTTAATAATTTGCTACAAACATCCTCACACCTCTTAAATAAAAAGGAAATACTACTGAATACAATATTCAATAGTTTGTATTCACTGCAGCAAAACTGAAATCCAACAGGTAAAGCTTGGAACAGGACAGTGAAGTTTTGCTAATCAGTGGAAACACACATAATAACACACAAATTGACATTTCGACCAAAAGGCCTTTATCAAGACTACATGCACAACAAAAAATTATCAGCAAGAACATTAAAAAATATGGTTTAATCAATATATCACTCTTCATGGCAGAGCAAAATGTGGACGTCAATAGCATTGTCTTTTGTTGTTTTACCATTTTATTAGTCCCATATGGCCTAGCACCTGAACCTTCATGTCTTTGGCTCGGGTGGGTGGGCTTCCCCAGCCTGAAACATCCTTCTAATCTATCAACAGAGTGTGGCAACTCTGGTTTAGCATCCAATGTGCCTTTGTGATTGACAGAACAATGCTTTACTGGGTATCAGTCCCAGAGATGGAAAATGTAGTCATAAAGTTGCAGTTGGGATACTATGTCTATTTCAGAAAAGGTGTTAAGCAGCTAGAGAACTAGAACTAGAATCAGACGGTTATTTGTTCACTATACTTAACTAGTTCTCATCCGACAGCCTGGTTATGGTACAGAAAACACTTGAAAGTAGAGTTAGAATTTGGGTGCTCCATCTTCTTAGATAAAATTCTGTTCTCTGGCAATGTTAAGATCTGGTCCAAGTGTGAGTTTATACACGCATTAGACAACTGATCTGTTCTCTCATTTCCTTGTATTCCATAGTGAGATGGTATCCACTGTATGGCTACCACCTTATGCTTGCTACACAATTCAGTCAGTTGTGTTTGCACGTCTGGTAGTGTTTCAAAATAAACATAAATGACACTTACATGTGACATATCTGATGCTGTCGGACTAGAGTACAGACTTTTCACTGGAGGCCCTCCAACTTTGCTTTTAACTAATTCTCTTCTGCAAAAGAAGATTTGTTCATTATTATGTTAATTAGGAAAAGATTGATTAGACATGAACTAGAAAGGAAACATTACATTGATTAGACATGAACTAGGAAGGAAAAGCATGTCTTGAATTATTGGGGTAACAAATACATACATTTGTTATGCAGGAAAGAAAATATATTAAAATCTATAACAGGTTAATATATAGAAGGTCATAATTTGTATAGAATAGTAATATTAAAATCTAGAACAGTTTAGAAGGTCATATCTTGTATAGGATAGTGCTATTCAACTATTGTTGAATTTTGAGGTGCAACTAATACATTCAATTGTATCATCCACATAATGTGGAAAATCAAAACGGCTTCAAAACAACGAGCACATTCAATCTCTAGTTGTGGGCAGTTGAGACACGACCACCATCTCCACTCTACCACTGAGCAGAAAAAGGGGTAGTAAGAAATTATCAATGCTAAACTAAACATCTCACAAGTAAACACACTTTTCTGATATAAATATTGGAAATATTTTAGCATATACATTCCATACCAACTTTTATTATTTCACAAATCAGTTGATCTAACTATGATGAAATCTAACTATGATGAAATCTAACTATGATGAAATCTAACTATGATGAAATCTAACTATGATGAAATCTAACTTCTTATTCTTCATCGTTCTTCAGTCAAATATCAGGTTACAGCACCAATAGCATGAGATCTAACTATGATGAGAATTATTATTCTAATCGAATGTGTTTCCAAGCCTCAAAATTGGAGCAAAGAACAGTACTGCTGTCACCTGCCAGACATGTCATAAGAGGTGACTAAGGAGGATTTTGGGGTGAGTTGGATGCCCCATTCCATAAAAGATCAAAATTACCCAGAAGCCATGCTGAAGTTGGCTGTGTCAGGCCAAAAGGTGCAGATATAGTAACTAAGCTGTAAACCACAACACAACAATAATCTGTTGTCTAGACCACAATCTGTAGGAGTCTGAGAATGAACAAAAAAGAGGGAGATTATTCTAATTTCCAGGTATAATGCATCTTTATTTCTTTCCCGCCTGGATCATAGGAGTACCATATTGGATGCTTCAGCGCACAGAGTCCTCCAGCGATGTATATCTTCAACGATGCGGAGGAGTGAGGAAAACTCTTGTCCTGTCCATTCCTTGAATATTGTCTGTCCATGTTATTATTTGTTTTCCTCCACCTTCAACGGTTCCTTGCAGTATTGCTGTTGATAAGGAATAATGCCTGCATACATGACCAAACCATGCTAGTTTTCATCATTTCACTACTGAAAGCTATGGTTTCTGTGAACCTGCATAAATTTCTTCTATTTCTGACATTATATTGTATGATGTATATGAGAACATGAAGCACAATTTTGAGGTTTGGTAGATAGTGACACACATTATGTGTGCTATAACAAGATGGGAGTTATCTAAGTTAGAATAGAGAAACACTGCTTTATAACAAGTACATGAAAGCACTTTGGTATCAAGAAATCACTTTTCTTAACTATTATATTAACATTATTAACTATTATATTAACATTCTCTGGCGGAGTGGTCTGTGATCACTTGGTCTGTGATGGCCAAGGTACCAAGTTCGATCCTCACCACAGGCAATTGTGCATCTGGACCATTCAGAAAGCACTGACAAACTACTGGACGCACTTATGTTGCCTAGAAAATCACTACTGCCCAAAAAGTCCTGGGTTGATAGCCACTTCCTGAATAGGATATGCTACCAATTAATATTAACATTATTAACTATTATATTAACATTACTAACTAACCTAACAACAACACATCAATTCATTTTAACTACTTGCACTGAGTACAACAAGAAAGACAGAAGCAATGAAAATCTGAAAAACACCAAGCCCACTAAACATACAAACAGATAACATCAAGCCCACTAAACATACAAACAGATAACATCAAGCCCACTAAACATACAAACAGATAACATCAAGCCCACTAAACATACAGATAACATCAAGCCCACTAAACATACAAACAGATAACATCAAGCCCACTAAACATACAAACAGATAACATCAAGGTGAAAAATGTTCAGGATTTCAAATATCTAGGAAGTATTTTCAACCTAGAATTAAACATTTTGTTGCAAGAACTTGCAACAAGAGAACTCTTCCACCCCTGACACAGCAAGGCAAACAAGGGCCACAGCACATAGATAGATAGATTAAACATAGACAGAAAGATATAAACAGGGTGTCAAAAACAAATGCAGTGAATTATCAGCTTTTGCCACTACATAAACATCCAATGACAAAATTCTAAGTCAAACAACAAATGATAAAGAGTATTTTTCTACCAACACTCTATTACCAATGTCAAGACTTGGAAACTAACATCTTCACAAGAGAAAGCTAATAAAGTGAAATTAAATGCGTAGAAAGGCTGTCTGTATTACTAGATTAGACAGATTAAGCAATAACGACATTAGAAATAGAAAAGGCATTATATCATACATTGAAGGGGTGCAAAGGGTTTCAACCTGCTTGTGTGTGAATCCCAGGGTTAGCACACAAAAATCCAAGACCCTAAAAGTAGCTACTCGTGGTACACCCTGGAAACAGAAATACAGCTGCTTGTGCCATTTCTGGCCAACACTTTTGGGGATCATGTCCATGGATGTGGAGGGTGTAGATGGAATTAGAATTAACTGCAAAAAGATGAAATATCTCTGACATCTCTGCGCCAATGCATACAGCAGCACTGTTGACACACAGTGATGCAAAGCATTATGATTTGGTCAGCAGAAATGCAGATGCATTGAAGGGGCACCAATGTGGATGTTCCATTGAAGAGGTACCAATATTGATGTTCCATTTAAGGGGCGCCAATGTTGATATTCCAATATGGGAAGATGTCATCATGATGTGGCAGCGCATTCAATACACATTGAATCTGTAAAAGGTAACAGACGCTAAAGGGCAGCGTTGTGTATGGGAAACTATAGAATGGAAATGGTGTTACAATTGTCCAGCACAAAACTGGTCAATGGACATGTTGTTCATGGTTGAGAACACACAAAAGTCAACACCTCCCACCACAAATGATCCCATTCAAAGTAGGAGTCATGACACAGGTATTGAATATGCCAACTTGAACATGCACTCCAGGGTATGGAAAATGTTTTGACTACAGCTCACAAAGAAAAAGCTTCGAACAAATTTCGGGGAGCATATTTCTGACCAAAGCAGTGTTGAGATTTGGACACTGGGCAATGTAGATGGACAGCATGTCCTTGAGAACATAGCAAACCTAGCCTAACTTGACTGTCACCATTTCCCAACATGGATCATACAGAGAGAATTGGGTTCAGTATCCAAGGGCTCAGAGGAAAATGATGTCTTTTTTGCACAAGATTTGTTCTCCCACTTCTTCAAAGCTCCTCGTCCAAGACAGGTGCAATCTGCCTACTTCTTTGGGTGATAAATGCAATGGCAAAGAGTCAAAACACAAGACAGTATTTGGTGATGAATTGGAAAGCCATCACAAGTGGACAAGGTGAGTGAGAAATGTACATTTAAAATCCCAGTGCCTTGACGTGTTTGGCAAAGCAGCACCTCGCCTAGGAAGGTGTATCGACCCTAAGTAATTAGACTGTCGCTGCTGCTCAACACATTCATATAGAAGAAATTAGGTCTAGGACCTAGGGACACAGAGGGTGGTAATCGAATGGTCTTTCTACATGAAGAATAGTTCGCAGGCTGTGAAGGGCCTCGCTGGAGGAAAGATGCTCGGTAGCAAAATACCATCATGATATATACTCCCTCTGAGCAGAAGGCTTCTTCAACAGACAGGAATGACGTTAAGCCAAAATTTGAAGTCTCCTGGATAAGAAAGACAGCTCTGAGAAACCACCACACTGCATATAGAAAGTCAAAGCAAGTAGCTGACAATTCTTGGGATTAGTGACAAACAAACAATCATGCACTGAATATACCACATGACAACAAATACAATGGTTTTGACATCTTACGAGAATGAAATACACCCAACTCACATAATAACTCATTGCCTATAATGAAACATGATTAGCTGCAGAACCAGAGGAAGACCAAGAAAAAAATAAGATAACTTTTTTAACAAACATGGACATAGTACAACTGAGGCGAGACATGTGGTCTAGAGCACAAAAACTAAAGTTCCCCTTCCCCCTAAGTTTAACGGCAAGTGTGGATCAATAGCGTCACTATCCACCTGAGGCAAGACAATAGGCAATATTACTAACCGTATGGAACCTTGTCCTGATAAAGCTGAAGACAATGAACCAGGCTGACCACCTGATTTTTGCCCAGGGCTATGACCCCCCACTGATGACCAAAGTCGTGGGCTAGTCTGAGTTAAAAAAATACAAGAAAAGGGTAAGTAATTTATCTAATTAAATATATTATACAGCATACAAGGTTGCTGTAAGGTTCATATATTTTTGTCATTCCATCTATAGCTCTCTTAACAATATCAAAACTGTAAAATCATCTAATGTCAACATTGATTTGATGGTTTAGCATTATTCCATTGGCAGTGAAACAAGATAAATGATTCTTCGTATATGTTCTTTAGACTAGTACGATGTAGTCTCGAGAATAGAATGCATTGTTCTGGGCATGTAGAGCAGACAGGAAGTCTGTGAATATTACTAGTTTTTGTGTAGATGTGTAGCATCATATTACTAGTTTTGTGTGTGTGTGTGTGTAGCATCATATTACTAGTTTTGTGTGTGTGTGTGTGTGTGGATGTGTAGCATCATATTACTAGTTTTGTGTGTAGCATCATTTGTGTAGTATTTGATGATGATGTATGAGAGTGTTTCTTATATTGTGTTCAACTCTGCACCAAAGTTGTTGCAGAACTCTCCACAAGGAGCAGATAACAGGCTTCTGAAGAGGAGCAAGAACTGAAGTCCAACTCTTTTTCTTCACCCAGAATGTAAAGGACAATTTTCAGCAAGGGAAGAGTAAGGTCACCATCTTTGTAGACCTAATGCAAGCATGTGACACGGTATGGAGAAAGGGACTATTTCTAAAAATGCAAAACATGGGCATTTATGGGAAAGTGTACAAATGGATTAAGAACTACCTAAGAGACAGAACCATACAAACTGCAGTAAACAACAAACTATCATCCAAATACACGCTAGGGTAGGGCTACCCCAAGGCTCAGCCCTTAGCTGCACCTTATTCTTAATCTTTGTAAATGATCTCCCTGACTTGCTTAAGACCCACAAAGCCATGTTTGCAGATGACCTTGTCATATAAACAAATGGATCAGACTAACACCAGAGAGACATAGAAAAACTCTTCTCACAATATCAAAATATCAGAAAACTGACAGTAAACACCAGTAAAACCACATATATGATATTTACACTTAGCAACAACAACAAAAAAACAAGAAGAAACTTAAAATCACTCTTGAAGGAGCTCAAATAAATCGCAAAGAAAACCCAATATACCTAGGCATTCAGCTGAACAGGAGGCTAACCTTCAACAACTTTATTAACAATATCACAGAAAAAGCATCTAGGAGATTGAACCTGCTAAAGTGACTTTCAAGTACATTCTGGGAATATGACAAGACAACACTTAGACATGCATACATAGGATACATCAGATTCATATTTATAATCTCCCATTGCAGGCCACATCATCAAAAAACTCTTGCACACACTTGGACAGAGTTCAAAGCCAGGCTCTCCGCTTCATTTGTGGTTGCATGAGATCAACACCAACAGTGGCCTGTGAACTCGATGTAAACATAGAGCCACTAGACATTAGAAAAGAAATGGCATCTATAGAAGCTGTGGAAAGATACAAATGACTCCCACAAAACCATCCTAACAAAGAAGTAGTCAAAAATGGACATATTGCAAAACAAGACTAAAAAACAAAAATGCACAGTACAGCTAGCAGAAGAACTAAACAAGAAACATCATCTTCCTTAAGGTAGAGAGGAATCTGATGAGTATCAAATATCCCACCAAATGCATCCCTCAAACAGCCCCAAATAAACACAACATTGAAAAGTCAGTAACCAAGGCAACACACCAAAACACTTTTAAGTCCATTACAGAATATTGACTCCTACCACAAGGACTGGATTCAAGCATGGCATATAATTTGTCACTGAAAGCACCTCAATGTGATCAAATACTCCTCTGGTTTTACAGCTGTGATGTTTATCTATATGCTGTGACCCTTGTTTGTCTTGCGGCATCAGGGGTAGAAGAGTTCTCTGGAGATGGCCTTCTTCTGTGCTGTTTGTAAGCTTGTTCCTGTGGCTTCTTTGATTTCTGTGATCTATTTTTTACAGGGTCTGACTCTGTCATTGTCCAGGTTTGGCACCCATTGCACAGTGATAAGATAATAATAGTCTTGTTGTATAATGCAACTTTAGTGTCTACGTTCACATTTTTATTCTTAAAAATATGTGTCATCTGTCCTAGTATCTGGTATAATTTGTTGCATCTATTGTGTATCTCTTTACTGTTTTTCACTTGTTTGTTTTGCGTTTGCTCCATTGTAATCAGCACGGATATCCGTGTGATTTCTGCCGGGAGCGTGATTATGTTGTGCCACCGTTATGCGCCTTGTAGGCCTAGCACATCCGATTTCGGTATGCCTTGACAATTCGGGTGGGCTACCCTAGCATGTGACAGCCTCCCTATCTGTCGCCAGGCACGCGCGTGTGTGGTGACTCTTTGCCCAGACGATTTTTGCTGACGTCTGTCTCACACAAGGTGTTCCACTGCCTATGAACTTGCCTCGTGTAATTGGACGTACTGTGCCCATCAGGTACTGAACCATTTCTCATCCATGAACCTTGTTCCTTAAGAGGAACAACTCAACAGAAGAGTTGGACCCTGGCTCTTTCGCCCTCTTAGCCGAGGTGTCATTCACCGACATCGTGAACCCCTTGCCCAAGTTAGAGTCTCACACCACGCGTTTGAGAGCAAGGCGTTCTCGAGCTGAGCGACCTTGTCCCAATAGCGCCTGAGCCCATCAGGCGCTGAACTCTTTCTCTCTACAAGTGTATTTCCGGTATTGGAAAGCTTGACAGTAGAGTTGGGCCAGGACTGCCATCTTTGTCCCTTTTTTGCCTGAGCCTTTCGGTTACTGCACCTTTTCTCTTTGCGAGCATGTTTCCGGTATAGGAAGACTCGACATTAGAGTTTGGCCAGGTCTTTTTGCTGTGCTAGACGCCCATTATTGGGTATGGGACTCTGCCTATAAGGAAATCAAGTAACTAGAAGCTCATCACAAGCTAACAGAGATTGTAGTTCCCATTTCCGTAATCGTTTTCACTTTCTATTTGTAGTTGCCGCTGCCCTCTAGCGCTGTTCTGCTGTCATTTTTCCATTGTACTCAGTATGAAATCTACTAGCTTCACTGTATGTGGTGTTGCTGGTGGTGTCGGAGATATTGTCTGTCTTTTAAGCATTCAAATCTCTTTCCATCTGCTACCTCTGCCACGATCCCCAAATGATTTGGCCAGAATCAGCTCGAGCTGCTGTATTTCTGTTTCCAGGGTGCACCGCGAGGAGGTACATTTGGGATCTTGGTTATCTGCTAACCCTGGGTCCGCCGAGAGCAATGCGTTCCATTTGCACCCCTGTTTTTCCCTCCACTCATTATGCTTCCTAAGTAAGTGGTTACCTGTTTAAGGTGTTTAATATCGATGGAGATAGTAATATTTCTTTCTTTCTTTGCTAGTGTCATTGTTTCAGTCTTTTCAATATTAATCATCATGTTGTGTGGAGTCTGTTCATATGTTCGTGCAATTTTTCTTCTGATGTCGCTATTAGTACTTGGTCGATTGCATTGAGTAGTTCGTTGAATTTATCATTCATGTTATATTCTTTGTTGGTATTTGTTAGTTTACAGATGTGGTTGATATATGTTATAAAAAGTAGAGGGGATAGGACACACCCCTGGTGAACTCCTGGTTGTATTTGGAACTTATTGCACACTCCTGTATTAGCATAAATGTCCTTACATATATTGATTAAATGTTCTGGAACTCTGTATATTGATAGTGTTTTCCAAAGTTGTTGTCTGTCTACTCTGTCGACGGCCTTATCTTAGACAACGAATGTGATGTATTGTTTGTTTGTTTTGCGTTCGCTCCATTGTAACCATCACGGATATCCGTGCGATTTCCGCCGGGAGCGTGATTACGTTGTGCGACCGTTATGCGCCTTGTAGGCCTAGCACATCCGATTTCGGCATGCCTTGACAATTCGGGTGGGCTACCCTTAGCCTGTGACAGCCTCTATATCTGTCTCCAGGCACGCGTAGTGGTGACTCTTCGCCCAGACGATTTTTGCTCTCGTCTGACTCGCACGAGGTGTTCCACTGTCTATGAACTTGCCTCATGTAATTGGACATGCTGTGCCTGTGCCCATTGGGTACTGAACCGTTTCTCATCCGTGAGCCTGGTTCCTTAAGGGGAAGAACTCAACAGAGGAGTTGGACCCTGGCTCTTTCGCCCTCTTAGCTGAGGTGTCATTCACCAACATCGTGTACCCCTTGTCCAAGTTCGAGTCTCACACCACGCGTTTGAGAGCAAGGCGTTCTCGAGCTGAGCGTCCTTGTCCCAATAGCGCCTGAGCCCATCAGGTACTGAACCCTTTCTTTCTTCAAGTGTATTTCCGGTGTAGGAAAACCTGACAGTAGAGTTGGGCCAGGGCTAAATCGTTGTCCCTTTCTTGCCTAAGCCCAATGGGTACAGAATCCTTTCTCTTCGCGAGCATATTTCCAGTTTAGGAAGGCTCGACATTAGAGTTGGATTAGGTCTTCTTGATTTACCAAACGCCAATGAATGGGTCTGGGTCTCTGCCTGTAAGGAACACAGGTAACTAGAAGCTCAGCTCGAGCAGACGGAGCTTGTAGTTCCCCTTTCCTAGGGACTTTTCACTTTCTATTTGCAGTTCGCACTGCCCTCTAGCGCTGTTCTGCCTTTTCATTGTTTCATTGTACTCGGTATGAAATCTATTTGTCTCTCGCCATGCATCTACCTTTACATGCATTTTACATTGGCCGCCCCTCCAATGTTCGGACTGGACTGACTAGCTTCACTGTATGTCGACAGTGTCGCTATATGTGGTGATGTCGGAGATATTGTCTGTCTCTTGTGCAGTCAAATCTCTTTCCATCTGCTACCTCCACATTCTCGGACACGATCCCCAAATGATTTGGCCAGAATCAGCTCGAGCTGCTGTATTTCTGTTTCCAGGGTGCACCGCGTGGAGGTACATTTGGGATCTTGGTTATCTGCTAACCCTGGGTCCGCTTAGAGCAATGAGTTCCCTTTGCACCCCATGTGATGTATAATTCTTTGTTGTTTTATGTGGCTCTTTCTGTAAGTTGTCTAAGTGTAAAGATAGCATCTGTACAGCTTTTATTCTTACTGAAGCCCATTTGGATGTTTTTAAGTTGTGGTTCAATGTATGATCGTAATCATTGTTCTAATTTGCAAATGAACCATGAAAGATTTTATTGTTAAAGTGCTAGGACTTTTAAAAATTACCATAGTATAATGCTGAGAGTGGTGATCGCCAAGTAAATATCCTGGAAGAAATGGAGTGGAGTGACTCTGGGGTATATTCATCGAATGGACTGGACTACTTGGTGATAATGACATGAAAGAATCTGCGAGAGAAAAACAGTAATAATTAATTACATCTTGAGATGTATTATTTTAGCTATTGCTTATAAAATAACATTATTATATATTATTATTATTAAAGAAAAATAAGTTTCAACAACAAGCTGAAAAATAACTCTTGCCACTGCTAATCAATGTTCATTATTAATTTGAAATATACACAGCATGGGTTATCAATAATTGGTGAATCTGCAGTAAAACTGTTTACCAACAAGTATTCACATAAAACACAAAGAAATACATGATAATAGTGAGTGTGTAAATATTTGTTACACATACCAACCACTGCTAATACAGGTCAAAGAGAAGACAAACAATAAAAATAATTATAACTGCAAATGTACTACAGCAGACATTTAATAACAAACAAAAAAATTATGGCAGCAATGACAAATGACACATCCATCATATATTGTGGTAAAAACCAATAGGCCTATTTTAAAAAGAACAAAATAAAACAAATGTGACTGGAAACAAATGGAGTGACAAAACAAAGCCCCCCCCCTAAATAAATGAATTATTTGTAAGAAAACAAAATGGCCGTACTCTATCGCTACGTGGTATCTTTGATTTGATTCACAGGCTACATCTGGGATTATGTTGCATCTTTTTAAAGATTCTTACTTTTTTGCTAATTTAACCCTTTTCAGTTTAGAGCTAACAATTCAACAAATGAAAAAGGGAAAGTCACCTGGATAAGATAATGTAACAATAGAAGAGATTGATGCAATAGGTGATTTCGGCACAGAAGTAATAACAAAGATATTGAATGATATTTGCAACACTGGTTATTTATTAAAATCCAAAGTAATAACATTACCTAAAAAACTGGGAGCTATTGAATGCGATGACCATCGCACCATAAGTTGAATGTGTATTATGACTAAAATTTTACATAGAATCATCATGATTAGAGTAAGAAGAAAACTAAGGCCAGAAATCTGCAAAGAACAAAACAGTTTTGTAACGGTAAAAAGGACAAATAATGCCATCTATATCATTAGAATGTTGATAGAAAGATCAATTGAAGTGAAGACAGATCTATTTTTGTGTTTCATTGAATATACGAAAGTATTTGACTGAAACATAAGGAAATCATCAGTATGTTCAAGGATATCAACATTGATAGTAAAGACCTTAGAATAATAGAGAACATATATTGGCAACAAACAGCAGCAATCAAAATCAACAACCAAATAGGGGAATTTCATCCAATAAGACAAGAAGTTTGACACAGGTGTGTGCTATCACCTGTAATGTTTAAATATACAATGAAATAATTTTTAGATTTATAGTAAATATGCCATGAATAGCTGTTGGTGGGTATAATGTGAAAAACCTGAGATATGCTGACGACATGATTCTGGTAGCAAAGAGTGAAAAAGAACAACAATTGATTACAATTATAGTAGAAGAAAGCGCAAACAGAGGTCTCAGCTTGAACACCAAGAAAACAGAGGTAATGGTTATATATAAAACATCTAACCCTTCTAAATGTACCATCAAGGTCAACGGACAGTTCTTAAACAAGTAGACAAATTTAAATATGTGGGAACAATTATTACTTCAGATGGTAGATGCGTCACTGAATTAAAAAGTCGAACAGCACAGGCAAAAGCAGTATTCCAGAAGATGAGGAACATCTCGTGTAACAATTCATTATCAATAGAAGTCAGAAAGAACATACTAAAATGTTACATAGAGCCAATAATGTTAATATTTATATGGTAGTGAAGCATGGACAATATTGCAAGAAAAAATCTGGAGGACACAGAGATGTGGTTTTATAGAAGAATGTTGAAAATATCAGGGACAGCTAAAAGAGTAGCTAATAAATTATAATAGTAGCTAATAACTTATAATTCTAATACTGGTCAACTCAAATAGAGAACTTTAAAAGTGAAAATGACAACCACAGTTTCTGGATATCTTATAGGATACCTACTACCTACATTACATTGATAATGCATACTGTATACAATAATACATGATATGATACTTTCCTTCAATGTAGTTTATAGTTTATTTATTATTTTATTATAATTTTATCATCATCATAATCATTAGCATATTATTACTAATAGGCATTAGGACAAAATTTTCAAAATGGGGTTACATAATTATAAAGACCACAGTTAGATAGCCCTTGAAAATTGCAATCCAACGATGCCTCAACCAAGCCTGTACGTCAATTCAGAAAAAAGTTACGAATTTTTTTCGAATTAATTTTTGCCTCGAGATAATTACATGGAACATATAAGGAAATATGAAATGACAGTTGTCAAAAAGTTGCGGCCCTGCCTTGGAACTGAGCCACTAATTTATAAATATCAACGTTATTTGTACTAAAAAACCTAACAAATTATACATTTTCTTGTTCGGGAAGACAAGACGCACCTGTTGATTACATTGTGTTAATGTTCCGACGCAGGCAGAGTTAATAAATAATTAACAATGGAGTCTAATTAGCATAAATGCAATTGTATGTTTAATATTCATTTCTCACATCTAATAATTATTTGTACTAAAAACCTAATAAATTATACATTTTCTTGTTCGGGAAGACAAGACGCACCTGTTGGTTACATTGTGTTAATGTTCCAACGCAGGCAGAGTTAAGAAATAATTAACAATGGAGTCTAATTAGCATAAATGCAATTGTATGTTTAATATTCATTTCTCACATCTAATAATTATTTGTACTAAAAACCTAATAAATTATACATTTTCTTGTTCGGGAAGACAAGACGCACCTGTTGGTTACATTCTAATAATTTTCCGACGCATCCAGAGTTAATAAATAATTAACAATGGCATCTAATTAGCATAAATGCAATTGTATGTTTAATATATTACATTTTTTAATTATTTAGGATAAAATATATTGCAAACTGTACATTTTTGTGTTTGTGAAGACAAGGCGCATTTGTTGATTATATTGTGTTAATGTTCCGACACAGCCAGAGTTAATAAATAAGTAACAATGGCGTCTAATTTGCATAATTACATTGAAATATTTAATATATATTTATTGCATTTTTTAATTATTTAGGATAAAATATATTGCAAACTGTACATTTTTGTGTTTGTGAAGACAAGGCGCATTTGTTGATTATATTGTGTTAATTTTCCGATGCAACCAGAGCCATAATAATGGCGTCTAATTAGCATAATTAAAATCTCTTCTTTGCTCCCCTTTATGGCAACACGCATATGGCTGGCAATGTCATCTCAGCCCTCTTTGTATCTGAAATATATTTTATTATTATTATTACTGGCATTTGGTATCACAGGTACATAAACAATTCTATTTCAAAGGTATGGGTGAAATACTAGGTAGGTATGTGCACCAAATTTTCAAAATGGTTTGACATCATTATGAATATTCTTTTTCCTATATTAGTGATATTTAATTAGCTCTATATAATTAAATACTTTATTATATATGTTTTGTAGTGTGGATATTCTTATGTAGAAAATTTGATGATAAAAAACAAGAGACAAAGATATAAAAAAGAATGAGAAAGTTTGGAAGATGCTGCAGTTGACGTTCTCTACATTGATGATTTATTATTAGGTCTAATGAAAGGAGAACGCATCTCTCAAATTAAAATGAACTTTATGAAATTTCCATGAGAGAATTATAAGAATTGGACTTCATAGAACAATATATATTTAATGTACAATGTGTTTCTTGTATAATTATCCACATTAAACATGACGATTTGACTAAGAAAACACTTAGACTTAAGTCTAAGTCGTCATGGCGACGGACGCAGGATAGCACACGCACCTATGCATTGTTTTGTACCAATAATTTCAATTATTTTACATATAAATCTTAGATTTTTTACTAGTATCATTTAAAAATGAATTAAAGAAATTAAAAGAGGCAGGAATTGTAGTTGTTAAACGTCAATTTCTTCAAATAAGAGACATTTCAGAATTATCGACGCGGCAGTAAAGATTAGCGGTAAACAAGATGGCCGCTGAGGAATGCGTGACCGATCTGCAGTGCGTGTGTTTAAAATTCGATAATAATTACAGGCAAGTTCCAAAAATAGTGAAATTTCGTATATAAAGAGAAAAATGGTTGTTTCATTTGTTAGACATGGTTACAACATTGTATTTTATTCAAATTAATACATATACGTGTGCAAAGAGAAAAAACACTTACCTAGGCTTATTTAATTGCTTGGTGAAAAATGTACACAGCGTACTTTCAACTTCTGGTTACGTAATTCGATGCACAAATGAATGAGAAAAAATAAACAGTTGCCTTTTATAAACAATAAAGTTGCGTCGCGTTGTCTAAAGACAATTACATTGGTCAGTGTTTCACGTGATGCAAAAAATGGATTCTTGGACGCTACAAAAACAAGGGAAGTAATTTAAGCCACATTCACTTTCACGTCCCCTTACGATTTCCTAATGCCTATTACTAATAATATGCTAATGATTATGATGATGATAAAATTATAATAGTCAGTGAGTTAAGTCTAAGTGAGTGAGGAGTGATTGTTTAGAAAGCAGATAAGAGTATTTCTTACCATTTCCTTGAAAACTTTCTGTACCATGTCCTGGTGAAAACATTCTATTTAATAATACTGTTCCTAACACAAATTGTGCCTATGCCGAACGTAAGACAGACAAGTTGTGATTTTTTTTAAATTACAATTACACTGCGACAGTGCTCTTTCAAATATGAATCTTTTCAAAATATCTTAGAGTGATTCCCCCTCATAGTAGCGTCTTGCTGGGTATTCGTGTTTTTTTAAGTAATATACATTATTATTATTATTATTATTATTATTATTATTATCCGCATCATCAAGTGTAGGGCCGACAGACGTAGGCGATTATAGATCACAAGTCTTTTATCCTTGAATCAAGATCGCTGTTTGCTCTCTGCCATGTAAAAAAGTCACAAGTAATACTTTCCAATATAAAAATATAACCAAAATAAAGACTGTGTATCTTATATTGCATGGACTATAAACAAGAAAATTCAAAGTGAATTGGAGGCTACAGAAATGTGGTTTCTGAGAAGAATGATGAAAATACCATGGACAGCCAAGAAAACTAATGCAGAGGTTCTCATTGATGCTGGCGTAAAAAGATCAATCATATCATACATTAGAGGCAGACAGTCAAGGTTTCTGTGGCATGTGCTGAGAAGAACACAGCTTGACCACTGGAAAGATCAAAGGGAGAAGAGATAGAGGTCGACAAAGAGAAAAGTTACTATATGGGCTTGTATCGTGGCACGGTAGAAGCTCACCAACCGAGCTTATTGACAACACAAGAGACAGAGAGTCGTGGAGAAACATGATCGCCTACGCCAGTCGGCATGGCACTTGATTGATTGATCTTATATTGACGATCGCCCGTGTGTTGCCGGGGCCCGTAAGGGGAGCAAAGAATAGCAACACTGTTTACCTTTCATGCATGTCGTAAAAGGCGACTAAGGAGGTTATGGGATGGAGTTGGCTGTCCCATCCCATATAGGGTCGGTGACCCAAAGCCATTCTGAAGTCGGATGTGTCAGGCCGAAAGGCGCAGATATCGCAGCAATGTTGTAAACCATGACACAGCGCATTCCGTTCTCCGGACTACATCCTGCTAATCTGCAGGAGTGTGAGAACGAACGCAGAAGAAGAAGAAGAAGAGATATTACTACTCTCAAACAAGATTCGAAATATATGGGTAGATTTATCCATTCCGCATCTGATGCCACATCTTGAAATCTGCACACGCTTTGTATGACATCATCAACACGTCCCATCCACGATATCCCTCTCTTAAGTCTGCTGCCTTTAACTTTCTGTATTTCGGAATGCAGCGGGTGATCCTTATCTGCATGCAGTACTGGATTTACATATAAGCTAAACAAGCTATCTAAAATAGCTTAGGGCCCTGTCAAGTCTAAATCTGGCCATGTCTGCATGTATTTGAAGGTACGCCCATGCACGGCAATACTGTAATCTTTGCTCTGCTGTTGGACAGCCAAGTAGGTACCGCATAGCTCTTGTCGATGTGTCTCTTGTGCACCCAAGTATGTTACGCATTGTTGCATTCTGGATTCTATCCAGTCGTTCTATCTGAGTTTGGCTAAAGTCAGAATTGCCAGTGCATATTCCACCACAGCCACCACCAAACCCCGGTATAACAGAAATAACAGCCTCTGCTCACACTGAGCAGCAGCCATAACCTTCATAGCTGCAAAGTCTTTGCATGCCCTTATGATAACGTGGTCAGCATGTTCCATGAAACCCAGACTTCTGTCAAAAAACACTCTCAGATTCCTCATTGTGCTGGTTCTTTCTAAACTTTTCCCGGACAACGAAACTTGTGGCATGTGTGCCTTTACCATGTGATTGTTCAAGGAAAACCCCGCCACGAATGCCTTAGAAGGATTTATCACTGCACCCGTATCTCTACACCAATTTGTCAGTCTGCCCAGCTCATTCTGTAGTTCCACGACACACTCTTCTCGATTTCTGCCCTGTCTATACACCAGGATGTAATCAGCGTATGACATCGTCTGCCAGCACATGTGATTTGATTGCTAGTGATATGTACTGTATACATTGAAAAGCTCAGGAGATAGAGACGATCCCTGTGGCATACCAGGGTTAATAACTGTTAGTGCCGATACCCAGTTACCACACTTAAGAACTACTATCCTGTGAATCAGGGCCGCACCACTGCACGACAAAAAGATTTACTGCAAGATTTAACTGTTGCTCCATCAAGATATCTAAGGACACCCTATTGTAAGCATCCTCAAGATCTATTGTACGCATCCTCAAGATCTATTGTACGCATCCTCAAGATCTATTGTACGCATCCTCAAGATCTATTGCGACCGCACATGCCTCCATGGGCGAATCAAACACTTCAAAAACAACCTGCGTAATAATGTCTGCATTCTGCCACATTTTCTTTCCTGGGCGATACCCACCTAACAACGTTGATAAACACTTATTTCTCTCAAGATGACACGATATCTTCTAGGCCACAATTTCCCCAAAAGCTTGCCTATCGTATTCTGCATTATTATTATTCTGTAGCCTTGTATCCTGGTGTGGTCCTTCCCAGGTTTGGGTAGTGGAACTAAATAGCTGGCAATCAGTCCTCTTTTACTTTGCCATTTAGAAGGCTATTATTGAATATGTCCGCCAATTCTCCCAACTACGCATTCGTTATCCGACTAATGTCATCGTATCTAATGCCATCTGGTCCAAGCGCCTTTCTAATTTCTTCAACTGTGATTATTATATGTTTTTCCATGCTGAAATTCTTACAGGTGTGTGTAATATTTTTCCTGATTTCTTGATATGCCTCAACATTTCTCTGACCAATTTGTGTTGTGTAGTGTGCCAGCAACACCGCAGCTTTTGTTTCGTCCGTCTTCTACCAGGCCGTATCATCGCTCTATAAATCGGCAATAGTCGTGCTTCTTACCAGACAATTCATGGATTTGTGTTAACGACACAGCAATTTTAGTGACTTATTTGGTGTAAATTATTGTTTGAAGATACGGAATTACGTGCTATGAGCGGTACCCTAAAATATGTATGCGTTACATAGGGGGCATCAGAATTTTAGAAATACTTAAGTGGGGCATGGTAAAAAAAAAAAAAAGTTTGGGAAACACTGAGTTAGGCTATATAAAACTCTGGTCACTTTTAGAGTGAGGTGGGGCAGTGCTTCATTGGTTGTTGGACACAGAACACATAATAATCATTATACTTGATTGTGCCCAATAATATTGTTTTAAAATTTTTTTCAAATGTTGTTTAAATTTTGTTTTTAGCTGTTTTAAATAATATTGCTTTTACCTGTCATCAGCTGTTTAAAAATCACCCGTTGTCGCGGAATAATACGGGGGGGGGGGGTGTTTTGACCCACTTCACATTTAAAGTGAACAAAGTTTAGCTATTAGCTGAACAAGAGTCCGGGTGTCGCCTCACTGAGAATCTGTGCTTTTATCAGTTCAGCTATTGGCTGTAAAAGAGTCCGGATGTCGCCTCACTGAGAATCTGTGCTTTTATCAGTTAAGCTATTGGCTGTAAAAGAGTCCGGGTGTCGCCTCACTGAGAATCTGTGCTTTTATCAGTTCAGCTATTGTCTGTAAAAGAGTCCGGTGTCGTCTCACTGAGAATCTGTGCTTTTATCAGTTCAGCTATTGGCTGTAAAAGAGTCCGGATGTCGCCTCACTGAGAATCTGTGCTTTTATCAGTTTAGCTATTGGCTGTAAAAGAGTCCGGTGTCGTCTCACTGAGAATCTGTGCTTTTATCAGTTCAGCTATTGGCTGTAAAAGAGTCCGGATGTCGCCTCACTGAGAATCTGTGCTTTTATAAATTAAGCTATTGGCTGTAAAAGAGTCTGGGTGTCGCCTCACTGAGAATCTGTGCTTTTATCAGTTCAGCTATTGGCTGTAAAAGAGTCCGGGTGTCGCCTCACTGAGAATCTGTGCTTTTATCAGTTAAGCTATTGGCTGTAAAAGAGTCCGGGTGTCGCTTCACTGAGAATCTGTGCTTTTATCAGTTAAGCTATTGGCTGTAAAAGAGTCCGGGTGTCGCCTCACTGAGAATCTGTGCTTTTATCAGTTAAGCTATTGGCTGTAAAAGAGTCCAGGTGTCGCCTCACTGAGAATCTGTGCTTTTATCAGTTAAGCTATTGGCTGTAAAAGAGCTACATGATCACAACTAAAGATATTATTTCATCATCATCTTTTGTGTAACAAGACAGAGAAGATGCGAGAAAAGTGGAGGGAAAAGATATAAAGAACAAGAATTATATATATATATATATATATATATATATATATATATATATATATATATATATATATATATATATATATATATATATATATATATATATATATATATATATATATATATATATATATATAGTTATGCTGATGGACACCACAAGCTCTCTATATTTCAGGCCGGACACGCTGTGCTTTGTAGATGTCTTTTTGGTCTACTCCATCGTAAAGCACAAAAACAAGACATGCCTGCTATGACCTGGCCTAGTGGTTAAATCGTTTTGTGCATATTAGGTAACTTAAGTACAGTTAAGTCATTCATTTACAGCAAGGATTCTCAACTTTTTCAAGTAGCGAGCACCGCCCACATGTAATCGTTAGTAATTACGAGCTCTCTATATTTCTATATTGAGAAATATATATAACCGAACACAGTGAAGTCAACCATCTACGACTCTTGAACTTACTAGCACTTTTAAACTCGATGGCACGAGCATGACCTTACGAGAGCACCAAGGTGCACATGAGCACCAGGTTGAAATCATCTGTTCCATTGTTTTAAAGAAAAAAAAATCCTACTATCGTCTGTCCCAGCCATCACGTTTTCAGTATCGGACTGTCACCCGTTACTGGTGTTTGTATTTCTCAATGGTGAGCTGGAGAAGGGCACACGATCTCAAGGTGGTCAAAAGAAGCGTCACAAGGACTTGTTAAAGACCACAATGAAAGCTTTCAATAGACAAAGATACATGGGAAGAACTTACAAAAATAGATCTACATGGCGCTCTACAGTCAAAATGGGTGCATCATCTTAGGAAAAGACGAGAAATGCAGCAGCGCAAAAGCGGAGAGTAGCTAGAAAGTCACGGATATAACAAAATCCTTCTACCGTAGTCATTCCATACCCAAACTGGGCAAGGACATTTGCAGTCCGAATAGGGCGTATTAGCTTTCTACGAACTATTAGGCATGGACATAATTCTAACTGAATTTTTAAAAGTGAATGTAACAAATTGGTAACAAAACACGCATATTTCTACTAACCTCTGAAAAGACTGAATAGTAGGCTACTAGGACATTATAGTAGCTACTATAAACTATGCTTATACAAGAAACAAGTGGATAATTATGCAAGGGAATGTGTACATTTGGTGTTTGTTGTAAAGTATTTTATTTTAATGCACGGAACATATTACTTGTATGTTACATAAGCCTCAAAGTATTGTATTACGCGAAAACATCCTATACTTTGTTTCTCTGCTTAAAGTAAATTGCGAAACTTCATCAAGTGTATACTTTTTGATAAACGTACAATGTCTTTTAAAAAATCAGAGTTGTAAAATGTTGAAAACGAAACATATGTAAAAATGAATATATATTCCTTCTATGGACGAAGTTAGGTTAGTTTTTGTGTCCCAGTAATTTCTAAGCATATGAGTTTACTTGTAATTTTGTAGCATAAAAATACCAGTACCAGTAGTACTAAGTGCTATTGGTTAATAAAACCACCCTCCTTTTTCATTATCATGATATACTGTCTCATCTCCGCAACGAAGGTTGAATGCAACAGAACTCGGCGAGAAAGGCGGAGAAATCCAACCAACATTACCTGCCTCTTGCTTTTCCTCCGTGCTAATAATATCCTCAGCTAGACTGTAACATGTCCATCTCGTGATGTTTCTCTACTGCTTGTATATCTGTCTACCTCTTGCTCACTGTCCCTCTACTTTCCCCTAAAAAAAAGGTCTACAACAAGGCAAGGTGTCATGATTGTAAATTATGTCCAAAATACTTGCCAAATGTTTTCATACTTAGTATGATACTACAAAGTGTTAAAACTTCTTGTTCGTTGTCTTCTCTGTCCATGAAGTTCTCCCTATTCTTCTATATATTTAGATAGGCTATATCCACGCCTCAAAGTCAAATGCATCAATTCTGTCTTCTAGTTGTTTGTTAATCACTTGTGTTTCGGCGCAATCCACGTATCTACGGTCACGGTGGAATTTGACCTAGTTTTGAGGTATTCCCCAAAGCTGAAGTTGTGTTGACCCGCTGTTCGCGCAGCTTGCGAAACATTATGACGTCACGGTTCGCGTGATTTTCTGTTCGTCTGTTTGTGGGATCACATGACCAGTAAAGTAGTCCAGTGGTCAATGCTAAAAAATCGAAATAAAGCACTCAATCTGGTGCTTTATGATGGAATGAGTTGGCAACACTGGGCGAGGCGTGATCAGAAACCAGCAAAAGCCCGCACATTTCAACAAAGTGGATTGGTGCTCATGGTTTGTGTTATTCTTATGATTTGAGATTTATATTATAATTAATGCATGGTTTGCGTAAGTGCTTCATTTTACCCATTTCACACTGTTTACATTTTTAATTAGGCGACTGCGTATTTCCGCTAGTGAAATCTCTGCTCAAATCGATCAAATCTTAATTTTTAAAAAAATGTCCGCCACGCACAAAATCGCTTGGCGTTCGTTGGGTGTGTGACGTCATCGCACGCGGGATTTGATTGGTTGCCGGATTTTCTAGCGGAACTCAATGACGTCGCTTGTTTAAAAATGTCAACAGTGTGCTATTTTTAGCAAGGTGACCGTAGATACGAAGATTTTACCTTTTACCCGTGTTTTTGCATTGTTTTGCCATTTTATTTGCAGAAAGGATCAGAAACATCTGGCTTTGGCAGTGGTAACTAATACATTCTGTACTTTTACCACTTTCACTGATTGGTGGGTGTCTGTAACTAACTATATCAGGTTCTTTCCCAGATCGCATGTCGGCCACATATTTAATCTGTTTACAGAATGGGAACGAAGTTAGATATTATGCACAGGCTCATTACCAGTGTATTATAGTGTGCACAGTTGACATTCCATTAATGAAATTAGAAATTACGTTATTAGTAGACCATGTCGCCATAAAAAACAAAGTGGCTAATTTTAGCAGGGATTAGATAATACCACGAATGCACATCAGAGTAGAAGGGATGATCCTGGAGTGGGGGGGGAGAGTTAGGGGTAGGGTTAGATCTAATTTTAATGCTAGCACAGACCCCTCCCCCTCCTAAACAACAGAAAACATATTGCATCTTTATCAGTAATATTTTGTCCTATAGATATATAATATAAATACATATAGATACATTTATAGATAGATACATAATATAAGTACATAATATAAATACATACATATATAGATACATACATAGATACATATCATATAGATACATATAGTATAGATACATATAGTATAGATACATATAGTATAGATACATATAGTATAGATACAAAATATAAAGAAGGTTTTGGGGTAGATCTGACTGTCTCATCCCATGTAGAAAAAGTGCTCAGAAACCATGCTGAAGTTGGATATGCCAGGCCTAAAAGTGCAGACATCACAGATAATCTGTAAACATGATACAATAAACTTTATTCTCTGGACTACATGCTGCTGATTTGCAGAAATTTGAGAAGTAATCCCTTTATCTGTCAACTGGTAGTTCTTGACAGCATAAAATCTTTCTGACAATAGCAAACCCCCCTCCCCTCCCAAAGTGAGAAACCGAGATGACACCAGAATTTGTGTACACATATTGTCTCAAAGGCATGGTTGTGTTAGGAGGGGGGGGTTGTCAAGGGTTCACTGAAGGGAAACATTCCGGTGCAGCAGCATTCAGGGATTATTACATCCTGCCAGAAGCATAGCATACACCTCAGGGGGGCAACTAGTTCATCATTCTTCTGTTGACCCATCTACAGGTATGGCACATATAGCATTCCCTGTGACCCTGTGAACTCTGCCACAAAAAGACAAAGGTGCAATGCCTGCTGACCTGCATGTCTTCATCATCTACAGAGACCATTAGACAGAAGACACAAACAAGAAATCCAGACAAGACATGCATGCAGTAACATTGATGATTTTTTTTAGACATGACATTACATGCAAGGACATTGATGATTTTTCACAGGTGATGTGTTGTCAGCATATCCCTCCCAACTTTCCTTAATCTCCTCCTATAACATGACTGAAAGAATACCCAGAACTATAAGTCCAGATCCTGGTAGCCACACACATGTATTTATTTATATATTATTTATTTAACCCTGGGTAGAAGAGGTGCAACTAAGTAATTATGTAGTAAAGTGTAAATTGTTTTTTTCAAGGAAACATTGTTTTCTCTTGTATTACACTTTGACAATAGATTTGTTCAATAGAAGAGAATCAGAAGGTGGGAAAACAAGACTTTCATTCAGATCATCAAATTAGCAACCCAATTTTCTTTGAAGGGCAGTAGTCAGGAGCAAGGATATGAATACTGATGTTGCATTTGCATTGTTGTCAACTGAGATGAGAGGTGAGACACTAATCTAAAAATAGACATAAAATGTGTTCAATGCTTGTTTCTGGCTGCAATATATGTTTTTGGCAGCTGTTCAGTCATGGGGGTGGAGGTAGTTATTCAGTCATGAAGGTAGCTATCCAGTCATGAAGGTGGTTGTCCATTCGTGGAAGTGGCTGTCCAGTCTTGGGGGGGGGTGTAGGTGGTTGTCCAGTCATGGAAGTGGCTGTCCAGTCTTGGGGGGGGGGGATGGTGGCTGTCCCATCCCATAGCTCAAGGGACACAAAACCAAGTTGGATATTGAAAACTGCAGATATCACAGACAACCTGTAAACCACGACACACACATTCTGTTCTCTGGACTACATCCTGCTAAGTAGCAGGAGTTTGAGAACAACACAAGAGAGAAGTTCTTAAATACAAAAGTACATATTCAATAAAGCATTATTAACCAGCAGCAAAAGCATACAACATGAAAATGGAAATAACAAGATACAGAGGAAGACCAAGAACAAGGTGGATTGAAGGAGTTTTCAAGATTCTGAGACATCACAATATTACTGCATATCAAGCGATATATTCTATAGCTGTAAGTTTTATTTATATAGGCATATTCCCATTGCATTGTTGTGTGGCATCGTGATTGATATTGTGTATGTCTTGACTGGTTGCCTTCATCTTAGTACCTTTGCTTGCTAGGGTAAACTTTGTTGTCTTGTTCACTGTGTAAGAAGACAGGTACAGATTTAGTAAGTCTTACACATGAAAATACTGAAACAATGTAACTTCAAGTAATTACATGTAACTTAACAAATGTTATAGGTAACTGAGCACAGAAGATACTTAAAATAGGATACAGAAAAACACAAGGAGTATTTAGCATGCTGCCATGATTGACTGGAGGACATGTATAACAGAGTGCCATTCGAGTACCGCATCAACATGCTTTTTCTCTTTAATGTTGTTCCTTTCATTGTCAGATGGATATCAGTAGTGTTGCTTGAGAGGAGGGTGACTCTCAGGTGCGGTTGTTGGACATCTAAACCCATAAAAATACTCCCAAGCCTTCCACAGGGATCTCCTTCAACTCACCTAATAGCTCACCCGTATTATTCAATGTCTACATCGTGGCAATCACATAGAAGCAGCTCGACAGAAGAGGTAGAACACTGTCTGTTGCGGATGATATCCTGATATACAGACAGGGAAGGCACAGAACAGAAACTGTCAGATCATTGCAGAATGAACTAGACCGTATTGCCTCCTGGTGTGATGATTCAGGGGCACTGATCAACCAAAAGAAGGCTGCAGTGACATGATTCTCTCTTAACAATCACATCGTAAAGTCTGTGATACCAATGGTGGAGATAAGAGGGTACAATGTAATCAGGACCTCGTCCTTACAGTATCTGGGCGTTCGATTTGATCGTAGTCTGTGTTTTCGGGAACATATTGATCATGTTATTGCAAACGACTTTCAACTTTGAGAGTGATGGCAGCGGCTGACACTAGACAATCACAGCTCGTAATCTTATATGAGGCTGTTGTCCTCCCTGTCATTGAATATAAGCGTGGATGCTGAGATCAAGGCACTCATCTGTGAGCATGCTGATGACACAGATGTTGTGATTTACATGGGCGGGTTGGTCATCTAACACACAGATGCACATGGGCCTTTACCTCCAGATGAAAAGGAAGAACAGTACACAAAGCCAGTGGAGCTTTTACCGCAACAACAAGCAGTCTAACAATGGAAGTATTTGCCGTAATGCAGGCACTTAACTGGCTGGAATCAAAAGCCTATTCCCATGCATGCGTACTAAGTGACTCAATGAATATGATTCAGAAAGTCAAAACAGGTGATGTATGTAGGGGATGGGTGGAGTCATCAGAGAGAGCTAAAATACGGGCATCATTACAAAAATTCATGCTTATATTTGTCCCTGGCTATGCATGCGTGGAGGGAAATGAACGGGATGACCAATTAGCTAGCCTCGCCACCACAACAGATGGTCAGCCTATGGACAGAGCAGACATACTTATTACTCTTCGTGAGTACACTCGATCAGATGATTTTGAGATGAATGAGCATGAGTCAATATTGAGAATGCGCAAATTGGGAGTGAGGATGGGCATGGCCCATAGAGAACACCTGACAAAGATTTCAAAAAGAGCAGTGAACCAACATAGAACTGCAACCATCAGCCGTTATACCATGAAAGATTTACTCAAGCGGAGATCTGATCACCTATTTATTATATGTAAATTCATGTTGATACATGAGTTTTTGAAGTCTGGTCTTATTTTAGCAATGTGCACAGAAAATTCTCATAGAAATGCTCATTTCAATGTTTGCACACATTTAAAACACCTGACAAGTGTCACCAGATAATCACATATATGAAATCCCCAAGGAAGATTGAACATAAAACACAGAGAACAGATATAGTGACAGTTATGAAAATAATATGTTAGAGCTGTGTATTGCCAGGACCTAAATGGTTGACAACGAATAATAACCAAGACTTTGACCTGCATGTATGTGTGTTGCAAGAGGTTTGTTTGTTTTTCATTCGCTCCATTGTAACCATCACGGATATCCGTGCGATTTCCGCCGGGAGCGTGATTACGTTGTGCCACCGTTATGCGCCTTGTAGGCCTATCACATCCGATTTCGGCATGCATTGACAATTCGGGTGGACTACACTTAGCCTGTGACAGCCTCTATATCTGTCTCCAGGCACGCGTAGTGGTGACTCTTCGCCCAGACGATTTTTGCTCTCGTCTGACTCGCACAAGGTGTTCCACTGTCTATGAACTTGCCTCGTGTAATTGGATGTGCTGTGCCTGTGCCCATTGAGTACTGAACCGTTTCTCATCCGTGAGCCTGGTTCCTTAAGGGGAAGAACTCAACAGAGGAGTTGGACTCTGGATCTTTCGCCCTCTTAGCCAAGGTGTCATTCACTGACATCGTGTGCCCCTTGTCCAAGTTCGAGTCTCACACCACGCGTTTGAGAGCAAGGCGTTCTCGAGCTGAGCATCCTTGTCCCAATAGTGCCTGAGCCCATCAGGTACTGAACCCTTTCTCTCTTCAAGTGTATTTCCGGTGTAGGAAAACCTGACAGTAGAGTTGGGCCAGGGCTAAATCATTGTCCCTTTTGTGCCTGAGCCCATCGGGTACGGAACCCTTTCTCTCTGCAAGTGTACATCCGTTATAGGAAACCTTGACAGTAGAGTTGGGCCAGGACTACCATCGTTGTCCCTTTCTTGCCTAAGCCCATCGGGTACAGAACCCTTTCTCTTCGCGAGCATATTTCCGGTTTAGGAAGGCTCGACATAAGAGTTGGGTTAGGTCTTCTTGCTTTACCAAACGCCAATGGATGGGTCTGGGTCTCTGCCTGTAAGGAACACAGGTAACTAGAAGCTCGACTCGAGCTGACAGAGCTTGTAGTTCCCCTTTCCTAGGGACTTTTCACTTTCTATTTGCAGTTCGCGCTGTCCTCTAGCGCTGTTCTGCCCTTTCATTGTTTCATTGTACTTGGTATGAAATCTATTTGTCTCTCGCCATGCATCTACCTTCACGTGCATTTTACATTGGCCGCCCCTCCAATGTTCAGACTGGACTGACTAGCTTCACTGTATGTCGACAGTGTCGCTATATGTGGTGATGCTGGTGGTGTCGGAGATATTGTCTGTCTCTTGTGCAGTCAAATCTCTTTCCATCTGCTACCTCCACATTCTCGGACACGATCCCCAAATGATTTGGCCAGAATCAGCTCGAGCTGCTGTATTTCTGTTTCCAGGGTGCATCGCGTGGAGGTACATTTGGGATCTTGGTTATCTGCTAACCCTGGGTCCGCCTAGAGCAATGCGTTCCCTTTGCACCCCGTTGCAAGAGGTGACTAAGGAGGGTTGGGTATGTGGTTGTCTATCCCATCTTATGGAGTCACAAAAATGCAATTATGAAGTCATATTACATCAGACAAATACAACAATCAATCAGTCAAGTGCCATGCTGAATGGCGTAGGCGATCATGTTTCTCTACGACTCTCTGTCTCTTGTGTTGTTAATAAGCTCGATTGGTGAACTTCTACCGTGATACTAGTCCATCTAGCAATTTTTCTCTTTGTCATCCCCTGTCTCTTCTCTCCTTGATCTTTCCAGTGGTTATTAAGTGTTCAAGCTGTGTTCTTCTCAGCAATGCCTTAGAAACCATGACTGTCTGCCCCTAATGTTTAATATGATTGATCTTTTTCACAAGCATCAATGAGAACCCCTGCATTAGTTTTCTTAGCTTTCCATGGTATTTTCTTAATTCTTCTCAGAAACAACATTTCTGTAGCCTCTAATTTGCTTTGAATTTTCTTGTTTACAGTCCATGCCTCACATCCATAAAAAAGAATTGGTTCGATATAACTTCTCAGCACTTGAAAATGGGTCTGCATTGATAATCTTCTATTGCACAAAATGGTTCTCAGTTTTTGGAATGCTGATTTGGCTTGTGCTGTTCAGCTCTTTATCTCACTTGAGCATCTACCTTCTGATGTTAACAGGGTGCGAAGATATTTCACTTTTTCAACTTGTGTTTATTTTTTGTCATTAATTGTTATATTACATCTTGGTGGTGTATGTCTCTTCGAGACAACCATTACAAATACAACACATATCTTTTCTTGGTCGACATCCTGCTGACCATCAGGAATTCGAGAATGAATATGGAAGAAAGAATACCGTAAAATATCAATTTAATATCAAGGAATGCGATGAGAATAGTAAAACTTGAGCATTTGGTGAAAACTGAAGAAATCAGGGAGATAAGAGACAGAGAAAGACAAAAAGAGAAACTACTTGATGCATTGTCATCATGGCATGAAAAAACATCACAGATGGAACTTATTATTAATAACATGAGAGACAAGGTGTTGTGGAAAGTTGTGATTGTCTATATCACTTGCCATGGCACTGAAACTTGATTGAGATGCATGTCTATTCCCTGTTATAAAATATCCCTGATTGAGATGCACATATCTCTTGCTCCCATTAAGAAGACCAATTGAAATCCATCTCTTGTCCCCATTAAAGTTTTCATGATCTAAATATCGTGTTGAAATACTCTCAATTTTATTATTATTATTATTATTTTTGTAAATATTTGTTTTATGTTTCAGAATTGTATCCACATATTGAGATACTTGATATTCCACCAGATCCCCTAACTTTTTATAGAAAGTTTGTCTCTCAAAACCGTCCAGTTGTGATAAAAAATGTGACCAATCATTGGCCAGCATTAAGAAAATGGGGAATGACATATTTCAGGTACAGATTGCTATGACAATATTTTATAAATAAAAGCAAAGAAATTTAATAGAATCAATTTATGTGTTCGTAAAAAGTCCCCATAATTGTACAGATGCTTTAATGAAACCAGACTGTACCTAAAACCGCATATATTTTTGTGTTCAGTTTCCTATGCTCAGCAGTCTACACAAGTAATTGAGTTGTCTCTATGACTTGAGTCATCAGCAGGAAGTTCTGTTGAGTAAAGGTCACCATAGAGTGGGCAACACTACATCAGCAAAAGTCCTGGAGGGTAAAGGTCACCATAGAGTGGGCAACACCACATCAGCAGGAAGTTCTGTTGAGTAAAGGTCACCATAGAGTGGGCAACACTACATCAGCAAAAGTCCTGGAGGGTAAAGGTCACCATAGAGTGGGCAACACCACATCAGCAGGAAGTCCTGGAGGGTACAGGTCACCATAGAGTGGGCAACACCACATCAGCAGGAAGTTCTGTTGAGTAAAGGTCACATAAAGTGGGCAACACTACATCAGCAAAAGTCCTGGAGGGTAAAGATCACCATAGAGTGGGCAACACCACATCAGCAGGAAGTCCTGGAAGGTAAAGGTCACCATAGAGTGGGCAACACCACATCAGCAGGAAGTCCTGGGGGGTAAAGGTCACATAGAGTGGGCGACACTACATCAGCAAAAGTCCTGGAGGGTAAAGGTCACCATAGAGTGGGCAACACCACATCAGCAGGAAGTCCTGGAGGGTAAAGGTCACATAGAGTGGGCAAAACCACATCAGCATGAAGTCCTGGAGGGTAAAGGTCAGCATAGAGTGGGCAACACCACATCAGCAGCAAGTCCTGGAGGGTAAAGGTCACCATAGAGTGGGCAACACTACATCAGCAGGAAGTCCTGGACGGTAAAGGTCACCATAGAGTGGGCAACAATACATCAGCAGGAAGTCCTGGTGGGTAAAGGTCAGCATAGAGTGGGCAACACCACATCAGCTGGAAGTCCTGGAGGGTAAAGGTCAGCATAGAGTGGGCAACACCACAGTTGTTTAGATACAGAAACACATCACATTTAAGGGCTACTTTTTTGGAATTTCTCATGTTGACCTAATTCTCACTAGTATAAAATGACAACTAAATTATTAACAGATCAGGACAAGTTTTCATTCTGAGCCCCAGAGCAGGACACAACCAACAGAACAGGTTGTCATTTTGTGCCACATAACAGGATACAATGAACTCCGCAGATACATGTATTCAAAGTTCAAGATTGGCAACATGGCCATATGTACATGTGGTTGGTCACCTCAGCCAGCAGAGCATATTCTTCAGAGTGCCCGGAATATGTAATGCTGGGGCAAATACTCTGGCTCAGAGAAACAAAGGTGATAGAAAAGCTCTCCAGAACTCTGTATGAGTTATAAAACACAGTCAAGTTTATAAAAAAGACACAATTTCAGGTATAAGCACATTCCAGGAGAAAAAAAAATTACTAGAAAACTAGTATTAGCCAGAAAATAGGTACTTCTCCAGGATAGTTTTTCATGCTAGTCTCATGCAGTGTCACTTATCTTGATATATATACAACATTTTCATTCTTTTCTTTGGCTGGTGCCACAAATTACACACAAAGTGACCCAATGTCCATTGCATCAGTCAGAAATCAGCCAAGAGACATGACTGTGATGTGAAATCAGTACGTATGGCTATCCTGGAGAAGAACTTGGCGAGTATTGTGTGTGAAATCTTGGCAATTTAAAAACAATAACAATTGGCTCTTTCTGTGAATTTTTACATGTCTGTTTCATATCCTTGTGTATATGTATATCAGTTATGTTAAGGTAGATAGACTGAATGGACTTTGACAAGGTTGACATAGATGTACATGTCAGTACAGACACAAAAATAGGCTGTTTAGTTATTACTGGAAAACTATAGTAAGGCAACATAAGTTGCAGGTTTTCCATAGATGTTTCAAGTTGCAGGTTTTCCATAGATGTTTCAAAGAAATTGATATAACATATTCAAAGGAACAAATGTAATCAATGTAATCTTACTCTGTCTTGGATACTCAGCCAAAGACGGATGTGTCGAGCCAATTAACACAAATAAAATGCTGATACAACAGATTTGCTTTCTCTGGACTGCACCCTGCTGTAAATACAGTAGAACTATTACCCTTGTACATGAGAGATCCAATTATCTAAAGAATGAATGATGAAGAAGATGAATTCTAGAAACCAGCTTCATAGCACACATGATATATTACCATCAGTTTGCCGTTCTAGCAAGAGTATTAAGACTTAAAATCCCAATCATATATTGATTATGTGATCTTTAAGGACATGACTTTCTGCCCTGATCCCTGGGAACAAATGTTTTGGCATACTAAAGCAAATAATGGAGAAATGTCTGAGAGAATCACTCCTTATCTGAAATACTAACCTAAAGAGATAAGACTGAGCTGCTATAGCTCAGGGGCTAGTACACTAGACTACCTGGTTAGGTAGTCCAGGTTCATGTTTTAGTTCTTTGTTACTTCTGAAACTTGTAGATTAGCAGGATGAAGTCGGGAGAATATAATGTGTCATTGTTTGCAACATTGCTGTGCTACATTTTGGTCAGACACATCCACATTCAGCATTACTTTTGGATCACTTCAACTTTTAATAAGATGGGATAGCAAAACTCCCACCCCCTAAATCTCCTTAGTTGCCTGCTAGAACATGCATGTCAGGTCATAGTTTAGCTATATTTTTATTCCTTATTCAGATCCTGGCATCACTCTGATGAGAGGAGTTCTCATCTTATATATAAAATATAAAATTGTATGATTAATATGTGATCAATCCTGGTATATATTTACATTTCTTTAGTAAACTAATTCAAAGCAGAAGGCAGGATTTGAACCAGGTCTTCAGCTGAAGGCGGATGTGTCAGGCCAGTGGTACAAATAAAACAGCAATACAAGGCATTTCCATTCTCTGGACTACATCCTGCTGGAAATCTGCAAGAGAGATCCAGCGGGAGTTTGAGAATGAACGATGAAGAAGAAGAACCAGGTCTTTCCAACTGGCACCTATTCTGCCTCACAATTTGAGAACATTTTTTCCAAATTTACCCACATTGCATCTCTAATTCAGAAAAAAAATATTGCCTCCAGTTGCACGACCTATAGGTGCTAGCTGAACGGACCTGGTTCAAATCCCGCTACTGATTTCTTATTTTTTTAAATAACTCCTCTAGCAAGAATTTTATTGAATAGTCTCCTAGCAAGGAGTTTATTGAACAAATATAGTCTCCTAGCAAGGAGTTTATTAAATAAATATAGTCTCCTAGCAAGGAGTTTATTAAATAAATATAGTCTCCTAGCAAGGAGTTTATTGAACAAATATAGTCTCCTAGCAAGAAATTTATTGAATAGTCTCCTAGCAAGGAGTTTATTGAACAAATATAGTCTCCTAGCAAGAATTTTATTGAATAGTCTCCTAGCAAGGAGTTTTTTTTAATAGTCTCCTAGCAAGAATTGTATTGAATAGTCACCTAGCAAGGAGTTTATTGAACAAATATAGTCTCCTAGCAAGGAGTTTATTGAATGGTCTCCTAGCAAAGAGTTTATTGAATAGTCTCCTAGCAAGGAGTTTACTAAATAAATATAGTCTCCTAGCAATGTGTTTATTGAATGGTCTCCTAGCAATGAGTTTATTGAATAGTCTCCTAGCAAAGAGTTTATTGAATAGTCTCCTAGCAAGGAGTTTACTAAATAAATATAGTCTCCTAACAATAAGTTTATTGAATAGTCTCCTAGCAAGAATTTTATTGAATAGTCTCCTAGCAAGGAGTTTATTGAACAAATATAGTCTCCTAGCAATGAGTTTATTGAATAACTCCTTGCTAGGAGACTATTCAATAAAATTCTTGCTAGGAGACTATATTTATTCAATAAACTCCTTGCTAGGAGACTATATTTATTCAATAAACTCCTTGCTAGGAGACTATATTTATTCAATAAACTCCTTGCTAGGAGACTATATTTTTTCAGTAAACTCCTTGCTAGGAGACTATATTTATTCAATAAACTCCTTGCTAGGAGACTATATTTATTTAATAAACTCCTTGCTAGGAGACTATTTAATAAACTCCTTGCTAGGAGACTATTCAATAAAATTCTTGCTAGGAGACTATATTTGTTCAATAAACTCCTTGCTAGGTGACTATTCAATAAACTTCTTGCTAGGAGACTATTCAATAAACTTCTTGTTAGGAGACTATTCAATAAAATTCTTGCTAGGAGACTATATTTGTTCAATAAACTCCTTGCTAGGAGACTATTCAATAAACTTCTTGCTAGGAGACTATTCAATAAACTTCTTGTTAGGAGACTATTCAATAAAATTCTTGTTAGGAAACTATTCAATAAAATTCTTGCTAGGAAACTATTCAATAAAATTCTTGCTAGGAGACTATTCAATAAAATTCTTGCTAGGAGACTATTCAATAAAATTCTTGCTAGGAGACTATATTTGTTCAATAAACTCATTGCTAGGAGACTATTCAATAAACTTCTTGCTAGGAGACTATTCAATAAAATTCTTGCTAGGAGACTTCAATAAAATTCTTGCTAGGAGACTTCAATAAAATTCTTGCTAGGAGACTATTCAATAAATATCTTGCTAGGAGACTATATTTGTTCAATAAACTTCTTGCTAGGAGACTATTCAATAAAATTCTTGCTAGGAGACTATTAAATAAACTCCTTGCTAGGAGACTATTCAATAAACTCCTTGCTAGGAGACTATTCAATAAACTCATTGCTAGGAGACTATTCAATAAACTCCTTGCTAGGAGACTATTCAATAAACTCCTTGCTAGGAGACTATTCAATAAAATTCTTGCTAGGAGACTATATTTGTTCAATAAACTCCTTGCTAGGAGACTATATTTATTCAATAAACTCCTTGCTAGGAGACTATTCAATAAAATTCTTGCTAGGAGACTATATTTGTTCAATAAACTCCTTGCTAGGAGACTATTCAATAAAATTCTTGCTAGGAGACTATATTTGTTCAATAAACTCCTTGCTAGGAGACTATTCAATAAACTCATTGCTAGGAGACTATTCAATAAACTCATTGCTAGGAGACTATTCAATAAACTCCTTGCTAGGAGACTATTCAATAAACTCATTGCTAGGAGACTATTCAATAAACTCATTGCTAGGAGACTATTCAATAAACTCATTGCTAGGAGACTATTCAATAAACTCCTTGCTAGGAGACTATTCAATAAAATTCTTGCTAGGAGACTATATTTGTTCAATAAACTCCTTGCTAGGAGACTATTCAATAAAATTCTTGCTAGGAGACTATATTTGTTCAATAAACTCCTTGCCAGGAGACTATTCAATAAACTCATTGCTAGGAGACTATTCAATAAACTCCTTGCTAGGAGACTATTCAATAAACTCCTTGCTAGGAGACTATTCAATAAAATTCTTGCTAGGAGACTATATTTGTTCAATAAACTCCTTGCTAGGAGACTATATTTATTCAATAAACTCCTTGCTAGGAGACTATTCAATAAAATTCTTGCTAGGAGACTATATTTGTTCAATAAACTCCTTGCTAGGAGACTATATTTATTCAATAAACTCCTTGCTAGGAGACTATATTTATTTAATAAACTCTTGCTAGGAGACTATTCAATAAACTCCTTGCTAGGAGACTATATTTGTTCAGTAAACTCCTTGCTAGGAGACTATATTTATTCATTAAACTCCTTGCTAGGAGACTATATTTGTTCAATAAACTCCTTGCTAGGAGACTATATTTGTTCAATAAACTCCTTGCTAGGAGACTATATTTGTTTAATAAACTCCTTGCTAGGAGACTATATTTGTTCAATAAACTCCTTGCTAGGAGACTATATTATTCAATAAACTCCTTGCTAGGAGACTATATTTATTTAATAAACTCTTGCTAGGAGACTATTCAATAAACTCCTTGCTAGGAGACTATATTTGTTCAGTAAACTCCTTGCTAGGAGACTATATTTATTCAATAAACTCCTTGCTAGGAGACTATATTTATTTAATAAACTCTTGCTAGGAGACTATTCAATAAACTCCTTGCTAGGAGACTATATTTGTTCAGTAAACTACTTGCTAGGAGACTAGTATTTAATGTTCTATTTGTTTAGAGACAAGATTGGTGATCAAGTTGTATCAGTAGCCGTGACACCTAACGGGTATGCCGATGCTATTTGTGATAACTATTTTGTCATGCCAGAGGAACGGAAAATGTTGATGTCTGAATTTCTTGACATAATATATACACCTCCAGAAAAACGGGATGTCAAGGGAGTGTTCTACATTCAGAAGCAAAATTCAAATTTATATAATGAGTTTTCAGAGTTGATGGAAGATGTAGACTCTCACATTTCTTGGGGCACAGAAGCATTTGGTAAGTAAATAAAGATACAGTTGTGTAGTCAAATAAAACACATGTAAGATACAGTTGTATAGTCAAATAAAACACATGTAAGATACAGTTGTGTAAGTCAAATAAAACACATGTAAGATACAGTTGTGTAGTCAAATAAAACACATGTAAGATACAGTTGTGTAGTCAAATAAAACACATGTAAGATACAGTTGTATAGTCAAATAAAACACATGTAAGATACAGTTGTGTAAGTCAAATAAAACACATGTAAGATACAGTTGTGTAAGTCAAATAAAACACATGTAAGATACAGTTGTATAGTCAAATAAAACACATGTAAGATACAGTTGTGTAAGTCAAATAAAACACATGTAAGATACAGTTGTGTAAGTCAAATAAAACACATGTAAGATACAGTTGTGTAGTCAAATAAAACACATGTAAGATACAGTTGTGTAAGTCAAATAAAACACATGTAAGATACAGTTGTATAGTCAAATAAAACACATGTAAGATACAGTTGTGTAAGTCAAATAAAACACATGTAAGATACAGTTGTGTAAGTCAAATAAAACACATGTAAGATACAGTTGTGTAGTCAAATAAAACACATGTAAGATACAGTTGTGTAAGTCAAATAAAACACATGTAAGATACAGTTGTATAGTCAAATAAAACACATGTAAGATACAGTTGTGTAAGTCAAATAAAACACATGTAAGATACAGCTGTGTAGTCAAATAAAACACATGTAAGATACAGCTGTATAGTCAAATAAAACACATGTAAGATACAGTTGTATAGTCAAATAAAACACATGTAAGATACAGCTGTATAGTCAAATAAAACACATGTAAGATACAGTTGTATAGTCAAATAAAACACATGTAAGATACAGTTGTATAGTCAAATAAAACACATGTAAGATACAGTTGTGTAAGTCAAATAAAACACATGTAAGATACAGTTGTATAGTCAAATAAAACACATGTAAGATACAGTTGTGTAAGTCAAATAAAACACATGTAAGATACAGCTGTGTAGTCAAATAAAACACATGTAAGATACAGCTGTATAGTCAAATAAAACATGTTATTTTGATGGAAGCAGAGATCCCACTGAAATATAAGATCGCTAACATGTCACACTCTTTATGGCAGTTAAATGCGAATGTGTTAGTTACTTTTTACTATGTTGATGGAGCATAAAAGGGAAACAAAGAATAGTAACACAGTGACATGTCATATATGTTGTAAGAGTAAATAAGGAGGGTTGAGCAATGGGTTGACTACCCCCACTTCGTACATAGACAAAGTGATTCAAAATGTCATGCTGAAGTCTGATGTGTCAGACAATAAAGCACAGATATTGCAGCTAAGCTATAAACTCAGATATAATGCATTATATTCTTTGTACAACATCCTGCTAACTAGAATGAGATTGAGAAGGAATGCAGAAGATAAAATCATAATCTCAGCACCTACAGCAACTTAGTGCAGAGACCCTTTCAGTGTTGTATCAGAGTATTAAAATCTACCCTGATCTGTGGTTCTGTATTATTCCAGATGAGACATAGATTTTAGTGACAGATCACTAGCGTGTTACTGAGAAAATAATAGCAGCAATGAGACCTGCGATACATGTCATCAGAAAGTAACTACAGAGATATTTAGGGTGGAGTTGGCTATCACATCCCCTCTATAGATGGTAAAAAAATGATACATAAGTTACAGCATATGTTGTAAGAGGTAAATAAGGAGAGTTGAGCATGGAGTTAGCTATCACAAAATAATACCTATGTACAGCATTATGTTACTTGTATATTTGCAGTAGAAATTTCATGTGTGGAAGGTGGTGATAGAAGTTTCCTGTGTCAAATATGCATATATTTCTTCTATATCCATTGTCAGGATCAAAGCCAGATGCAGTCAATTTCTGGATGGGTGATGAGAAAGCTGTGACATCAAGTATGTTTTTGTATGTCATAATTTATTTGTAGCTTAATTTGTGATCTGACTTCATAAAACATTTATCTTTATTTCTTTGCCTCCTGTAACTCTTCTGTTGTGGCTGTGATTAAAGATTATATAAAGCTTATACCAAGTTGAGCTGGGCACCAACAGGGCAGATTGAGGAGCACATTTAACAAGAAAATCATGGATGCCCTCAGCACGCATACTGTTGATGTAGAATGAGCACCTATGTGCTTCTATTCAGAGTAATATGATGTTGGTCAACTGGCCATCAATAACCCTGTGATAAAATATTGTTTACTAAATGAAATGTTGGTCTACTGACCAATAACCCTGTGATAAAATATTGTTTACTAAATGAAATGTTGGTCAATAACCCTGTGATAAAATATTGTTTACTAAATGAAATATTGGTCAAAATAGAATCTTCAGTCATAGTGATATGTTGTAATATTTCATGTGATTTGTTTCTCTGCGTGTTGCAGAGCAACGAGATGGGATCAAAGAATATAAACACTGTGACCTGCCATGTAGGTCGTAAGAATTGACTCTTACTGACATGGGCTCAGTGTATAAAATGTCAGTGTATAAATGTCAGATATTGTATAAAATGTCAGATATTGTATTAAATGTCAGTGTACAAAATTATGTCAGATAGTGTAGAAAATGATGTCATATATTGTATAAAATGTCAGATAAAAGTGACTGTATAAAATGTCAGCGTATAAAATGTCAGATAGTATATAAAATGTCAGATAGTATATAAAATGTCAGATAGTATATAAAATGTCAGATAGTATATAAAATGTCAGATAGTATATAAAATGTCAGATAGTATATAAAATGTCAGATAGTATATAAAATGTCAGATAGTATATAAAATGTCAGCGTATAAAATGTCAGATAGTATATAAAATGTCAGATAGTATATAAAATGTCAGATAGTATATAAAATGTCAGATAAAAGGATGAGCACTTCAACAGTGATTTACACATGCACTATTCGACTGTCCTTAGTGCATAGAGACCATTATGAGAATCTGTACTGTGTGGTATCTGGACAAAAGAACTTCATACTTCTACCACCAACTGATCTGCCATTCATTCCATATGGTAAGTGAACAAAAAGACCTTCATACTTCTACCACCAACTGATCTGCCATTCATTCGATATGGTAAGTGAAAAAAACGTTAAAAATTGTTTATATAAGGCATTGAACTTTGCAAGATATTCTAAATTCATTGCCCATTACTATCCAAGGAGACCTCTGATCTGCACTTTCATTGTACAAATAAGGCAGTGACATGAGGGTTGAAACACTGACAAGAGAAAAATGGTAGTGTTTGATATCAGGGTTAAAATGCTGACATGAGAACAATGGTACATGAAAAATTTGATCAGATTTTATAACCAACTTCAGTCTAATCTACTTCATCTTGTGTGCTCATACTAAAAATCCTGCTGACAACAGGATGTATTTCATAGATTTTAATGTTTTGTCATAGTTTACAACTTGACTGCAATAGCTGTTGTTTTTCAACCCTAAATGGGGATGTGATGGCTGACTCTCACACCTACAACTTCCTCAGTCATGGAATGCATGGAAGATGTTGCTTTTCTGTAAGGGACTGTCAACACACATGCAGTGAGATTGTCTACCCTATTATGTATGAAACATAGTTGGCTATTGAAATAACTGTGGACTTGCTAACACTTCTAAGGAACAAATGACATTACACAACTCAGATGGGAAATCAGATGTGAAATCAGATGTGAAATTGAATGTGAAATCAGATGATATATTGAATGTGAAATCAAATGTGAAATCAGATGTGACATTGAACGTGAAATCAGATGTGACATTGAATGTGAAATCAGATGTGAAATTGAATGTGAAATCAGATGTGACATTGAATGTGAAATCAGATGTGAAATTGAATGTGAAATCAGATGTGACATTGAATGTGAAATCAAATGTGAAATCAGATGTGACATTTAATGTGAAATCAAATGTGAAAGCAAATATGAAATCAGATGTGATATTGAATGTGAAATCAGATGTGACATTGAATGTGAAATTAGATGTGACATTGAATGTGAAATCAAATGTGAAATCAGATGTGACATTGAATGTGACATTGAATGTGAAATCGAATGTGAAATCAGATGTGAAATTGAATGTGAAATCCATGCTGTTGTATGACTCAGAACCATGAAGAATGAAAGGGACAACCAGAAGGTAACAAATTTTCATAAAGTGATGTCTTTATAGAATAGAATGTTTCATATGTTTTAAGACAGCCAATGTAGCTTATAGTCCGCCGTAATTGGATGTGTCACGCCACTTTAGCAAACAAAAACACAACAACTGCAATGCAGTACATTTCCATTCTCTGGACTAAATCCTGCTGGAAATCTAGTAGGATTATTATCTTGCTGCAAGAGGGATCCATCGGAAGTTTGACAATGAACGCTGAAGAAGAACTCATAGCAAGAAATCAACCAGCATACACATGCACACACATATATGGATATAGAACATATATATATCTGGTTGACAACATGATGTGTGTCCCTTGGATACTGAATGCTTTTCTCTGGAAGCTAATTGCAGATAATGAATCTCTCCTCAGTTTTTTAGAGGGAGAGAACTCAAAATAAATGGTGCTGGGAATGGTTATAACTTCCTGTAAGAAGTCCTGCATGGAGCATGTAAGACTAGCAATGTTCTGGAATCTGCCAGGAACTAGAGAGAGAAGAATCAAGGAATACCTGGAGGAAAGGATAGATAAGACATGGAAAGAACAAAATGAAAAAGATGAGGATAATGAAGTAATCCCCTTAGCTGTCAGCAGATAGCTCTTGACACATGATGATGATGATGAAGTAATTCCCTTAAGCTGTGAGCAGGTAGCTCTTGACAGCCTATAGTCTTTCAGAGAAAAGCACAAGTCCTGCTCAGTTGTGTAAGCGAGGTGACACCTCAACTCATATAAGGTTTTGTTGTCTCAAAGTCATGGTTATATTGGAGGGGTTTATGCATGCCATGCTTAGGGCAGAATTCCAGTGCAGCAATATCCCAGGATGATCATGTTTAGTACAGCAATATCCCAGGATGATCATGTTTAGTACAGCAATATCCCAGGATGATCATGTTTAGTACAGCAATATCCCAGGATGATCATGTTTAGTACAGCAGTATCCCAGGATGATCATGTTTAGTACAGCAGTATCCCAGGATGATCATGTTTAGTACAGCAGTATCACAGGATGATCATGTTTAGTACAGCAGTATCCCAGGATGATCATGTTTAGTACAGCAATATCCCAGGATGATCATGTTTAGTACAGCAGTATCACAGGATGATCATGTTTAGTACAGCAGTATCACAGGATGATCATGTTTAGTACAGCAGTATCCCAGGATGATCATGTTTAGTACAGCAGTATCACAGGATGATCATGTTTAGTACAGCAGTATCACAGGATGATCATGTTTAGTACAGCAATATCCCAGGATGATCATGTTTAGTACAGCAGTATCCCAGGATGATCATGTTTAGTACAGCAGTATCACAGGATGATCATGTTTAGTACAGCAGTATCACAGGATGATCATGTTTAGTACAGCAGTATCCCAGGATGATAATGTTTAGTACAGCAATATCCCAGGATGATCATGTTTAGTACAGCAATATCCCAGGATGATCATGTTTAGTACAGCAGTATCACAGGATGATCATGTTTAGTACAGCAGTATCACAGGATGATCATGTTCTGTCAGGAGGTGTCAACATATCCACCAAACTTTCCTAAGTCATTCCTTACAATATGCGTGGAAAGAAGACAGTGGCCATATTCATTGCACCCTGAACTAGTAGTCCAGTCCCCAAGTTATCACACAAGAGAGGGGACCCGAGTTACAATACGAGAGAGAGGACCCGAGTTACCACATGAGAGAGAGGAAATATATCGAGATTTGTTGATGACCTGTGCTTTGCAGAGTTGAAAAGTCAATAGAATAGATATTATAAATTAGAATTTGATATTAATAGAATATTAGAAATTATAATTTGGTATTAATAAGATACATGAGTATGTGTTGGATACAATATAACATAAATTGTAATATTGTATATTACATACATATGACATACATATAACTGACATATTGTAATATCATGATTGTGTAATTTATTCAATCATCAGAAAGTTTTTTAACTGGAGTTTACAAACACAATAAAGATGGTGAATTTGAGATAATGAAGTCTGATAATGAAGACAAGGTGAGTTGGAAATTTGAGATAATGAAGTCTGATAATGAAGACAAGGTGAGTTGGAAATTTGAGATAATGAAGTCTGATAATGAAGACAAGGTGAGTTGGAAATTTGAGATAATGAAGTCTGATAATGAAGACAAGGTGAGTTGGAAATTTGAGATAATGAAGTCTGATAATGAAGACAAGGTGAGTTGGAAATTTGAGATAATGAAGACAAGGTGAGTTGGAAATTTGAGATAATGAAGACAAGGTGAGTTGGAAATTTGAGATAATGAAGTCTGATAATGAAGACAAGGTGAGTTGGAAATTTGAGATAATGAAGTCTGATAATGAAGACAAGGTGAGTTGGAAATTTGAGATAATGAAGTCTGATAATGAAGACAAGGTGAGTTGGAAATTTGAGATAATGAAGTCTGATAATGAAGACAAGGTGAGTTGGAAATATCAACTTTACTGTTATTACTACATACATTTCTTGGGTGGTGGGGAGGGGGGGGTGGGGTGGGTACTCCATGGCAGAATACGGGGGAGTCTCCTTATAAAAAAATGGATTCAGACTCTGATGGAATATGCATTTAATAACAGAAATTCACTATACACAATTAAAACAAACAAATAATTGAGGATTCTGAAAAAAATTATTATTGAATAGGCAGTTTTCTTATAAGTATATGCACTATAGCCAGTCTCCAATATAGTTGTTGTATTCATGAATTTCTTCTTCTTGTTCGCAGTTTATCATGTCTACACAGCAAGTCTGGTACACAGCAAGTCTGGTACACAGCAAGTCTGGTTTTCTTAATGAATGCTGCTATTTTTGAAAGCTTCTCAATGCTCCGATACAACTTTCTGTGGATATCCGTCTCTGTGAGCCAGTGTTCCTCTCTTAACTGGTTTAATGTAATGCAGTCTTGCAGGATATGTTCCGCTGTCTGCCCACAGAGACATAGAGGTGATGGAACTGGTCTTAGTCTATTTAAATGGCTGTGTACTCTGTTGTGTTCTGTCCTCATCGGAAGATAATAACCTGCTCAGTTTTGTCGAGATATTGATAGTTGTCTTTTGGATGGTTGACAGTACAGTTATCCCTTGCTACTTCACGGTTCATTTATCGCGGCCTCAGTACATCGCGGATTTCTAAAAACATATTTACAGTATGTACACTTTAGTTACATCTACGTATGTTACGCGCCCGCGCCCGCCTGCACGCACGCACTATTTATACATTATATTATGTATGTTATTTATACTATTAATATTTTATTTACATGTTTGAAACTATTCTTTAATGTTTTAATGATAACATATGCACTTATATGGTTTCATATAGACTTATTGATATTATACATACACAAAAAATGTACGCATGTTAAAAATGAGAGGATGACACTACTTCGCGGTTTTTCACTTACCGTGGCTGGTTCTGGTCCCTATTAACTGCGATAACTGAGAGATGACCGTATTCATCAGTTTGATACTAAACTATGATATCTTTTTTACAAGTGCAATATCCTGGAGGTCCCTGGGTACCACTTGAAGCTACATAATCATGTGCTGTATGGTATTCGCAGCAGACAATGTGATGTGTGGTATTCTCAGCAGAAAATGTGATGTGTGGTATTCTCAGCAGACAATGTGATGTGTGGTATTATCAGCAGACAATGTGATGTGTGGTATTCTCAGCAGACAATGTGATGTGTGGTATTCTCAGCAGACAATGTGATGTTTGGTATTCTCAGCAGACAATGTGATGTGTGGTATTCTCAGCAGACAATGTGATGTTTGGTATTCTCAGCAGACAATGTGATGTGTGGTATTCTCAGCAGACAATGTGATGTGTGGTATTCTGTCTCAGCAAGCAGTGTGCTGAGTGGTATTCTGTCTCAGCAAGCAGTGTGCTGAGTGGTATTCTGCCTCGGCAAGCAGTGTGCTGAGTGGTATTCTGTCTCGGCAAGCAGTGTGCTGAGTGGTATTCTCAGCAGACAATGTGATGTGTGGTATTCTGTCTCAGCAGACAATGTGATGTGACTGTTCAGTTGAGAAAGATTGAGTATACATATGAGGAATCCCTGATGGATCTGCCTGCCAGTTCTGTGACTCTTGTGGTGAAAATTGCTTAAATTATGAAGCAGAGGCTGAGGCCATCAAAACATCCATATAGCTAATACACCAACAGTTTGATTACATGGAACAAAAACCACCAGATATAGTCATTTTTACAGACCATATGCCAGTTTTTTAAGCCCTTAAACATACCCCAAATGAAAATTATGATATTCTCCCATAGCAAGAGCAGTGCACCGTCTTATCTCTGCATATCTAATCAGTGTGATCATGCAATGAATTCCTGGACATAGCGATATAGCAGGAAATGAAATAGCGGACAGACTTCCAAAAAGAGACATATCAAAACAACAAAAGCAAAAACAGTGTAGTATCAATCAATCAATAAAACCCATAACCCTTCAGGGTCGTAGGGGTACCACATTGGAAGCTTCAGCACACAGAGTCCTCCAGCGAATTCTATCCTCAGCGATGCGGATGAGTGTGGAAATATCTAGCCCTGTCCATTCCTTGATGTTGTCTGTCCATGTCTTTATTTGTCGATCTCTGCTTCTGGGAACAGTCAAACAGATTCTCAGAAACAACACCAGGGAAATCGGACTGAACAGATGGGAAAATGAGATGACTGGTGTAAATGTATTTAGTGAAATGGTACTTACAAAGGACACTTACAATATTTTTATCACTCTGCAGGAGAAACCAATTCCTTATATTTCGGACAGGACTTGCAAGGACCAATAGCCATTTAAACCGTATCAAACTCCAGCAACTGCCCACTTGTAGACACTGCTCTCATCCCAATGAAACAGTGGAACACCTCCTTATTGACTGCCCTTACCTTTCAACTGCTAAAACTTCTACAGACAACCTTAACAGTCACTAACTTACTGTATGGATCACTAAGTCAACTTCAGAACACCTGCATGTTTTAAAGAATATTATTGTACTGACAAGAGTAGTTTACTCAACAGCATTTGGATATTGACAACAGCAACATATGGGGAAACCCAAGTACAATTAAACAAACCCTCTATGCCATTTGTTCCATTTTTTTAATTATGGAGCTACATATTTTTCAATTCTGCAGTTGATATTTTCCAGTTAAGTATCTGCTGACATGTACAGATGAAAATTAGGGAGAATCTGACATATAAATAATTCTTGGGTAAAATTAGAGAAGAAACTGGCATATAAATAAATCTTGGGTAAAATAAAAATAAAACTCATGATTAGGAACCAGAATCATGGAGTTTAAGGAATTCCCATATATGCTCAGCTCACTGGTCAATTGACCATCTAAGGGTGTACCTGTCAGTTGTTGCTCATGCATTCTTCAAATCTTTACAGAGAGGAGGCATTATTTCCCCCTCTCCCTTGGTTCCCCCACTCCCATTGCTATCATTCTCTGAACATGAACATTATCTTTCTCAGCCTACAATTCATCATTTGGTAGTGAATCCACGACTTGTAGTGAATCCACGACTTGTAGTGAATCCCCGACTTGTAGTGAATCCACAACTTGTAGTGCATCCATAACTTGTAGTGCATCCACAACTTGTAGTGCATCCACGACTTGTAGTGAATCCACAACTTGTAGTGCATCCACAACTTGTAGTGCATCCACGACTTGTAGTGAATCCACAACTTGTAGTGAATCCACAACTTGTAGTGCATCCATGACTTGTAGTGAATCCACAACTTGTAGTGCATCCATAACTTGTAGTGAATCCACAACTTGTAGTGCATCCATGACTTGTAGTGCATCCATAACTTCCCTAATTAACTCAGCTCTGGTCTATTCTCATCACTGACTTATCCATAACAGCAGTGTCTGCCAATACATCAGCTCTATCATTGCCTCAGACTTCTGCATGTCCTGGACAGTAGATCCAAATGATACTAATACTATACTAGTTACATTATGCTGATGTGGTGTCTGAGATAAAATGCTTTAACTAAAAATTCTTGGATAACAACTGAAATATATGTACTCGTCTGCTGTATAGGTCTCATGGATTGCTGTCGACCCATTGAATCCTGACCTGAAGAAATATCCTCAGTATGCAAAAGCAAGACCATTGACAGTGACAGTCAGGGCAGGAGAAACACTATATCTGCCATCATTGTGGTTTCACCATGTACAACAGTCTCAAACTTGTATTGCAGGTCAGTTGTTTACACTTGGAGAACTGCCATTTTTTCTAATGCAATCAGAAGCTGTTTCTAAGTTCTCTTTCAAACTCAGTAGCACTCTTGGTGTGTGAAGTAGAACTCTTAGTGGATGTGCAGTAGAACCACTTGGTGGGAGTTCAGTACCACTCTTGGTGGGTGTTCAGTACCACTCTTGGTGGGTGTTCAGTACCACTCTTGGTGGGAGTTCAGTACCACTCTTGGTGGGTGTTCAGTACCACTCTTGGTGGGTGTTCAGTACCACTCTTGGTGGGTGTTCAGTACCACTCTTGGTGGGAGTTCAGTACCACTCTTGGTGGGTGTTCAGTACCACTCTTTGTGGGAGTTCAGTACCACTCTTGGTGGATGTACAGTAGAACTCTAGGTGGATATACAGTGCTTTGAGAAGAAAGTTTTATACTCTCATGGGACATACTATACATTCTGTATTGGTCCCATGCAAATTCTAAAATTGTTTTAGCTGGCTGCATGTTCCAGTTAGATATCACAGTATGCTATCAGGAACTGCTTAATGTTGGTTTATTCCTCTCCATACGCTATCAGGACAATGCTTACAGTTGGATTATTCCTCTCCATACGATATCAGGAACTGCTTAATGTTGGTTTATTCCTCTCCATACGCTATCAGGACAATGCTTACAGTTGGATTATTGCAGCTCATACATTTAGTCACCTGGTTTCCCTGGCAGAGCGGCTAGGAAGATGGTCAAATAAGCTCATGAATTTGGTTGAGTTTTCAATACCCTGCCTGCATAGATGGAGATGTTTCACTTAGCTCTGACTTGGTTAGACATGTGTAAATGATGCCTAGATCCTCAACAATAATTAAAAATCTATGTCCTACACATGATATGATTCAATTATTATTATAGCTCTCTCTCATGTGACATATTCTTTCCAGAACGTGGTCATCCTTATGAATTCGCTGAAAACTCCACGATTCTGGACGCGTTGACCTGCCACAGCTAGAGACGTTTAAGCAATCTGATTTATCACTGCACCATTGTCATCTTGGGCACCCTCTTCCCCTGTTGCTGTTAACTCTGCCTTCAGCTATTAATTTTTCCATGCTGTTATATCTCTTTATATAACCAAAAGAACACAGCTTTCTTGTTAGGATGTTGTTAAGGAGCCAGCCTCTTCGATGTTTATTGATCTTAATACTTAATTATAGAATGATTGTTCTATACATGACAAATTGAGTGATGATATTCCGCTGAAGACGGATGTGTCAGGTCATTGGCGCAAAGAAAACGGCAACACAACGCATTCTCTGGACTACATCCTGCTGGAAATCTAGTAGGACGATGGTCCTGCTACAATGGAGGTCCATCAGGAGTTTGAGAATGAATGCTGAAGACGAAGAGTTGATGAATTATATTGCTAGAAAAGGACAGATGTCTGCATTTTCTTGATGGCAACAATTAAATATGCTGCATATAAAATGCAGTAAAAGGTATTAGAGAGTATGTGAATAATTAGTTCATTAATTTTGAGCCAATGATGGCACATTGGGCATAGTCATTTCTTTCCATATTGAGCACCTCAAATTACTGTAGTTGTTGTGTATTGTGCTCAATATTGATCTTTCTCTGTTTATTGTGGAGAAATAAAATCATAATTCCAGGTATACCATGTATAAGACACCTGTGTTGTTGCAGGGACACACAAAGTACCTGTGGTAGGTTCTTCAATATTCTGATCAGTGATGTCACTGTGGTAGGTTCTTCAATATGCTGATCAGTGATGTCACTGTGGTAGGTTCTTCAATATGCTGATCAGTGATGTCACTGTGGTAGGTTCTTCAATATGCTGATCAGTGATGTCACTGTGGTAGGTTCTTCAATATGCTGATCAGTGATGTCACTGTGGTAGGTTCTTCAATATGCTGATCAGTGATGTCACTGTGGTAGGTTCAATATGCTGATCAGTGTGTCACTGTGGTAGGTTCAATATGCTGATCAGTGATGTAACTGTAGTAGGTTCTTCAATATGCTGATCAGTGATGTCACTGTGGTAGGTTCAATATGCTGATCAGTAATGTCACTGTGGTAGGTTCAATATGCTGATCAGTGATGTCACTGTGGTAGGTTCAATATGTTGATCAGTGATGTCACTGTGGTAGGTTCAATATGTTGATCAGTGATGTCACTGTGGTAGGTTCTTCAATATGTTGATCAGTGATGTCACTGTGGTAGGTTCAATATGTTGATCAGTGATGTCACTGTGGCAGGTTCATTAGGCTGATCAGTCATGTCACTGTGGCAGATTCAATATGATGATCAGTGATGTCACTGTGGCAGGTTCATTAGGCTGATCAGTCATGTCACTGTGGCAGATTCAATATGATGATCAGTGATGTCACTGTGGCAGATTCAATATGCTGATCAGTGATGTCACTGTGGCAGGTTCATTAGGCTGATCAGTCATGTCACTGTGGCAGATTCAATATGATGATCAGTGATGTCACTGTGGCAGGTTCATTAGGCTGATCAGTGATATCACTGTGGCAGATTCAATATGCTGATCAGTGATGTCACTGTGGCAGATTCAATATGCTGATCAGTGATGTCACTGTGGCAGGTTCATTAGGCTGATCAGTGATGTCACTGTGGCAGGTTCAATATGTTGATCAGTGATGTCACTGTGGCAGGTTCATTATGCTGATCAGTGATGTCACTGTGGCAGGTTTATAATGCTGATTAGTGATGTCACTGGCAGATTCAATATGGTGATCAGTGATGTCACTGTGGCAGGTTCATTAGGCTGATCAGTGATGTCACTGTGGCAGATTCAATATGCTGATCAGTGATGTCAGTGTGGCAGGTTCATTAGGCTGATCAGTGATGTCACTGTGGCAGATTCAATATGCTGATCAGTGATGTCACTGTGGCAGGTTCATTAGGCTGATCAGTGATGTCACTGTGACAGATTCAATATGCTGATCAGTGATGTCACTGTGGCAGATTCAATATGCTGATCAGTGATGTCACTGTGGCAGGTTCATTAGGCTGATCAGTGATGTCACTGTGGCAGATTCAATATGCTGATCAGTGATGTCACTGTGGCAGGTTCATTAGGCTGATCAGTGATGTCACTGTGACAGATTCAATATGCTGATCAGTGATGTCACTGTGGCAGGTTCATTAGGCTGATCAGTGATATCACTGTGGCAGATTCAATATGCTGATCAGTGATGTCACTGTGGCAGATTCAATATGCTGATCAGTGATGTCACTGTGGCACATTCATTAGGCTGATCAGTGATGTCACTGTGGCAGGTTCAATATGTTGATCAGTGATGTCGCTGTGGCAGGTTCATTATGCTGATCAGTGATGTCACTGTGGTAGGTTTATAATGCTGATTAGTGATGTCACTGGCAGATTCAATATGCTGATCAGTGATGTCACTGTGGCAGGTTCATTAGGCTGATAAGTGATGTCACTGTGGCAGGTTCAATATGTTGATCAGTGATGTCACTGTGACAGATTCAATATGTTGATTAGTGATACATTGTACTGAAGTTTTTGGTTAGTGAGTCAAAATTAACTGCTACAATCAGGACCTGTGAATACAGATGCCAAGACCATATGCTACACCTCCTGGTTGTTACATTATCACTCCAGCAGATTAGCAGCATGTAGTCAAGAGAACAAAGTGTGTTGCATTATGGTTTTTACAGCTTGTAATGTTTAGGTCTCTCGTTTTGGGTTTGATATTTGGTTGCAGCATCTGGTTCACAAGTGGATTTTTTCAGGTTCTTTGGAATACAGTGGAATCCCTCTATAGCGCATTTTGCTATAACAAATTTTCCCTATATAACAACACTTTTCAAAATCTTCAGTTACATTTATTCTATATTGTTTGTACTTTATGACTGTATATAGTGAATATCTGTTATTACAAACATATTTTCTCAGTCCAGATGAAGTTGTTATAACAGGATTTCACTGTATTTGTTTGAGCTACATGATCTTAACAATATTCTCAGAAGGCATCATGCTGCTCCACTGAGAGGAATACTTATTGGGAAAACCCAGAGTACAATGATGTCAGTAAACCCAGAGTACAATGATGTCAGTAAACCCAGAGTACAATGATGTCAGTAAACCCAGAGTACAATGATGTCAGTAAACCCAGAGTACAATGATGTCAGTAAATCCAGAGTACAATGATGTCAGTAAATCCAGAGTACAATGATGTCAGTAAACCCAGAGTACAATGGTGTCAGTAAACCCAGAGTACAATGATGTCAGTAAACCCAGAGTACAATGATGTCAGTTGGTACATTTAAAATAATGATTTTGTGTATATTTGCTGCTTCATCTCAATGTCAACTGTAGTTATCAACATCAACTGTAGTTATCAACATCAACTGTAGTTATCAACATCAACTGTAGTTATCAACATCAACTGTAGTTATCAACATCAACTGTATCATCTTGTTTCAGTGAATTATTGGTATGATATGGACTTTGATATAAAATGGGCCTACTACAAGTTCTTGGAAAAGTTGTCATGTGATGATAAAATGATACAACAAGGAAATGTGAATGAGAACTATGTAACAGAGTACCAGGAATAAAGTGAGAGAATGCCTGGATTAATGAGTGGGAAAATCTGGTATGCGTTATTTATGGAGAGTATTTGAAAAATGTAATAACGTTTTTGTTTTTGAAACTTTGTGTTTCCTTGTGTTTATAGTGTTATAATTTCTGTGTGTGGAAATTAAGGAATAGTTACTGAATGTAATGATGTCAGTTTTTTTGGTGTATGTATGATATCTGAGAAATTGGTGAAGACTTAAAAAACATTTTACACCAAAAAAAAACCCAGAAAAAATGTGCAACTAACGTTGTAAAGGTTAAGAGAGTGAAATTAGATTATTAAGAGAAAAACTGAGAGAATGTTGGGTAAGAGATCTACTTTCTTTCACTGTATTTTTGTAAATGTGCACACAAAAAGTCCAGTTCTTACAATATACAATGCTGCTAACACTTTGCTGACCATTTTACACGACTATTGAATTTCCGGTATAGAGCTGTGGTGACCAATTTCAATGCTCATGAAACCGCTATGATGCATCAGAAATACGGCCTCTGTAGTGATATTGGTACAAAATTTACCTAATCCGAGGCACTATGTCATTCCAATATGGCTACTCCATGAGTTACGACATTTAGTGGTATTTGTTTATTAAAAATTACCCAATCTCATATTGTTTTTGTACAAGTTTGCCTCTCAGATATAATCAACATGGCAGACGATTTTGACCATCATTACAGCAGAGATGATTCTGATCCTTGGAGTGTATCTGAAAGTGATGTCTCATGAAGCAGTTTCGATAGCCTAGATGATAGTCCTAATGACGATAATTCGGATAATCACAGCACAAGAGATGGAGATATAGTAAGTGTAAATGGGGTTGAAGGTGGGCGAGGCAGAATTGGCCTTGAAGGGGCTGACATGCAAAACAATCGTTGGGCATGGAGAAAACTTGCTAGAAATGAGCTTATTGTACTCTTGCTCCATACATTGAACAACAAAGTGTTGCGACATGCACAGATGGATTTCAGTGCATCTATTTACAAAAAAATGTTTTCTCTGACACTGTCATTCATCATATCACAGAAGAAGTGAATAGAAAACGTCTGAGCAACACTAACACAGGCAGTGCTAAATTCAAGAAGTTGTCTTGGGACAGAACTGATACAGTTGAGATCTCTGCTTTCATTGACCTACATATTGCAATTGGAATGTGTTGCAAGACAGCAGTTTCTGACTACTGGTGCAAGAACTATTGGTTAAATGACACACCTTAGTAAAAGTCATGAGTAGGAACAGATATCAACTGCTACATAGAAATCTGCATTACAATAATCAGATTAGAATTCAAAGGGGACAGACTGCCTATGATCCCCTGTTCAAGATAAGACCACTTCTTGGCATCATTTTGCCAATCTACACTTAACATTACATGTGGTAGCGAGTTGTCAGTAGATCAATCGATGGTGCAATTCAAAGGACATATATATTTCAATCTATACCTACCAGCCAAAATTCAGAAATTGGGGATTTAAACTATTTGTGTTTGCTGATTCCAGCACACAATAGTGCCTAAAGTTAATGATGCCAAATTGATGACTTGCTTCCAATTATATCACACTTTTGAGGATTATCCATGGCATCCACGAAAACTCTAGCAGAGACTCATGCCTACAACTTCAACCACCACTAATGAAGAAAGCAGTTCAGACGTACCAGAGTTACAGAACTATTCAAAACATTCACAATTATTCATTACTAGAATCACAGACACATAATTTACTCAAGAAATGAAAATACAATAAAAATTTCATTTTTTATAACCAAATTTTATTAGTTTTTTTTCCACGTTGAAATGCATGATCATTTGTTGAATTTGTATGTCAATAATGTACATTTTATTTGATTACTGTTCATATTCTTAATATTTTAGTGCAATGGCTATGAGCGCATTCATCTTAAATTCAGGAAAAATGATTTCGAAAAGCACCAGAATATATCTATAAATATCCTAGCAACATTAAGATGGCCACACATTCAAGATAGTACTTAAGTAGATCATAGGAGGTAATGTAGTCTTACTGGACAATGGCTAACATAAAAGAATACACACAACAGTAGACAGGACATAAACTTTTTGACCAAAAGACTTTTATTAAGATAACGAGTAGGAATAACACAGTGACACACTAACATGTCCGAGACTATGCAACTATGTGTCTGTCTAGAGTGTAATGATATCAGTTCATAATTTATAACTCAATGGAACAAAATACACACAAAACTTTGATAACATTTTATGACTGAAATGAAACCCCACAGATCTAACACTGATCTAGGGTCAATTAGCTTGCATCATGGGAGTTAAGATTTTTTTTGCTGCATCCCTGAGTTCCAGAGTCTGTTTTGATGCCTCATGTCCTGGACTGTATAAACTTTCAAACAGACTGTGAGACTGATTAGCTACATCCAGGCACTCTGTAAACCTTTCTGCATTAAAAAGAACCTCAGCAAGCTTTTGTAGTTCATTAGCATACTCTATGCTCTTCGGCCCATAGATCAGTGATGTGTACTTGATACTGGTGAATAGATGGTCTGCTGAGCTGACATAGTCACCTGCAACAATTTCAAGAACATCCTATGATTTTTAATTCTCGAAGTGCTATTTGTCACAAGCAACAAGGACATGCAGGACACGTCAGACTGATAGAAGCAGCAAAAACTGGGGCTACAAATCAATGTAAACAAATCAAAGTAAATGAGAGCTAATAAAAGAAAAAGAGATCCTTTAAACAATTGCCAGATGATTGAAGACATACACATTTGCATCAATAGATGTCTTCATCATCTACTTTTCAACAGATGGCAAGATGTGATTACCAAACAATCAACAGATGGCAAGATGTGATATCAGATGATATTCAGAGTGTACAACAATACAAATATGAACAGCACTAGCAACTAAAAAACGTGCTCATACATTGTGGATGATACTAGTACACAAAGGATTTTATTCCAAATTTCATTACGCTATATATGATAAGTAATCAAACACAAGAGTGCTATTATCATCACATTCAATGTATGTACAAATAACACATTTAGTTCTTGCGACTATTAAAACTGCCATACTGTATTATTCCCGCTAGGGAGTTAAAGGGAGTATTCGAGTGGTTTGTGTGATAAAGTTAAGGAGTTACAGGGAGTATTCGAGTGGTTTGTGTGATAAAGTTAAGGAGTTACAGGGAGTATTCGAGTGGCTTGTGTGATAAAGGCTGTATGCCTTTGTTGTCATCATGTCATGTTCAAGGTAAGTTTTTAAATTTAAACGCTGACAGAAAAAACCCAGTCCTTACCGGGGATCAAACTCTAGATCTTATGAGTATGAGACCAATACTTTAACCTATCGGCCATGCACCACCTTGTGACTATTCAATCTTAAAATATAAGGCAATACTTTGAAGCAGATTTCAGTTGTAATCTATAATATATTTAGAGTAAAAAAACATGGTTTAAGTCTGTGCATGCTGAGAGTTGATATGACAAGAAGTTAGGTTTACGTCTGTGCATGCTGAGAGTTGATATGACAAGAAGTTAGATTTAATTCTTTCAGGATATAATTATTCTGGGGTTTGGACGTTAATTAATTTTAGACTAAATTTTTGGATCACAACTTGATTTAGGTGCAAGCTTACTGATAAACAAAGTAGTAGCGATGGAAGGTCATATAAGGTATCAAAAAAAAAAAAGATAATTGTATGTGGAATTCATACACAAGATTAAAATATAGGAATTGTACCAATAAAATACAAAAATTACACCACAAACAGGAATGCTAGATGAACAGAAATTATTTTAACATGCATTTTGTTTTACTCAATTTTACTTGTCTTGAAATGTTGATATCCAATCTTACTAAAGTAGATGTCTCGAACGGTCCATTTACTGATCATAATTAGTTTATTTAAAGTAAATCTATCAACTGCCTTAAAAACTGTGTTTTTTGCCACTTTTTGTGTGTTTCATATCAAATTTCAGAACTGAATAAAATATTGTGAAACTTTATGAAATATTCCCAAGTATTGGATTTCCAAAGTTAGTAGGTAGTTCATATTTAGACCCTATATACATCTGATGCCTTATTTTTCCAATTTTTTGGGATTCTCTGCTCTAAAACCTGCTTTAGGAAACAGGTGGGGGTTTGCCTTTACACATCGTAACTGCTGCATTTTTCAGCTTTGGTTTTCTGCACTATGCACACTGTCTGCACCATCATAATCAACTAAATGTACAGTGCCAACAAATACTTTATCCTTTGAGAGTACTGATGGCTTTTTATTTTCTTCTCTGCTTAAGCATTTATATTAGCTACCAAACTCAATAATATCACTTGTCTGCAGTGTAAACAAACAGTACAGTGGGGATGAATTGTTATTCAATGGTGCTTGGATACCAGACTCAGTCTAAACAGAGACTCCCAATAAAAACATTCTCTTGAACTTTATTCCACTCAAAATTATCATTAGGCCTAACTCTATTTTCTGTATAAGGTAGCGCAAGATTATCATTGCTGTCACTGGGACTATCTGATTCTTCAGAAACAATAGCAATGGGAACAGTTTTAGAATTTTTTAGCTGCTATTTTTCCCTTACCAATAATTTTAGATCTATTGTTGGTAATCTCCACTGTCAAAATGGAAAACACTTGTTTTCTGACATCACTTGAAATAATATTTCCATAAAATTCAAAGAATAATAAAGTTTGCTAAATTTTTTTTCTTACTTGTGGAAGATGTAGCCATTTTGTTAATTTCATAAAATCTGAATCTACCTTGTATGAGGGTTTCATTTCGTTGACCAGATTTCTAAATTTTAAACAGCTGGTAAATAAGCTAATACTAATTTATTTACGATCAAAATGAAGTGAATTTAGACGGCATATCTGCAAGAATGATATCGTGGATACGTCCACAATTGATTTCTATCTGCAAGAATTAATCGTTTTTATGTGCGGAAAGAGTTAAGTCTGTGCATACTGAGAGTTGATATGACAAGAAGTTAGGTTCAAGTCTGTGCATGCTGAGAGTTGATATGACAAGAAGTTACCCATGTTTGCATAACAGCGAGCTATTGCATCCTCTATCTGACCTAGATCTTTGTGGTTTTTGTACAGAAAACCCTGTTTTTGGTTGCGACAATCTTCCAGCAAATTAATGGCACCTGAAAGAATATACAGAGTAACACACAGTCCTATGCTCCACATGGAGCTGAGAAAAATATGAATGAAAGAATATGTCTATTATCAAGGATATACTTCCACATATGAATGAAAGAATATGTCAATGATCAAGGATATACTTCCACATATGAATGAAAGAATATGTCAATGATCAAGGATATACTTCCACATATGAATGAAAGAATATGTCTATTATCAAGGATATACTTCCACATATGAATGAAAGAATGTCAATGATCAAGGATATACTTCCACATATGAATGAAAGAATATGTCTATGATCAAGGATATACTTCCACATATGAATGAAAGAATATGTCAATGATCAAGGATATACTTCCACATGTCATGCTCATTCATTACACAAATTAAAAACCCCAGGCAACCACATACATTCTTCTTCTGCATTCACAAATCAATAAATTCTTCTGCGTTCAAAAATCTATAAATTCTTTTTCTGTATTCACAAATCAATAAATTCTCCCGCATTCAAAAATCAATAAATTCTGTATTCACAAATCAATAAATTCTGCATTCAAAAATCAATAAATTCTTCTGTATTCACAAATCAATAAATTCTCCAGCATTAAAAAATCAATAAATTCTTCTGTATTCACAAATCAATAAATTCTGCATTCAAAAATCAATAAATTCTGTATTCACAAATCAATAAATTCTTCTGCGTTCAAAAATCAATAAATTCTTCTGTATTCACAAATCAATAAATTCTGTATTCACAAATCAATAAATTCTGCATTCACAAATCAATAAATTCTGCATTCAAAAATCAATAAATTCTTCTGTATTCACAAATCAATAAATTCTCCAGCATTAAAAAATCAATAAATTCTTCTGTATTCACAAATCAATAAATTCTGCATTCAAAAATCAATAAATTCTGTATTCACAAATCAATAAATTCTTCTGCGTTCAAAAATCAATAAATTCTTCTGTATTCACAAATCAATAAATTCTGTATTCACAAATCAATAAATTCTGCATTCACAAATCAATAAATTCTGCATTCAAAAATCAATAAATTCTTCTTCTGCATTCAATAAATTCTTCTTCTGCATTCACAACTCAATAAATTCTTCTGCATTTACAAATCAATAAATTCTGTGTCTGCTGAAATAAGCAGATATCAGTCAAACTGTACAAAAGGGACACGTTGCATTGTGTTCTCTGTAGGATGCCCTGGTCACCAGCAGGAGTCTGACAATGAATGCAGAAGAATAAAGGTATTGAGAAGGTCACTCTTACTGTTGCTATGTTCTGTAGTTTAACAATACAGGGGGTGGTAGTGTAAATCTGTGGCTCTTGCGTGTCTGGTTTAAAGAATTAACTTCATCAAACAACTGACAGACTCAGAGAAACAGTCATGCACATATAACATATATATATTACCTTCATAGTCTTGAAGATTCATAAGTCTGATAGCTTGACTAAACACTTCCGTAGCTCCTTCAGCTCTTAACTTCAACCTATTCAAATTTGCCTCATCCATTGAGTGATTACATTCAAGACATGAGTGACCAGACATGACTCCTGAGCAGAATGGACATTTGAATGCCTGGAGAAGAAATATCTAAAATGAATTTGTGCTTCTCTGACGATCAGACCCGACTTAACTTGAGACCCGATATATTTACCAATATGGCACTCTTAAACCCTACGGCATCAATGAGAGTCTGTTTCATGTATGATTCCAATTGTTCCATAGATTCTATTTGTTTCATGTCACATGTATGTAGTCATTTTTGTACATTCCTTGTCAGGTGTCGTTTCACCTCTTCCTGTTAATCTACATTATGCATGCCAATGTGAATGTCCATAATCCTTACTGTCCATTTTCTGTTGTATGTTTTAATTTTTCTCTTGATAAAGGCCTTTTGGTTGAAATATAAATTTGTGTGTTATTATGTGTTTCTTTAGTAATTAGCACAACTTCATTATCCTATTACGGGATTTACCCGGAGAAGAAACGAGATCCATCCACACACACACAAAACAGACGGTGAATTGCCCACAAGAGTCCATCCATGACAACTAGTAATAATAGCCAAATAATTTGGTTTCTGACTTGGAAACAGGATTTAGTTGATGCCAATACAACACAGAAATCATGGGCACGTATGCATCATGATGATGATATGATGAAGTAATCCCCTTTCAGCTGTCAGCAAGTACATCTTGACAGTCCATAGCCTTTCAGCTGTCAGCAAGTACATCTTGACAGTGCATAGCCTTTCAGCTGTCAGCAAGTACATCTTGACAGTGCATAGCCTTTCAGCTGTCAGCAAGTACATCTTGACAGTCCATAGCCTTTCAGCTGTCAGCAAGTACATCTTGACAGTCCATAGCCTTTCAGCTGTCAGCAAGTACATCTTGACAGTCCATAGCCTTTCAGCTGTCAGCAAGTACATCTTGACAGTCCATAGCCTTTCAGCTGTCAGCAAGTACATCTTGACAGTCCATAGCCTTTCAGCTGTCAGCAAGTACATCTTGACAGTCCATAGCCTTTCAGCTGTCAGCAAGTACATCTTGACAGTCCATAGCCTTTCAGCTGTCAGCAAGTACATCTTGACAGTCCATAGCCTTTCAGCTGTCAGCAAGTACATCTTGACAGTCCATAGCCTTTCAGCTGTCAGCAAGTACATCTTGACAGTCCATAGCCTTTCAGCTGTCAGCAAGTACATCTTGACAGTCCATAGCCTTTCAGCTGTCAGCAAGTACATCTTGACAGTCCATAGCCTTTCTGACAAAAACATAGGTCCTCCTCAGTTGAGTAACTGAGGTGATACTCAATCACATAAGGTTTGCTGTCTCCAGGGGCATGGTTGTGTTGGGGGAAATTTATGTTTCATCCCTGAAGATATGCATTCCAATACAGCAATATTATGTCCTTTCTGGAGTGCACCCAAGATTATCACATCCTTCCTGGAGTGCACCCAAGATTATCACATCCTTCCTGGAGTGCACCCAAGATTATTACACCCTTCCTGGAGTGCACCCAAGATTATCACATTCTTCCTGGAGTGCACCCAAGATTATCACATCCTCCCTGAAGTGCATCCAAGGGATTCACACATTCGGTAATACTCACAGACTCAAAGCATGATGCACAAGTTAGAAAAATCATGCTGAGAAAGGAATGGCTTGATTTAATGAACAACTCAACTGTTCAGATAATTACATTGATATACTGCCCTGGTCATGATGAGTCAGAGGAAACGAGAGGGGGTGACTTATTGGCAGGCAATGCGGCGATAGACGGCACAATGCTGAAAAGAGATAAAGCAGACTTGATTAATGCTGTAACATTTGCTTCTGCTGTGTTCAGGATTCTTTTCATCTTGCTAGATCTTCAGGGTAGTCACCAGAACAAAGCTCCCAGTCTTCTCCAGGTCAGAGCGACTGCCATAAAGTTTTTTTGCCTCAGTTCAGTCCACTGTGGTCATGTCTTGCCTCACATTTCCTTGTTATCTGCACAGTTTTAGAGTTACGGTATGTGTTCAGGGATCTGTATTTCTGTTCCAGATGGACATTCATTTGTGTGTAGGCCACCCTGATCTGGTACAGGTGACCAGTTTTAAGTCGAATGATGATAGTTTGTTGTTGCCTATGGCGTTGGTATATAGGGTCTAGTTTCTTATCAATATCCATATCTATCTTTCACTGTGATATATAATGGTAGTGGATTAGTGTTTTGGCCTTACTGTATGGCAGAGGATAGCTGAATTGTTTCATTTTACCTTCTGCTTATGCCAGAACATCAGCTCTCTCATTTCCAGTGATACCACAATGTGCGGGTAGCCATTGAAGAGTGAAATTTGATCTTTTTTGATGTTTTCCAATTCTAGTCTAATTTTGTGCATTTTGTTTTCCTTTCTTCTTCAGCGTTCATTCTCAAACTCCCACGGGATATCCCTTGTAGTAGGACCATGGTTCTACTAGATTTCCAGTAGGATGTAGTCCAGAGAATGGAAATGCGTTGTGTCGCCATTTTATTTGCGCCAGTGGCCCTACTCATCCGTCTTCGGCGGGGTTTTCATTTGAATTGCTTTGTATTGCTTCTAGTGAAGATCTGCAGTCAGTAAGTATTACTACCAGTTTGTTGGTTGGTGAATGAGCCATAATTCTGATTTCTAAAAAGGACCCTAGAACTAATTGTGATGTTTTCACTTGATGTTTGTTTTCCTCGAGATAGCTGGCCTTTAACTTGACTTTTAAGTAAGATCTTTATTAATTTATACACCTGCATTAAAAATATTTGATTTTCATAGTGTTCTTCTCATAGCTCATCATTTCTGGATCTATACTATGAGAGTAACAAATCTTTGTACAATAGATTATACTTTGTACAGATTGAATTGATTTTGTGAGTGGGTTTTCATCTTGTGAAGTTGACAGGATGTCTCTTAACAGTTGTGACTTAATATATCTTTTTCTTGCGACTACCAATAGTTCTGTTTGGTTAGATTAATTTCATGTTTTATAAAGCTACATTACTATTGCGGCTGTTGCTGAATTTCAACAAGTTGTCCACATATAATGTGATTCAATATTTAAAAATGTGTATAGTTTGTCTAAATATGATTTGCTTATAGAAACATGATGATGATGATTCTGGTGAGATAATGTTTCCACAATGCTGTCTTCTTTTTGGATGCACTGAATAACTTATGATTCTAGGGTTAAGATGGCCTGCTGCAGCCAGGGACATATTTAAACACTCTGAAATGTCTTTTGTCCATCATTGCCTTGGGAATATATTTTCCTTGTCACTAGCAACTATGCTTTTCATTACTACTTCTTCCATGTTGTTATATCTGCATATGGTCAAAACCCCCACCCCTCAACTTTCTAGTTATAATGTCCAACACTCTTCCATATATAATTTTCTCAACACTTGCTGAGAAATATAACAATGATGAATATTTGTGGGACAAAAATATTAGAATATAATATTTTAACTAGAGTTCAGTGATATGATGGTGATAAATAGGACAAAGCCCTGTACATGAAACCTGGAACAATCTGAAAGTAAACATATTAAGGGAAACCTGGAACAATCTGAAAGTAAACATATGCAGCTGTGCAGTATCTTCTTACAGAACAAATAAACTCTGAGATAGTTAACACTACTAATCAAATCCGATGGTTGTCGAATTTCCTTTATAAAGCCTTGGTGACGATCTTCGAAACCATTATGATACTTCAGAAATACAGCAACCTTAGTGATAGTGCTACTAAGAATAGCTCATCCGGATAGTATGTAATTCCAAATTTTGACACTGATTAAATACAATCACATCATTTTGTTTATGACTATTAATCTTGAAAGTACCAAATTGTTGGAAGGTGAGATTGTATGATATATAATAGAAAGTAATGTAAATCTAGGCCTAGCATTATAAGTAGGATTGTGCACTTGAAATAACTGGAACTTTCAAATTCATTCAGAAAAAGTACAAATTCATGACACATGGACAATTTTCAAGCTCTCTGAAGTGAGTTTGATTTTATACAGATTTTTAAAGATTTTGATGTTGATGTCTCAAAAATGTGCAAACACCCTTGGTAATGGGAGATAAGTTGGTTGCGGATTACTGGTCTGTCAAGTTTTAAACAAGGTTTTATCTTCAACAAAAATAGATAGCAGATTGCAAAATAATGAAAGACCAAGAGAAACTTTGTAGAACAAACATCCAATAGGTCATGATTATGGGTCAACATGCAAGAGCTACACACAGCAGTATCATATTTTTCAAGCTGGAGAGCACTGATTTCTGCTCATATTCAGTGCCAAAGGAACACACATAGATAGATAGACACAATGTAAATAGGTAAAAATGCAGTAGTTCCAGATAGTCTACCAGACAAATGACAGAACATGGGGTAATTAACAGTTTCAAACCAAAATATTGATATGTTATACTATAAATATTCTTGATATATATAATATATAAATACCTTGTTCTATTCTTTGTCTGGTAGACTATGTGGCAGCACTGTATCCTTACCTACTTACATTTTATATATATTACTAAGCTAAGGCTCACTTACAAAGATCTCATTGTATATAAAATCCATAAATTAAAAGTCTATCTCTAATCATATTGTTTCTCAGTCACTTGGACATTAAAATGTTACAGTTTCTGGAAGAACAAATAAACTTGTATAGAAATAAATGTTTGCGAAATAGACATACATTTCATTCTGAAACTCAGACATGATGGAAGATTAAGATGGTCAGCAATGTCTATGACCACCGTGGATATTTATATAAGACAGACATTGTTGCCGTAAAGATCTACCTATTGGTAAGCTAATGCAGGATTGACTGCGACATTTGGTTGAACAATTGATCAAGCTTACACCTTCGTCAACTAGAAAGTGAATCATCATTTGTTTGACTAGTATATTCCATTTTGTAAATATGACAGCTCCTCAGTTAGCACACCGACACCTTAGTCGGGTGACCCATTAGCACAGTGACTTCTTAGTTGAGTGACCCAAGCTTCAATTTTCAGTTCAACTAAAAATATTTTTAGATTACCAATAAATTCTTGTCTAGCTCTGTGGTGGAGCAGTATAGAGCACATCTTGTCTGGCTCTGTGGTGAAGTAGATCCCTTCTCATAGTCAAGATTTCAGGTTTAATTTCCACTACAGGCAATTGTACATCTGGATCATTCACACAGCAATGGCAATCTACTGAATATATTGATATTGCTTAGAAAATAACAACAGCCAAAAACTGCTGGGTTGATAGCTACATCCTGAATAAGCTATGCTACCAACTTAGTGACTAGTATGAACAGGCGTACTGAACAGGAGTAATGAACAGGAATAATGAACAAATAGACAAACTAGGAACTTACACTAAACCTCAGATGTGAAATATCCCCCTTTGTGCAAGGTGGACATACACAGTCAAAGTGGTACTGGGACTTGAGAACCTCTTGTCTCTCTTCTCGACTCATACGACAATAATGGGGACCTGGTAGTGAAGGAAAATAATATCATCGTTGACAACAATGATATCAATTAAGCAATAGATAATATATGAAGTAGGTGTTGAAGTACTGTTATACCATGATATGGAAATGTTTTTCAGATTGCAAAAGCTCCAGGGTCGACCCAGTCTTAATTGGGTACTGGATTAATCCGGGAAGTAACGACTGCAAGGGAGAGGAGATGACTACTGCCCTCATATAGTAATAGTCTCTGAAATGTGAGATCGCAACATCTGACACCTCTTCTGCATTAATAAATGCTATGGGCTAACTTTGCTTTACTATACCATCACTGATGTTATACCTGTCTGTGTATTCATTGAAGGACATGCTCGTTTCTTCATCCTCAAACTCCCACTGGATCTCTCTTGTAGAAGGACAATAGCACTGCTAGATTTTTAGCAGGATGTACTCCAGAGAACAGAGATGCCTTGTGTTGCAGTTTGTGCCAATGGCCTGACACATCCAATTTTGCCAGTGCACAATGATTATTCAATAACTTTTTTGTTGTTGTATGGATGTCTGATTCAGCATAAAATGTTTAGGTTCAAGTATGTTGATTATCACAGGTAGTTGCTCAGATCTTTTTTCCTTTCACATCCAGAGATATAGTAGCTCATAGTTTCAATTCTATATTGGCTGTGTTCTGTTTCTGATATTTTCATTAGGTGTTCTCTATGTATCTTGGCATTGTACAGAACTGAGAGCCTTACAGAGTGGCAGTGAGAACAAAGTTCACGTCACATAGATAGATAGTTCTCTATCTTCTACACCAATTCTCACTCTCAATTAGCACATCCTTGATACTGCTTGCATGATCATTGAACTCAAACTCCTCCTACACCACATTGAATTCAAATGCCTCCTATCGCACACTGAACTCAAAACTCCTCCTACACCACATTGAACTCAAACTCCTCCTATCGCATATTGAACTCATACTCTCCAACTATCTGCCCACATCAGATCATAGATTAACTGTATAGGGCTCTCTAACTATCTGCCCACATCAGATCATAGATTAACTGTATAGGGCTCTCCAACTATCTGCCCACATCAGATCATAGATTTACTGTATAGGGCTCTCCAACTATCTGCCCACATCAGATCATAGATTTACTGTATAGGGCTCTCTAACTATCTGCCCACATCAGATCATAGATTTACTGTATAGGGCTCTCCAACTATCTGCCCACATCAGATCATAGATTTACTGTATAGGGCTCTCCAACTATCTGCCCACATCAGATCATAGATTTACTGTATAGGGCTCTCCAACTATCTGCCCACATCAGATCATAGATTTACTGTATAGGGCTCTCTAACTATCTGCCCACATCAGATCATAGATTAACTGTATAGGGCTCTCTAACTATCTGCCCACATCAGATCATAGATTAACTGTATAGGGCTCTCTAACTATCTGCCCACATCAGATCATAGATTAACTGTATAGGGCTCTCTAACTATCTGCCCACATCAGATCATAGATTAACTGTATAGGGCTCTCCAACTATCTGCCCACATCAGATCATAGATTTACTGTATAGGGCTCTCCAACTATCTGCCCACATCAGATCATAGATTAACTGTATAGGGCTCTCTAACTATCTGCCCACATCAGATCATAGATTTACTGTATAGGGCTCTCTAACTATCTGCCCACATCAGATCATAGATTAACTGTATAGGGCTCTCCAACTATCTGCCCACATCAGATCATAGATTTACTGTGGTGACACATTAATTCTTCAGTTTTAGTTTCTCATGTTGAGAAGAATGATAAAATCACTAAAAAAGACAATCTCATGAATGAAGGTGGATGCAGTAAAACTACCATATAAATGAACATCAGAAACACAATGTGAAATAGTACAGTCAAGTTGACACCTACCATAACAGTTGTAGATTTCTTCTCCATCTTGCACATCTTTCACAGTTTTAACTATCAAACAATCACCTATAAAACTGAAATAGTTCAAGAACATAAAAGATAAAATTATCTATCCTCAATGTTATGACAATGACAAAATATGACATGCAGTATAACATGGACAATTATGGCAAAGAATATGCTACATACTCAATTACTTAACCTATATCACGCCATCAGAGACTTGTGCTACCCACTGATTTATACCCATAAACAGCAGTTGGCGGCATCCAACACAATGCCATCTGTTGTTATGCACTCATTTAACAATGAGGAACTAAATGATGTTCATGCGACTGAGAATTAGCGACAGCTAGGCTTAGAATATGTTACTTCCTTTCCGCTCATTTAGTTTCCAAGTAGATTGTAGATTAGAGCTAGCAGTTTAATTTTTACTCGTTTAGTGGAATCAAAAAGAATCTGTTGAAATGGAAGCCATTTTTAATAAAATTTTTATCGATTCACATGATGAGGAATTCTTGGGATTTAAAGACATAGATTTTGCTCCATTAGCCGATATAACTAGTGATGGAAATAATAGCTCATTGTCCGGCATGTCTGAGGAAGACAATACTGTTGGTAGCTATCGTGGCCCTATAGATTGACGTTATGCACTACTAACTACTAGAACAATGGATTGACAAGGTTAGTGAAATCTATGTGTTTTCACAGATGATATGAGAATGTTATGAAATAACATAAATTTAAAAGGCCTAGATATGTAGAACATCATCAGGGATGTCACACATCAGACAAGTATAGGTACATTTTTTTAATGATTTCTTTTTTCACATCTAACCTTCACCACCTCACATATCATACATACACCAACAAAACTTACATAACCGCACATACACCAACAAAATTGATATCATTAGATTCAGTATTCAATTCTTTATTTACATTTTAATAAGAAGATAGGCGTCTATAACCACCGACTCATTACATAACTAGGATCGATATGTGTCTTCATTCACCCCTGTTGCTATGCCCCAATTCATCAGTACGGGATCACACGAAGTTAAGCTCATATGATGTAGAATTCCTGCCACACGAAGCTAGGAATACGTCACAGCCTAAAGATAAAATTCCTTTACACATTACAATTGTAAGAAGGAGAATGCTGGCTGATTTTGTCAATTAATTTCTAAAACAGGGTAAAAAAGGAAGGAAAGAAGGAATTCTTTATTTACATTACAAAAATTATTTCATCAGCATCATAAAGTGCCATCTTCTCAACGAAGGTTGGCTGTAACAGATCTCCCAACATACTATCTCTTGTCTTGGTGGTGCACTCTGCTAGACTGTAACCTGTCCATCTCGCGGTGATACTCTCCTGCTTGTATCTCTGCTTCCCTCTTGCTCACCTTCCCTCAACTTTACCCTCAAGTAACTTCTTCAACAAGGTGTCATGTCATGTCTTTTAATGTGTCGAAAATATTTTATTTGTTTGATCTTTATTTCCTTCAATAATTCTTTCTTCACATGAAGTGTTGTTAGAACATCTTTGTTTTTCTTTCTCTAAATTTAAAAAAAGTGTTCTAAAAATTATTTACAATTCTCTAAAAATAAGTTATTATATTTTCCAAATACCCACCAAAAATAATGCAAATTGTCAACAACAACAAAATCCAACTGTTGGATGGAATTTATGTAATTTTAATGTGGAGTGCTAAAGGTTAACACCTACCTAAATGAAAAAACTTTCCTGGAAAAAAAAATACTGCCTGAATTTGTGGATGTAGTTGAAACCAAGGCATTTACTGCATGCGGAATGTCTGTGCGCCTCACCAATGGCCCACTAGACAAACCACCCATGCAACAGAAAACCTTAGTAAATGACATACTGTATATTGAGGCTCTACCTAACAGTATAGCAGAGTCACGAAAATGTTGAAAGTGCAACCATAAAGCTAAATTGAGATCTAAGAAGACTGCACAATAACTGTCAAACATGAAAGCTGAAAATGAACTGAGAGAAAACTGTCTATTCCATTCTTGCCAAGATTCATAAAGTAGTCAAAAAAAATATCAGCCTATGGTTAGATACACAGAAATTTTCAAAAAATGAAAAAAATTAACCCTTAGGACCCTAGATTAAAATTATGCAATATCCCCCCACCCCCGGATTATTTTTTGACAATGTGCATTAATTTTGGTATTTGGTAAATGTGATAACTTTTTGTTTGTAAAGATATCAAAATAATTTTTGCACACATGTAAATAAAGGGGTGAATAATGAATATAATCATGTTTTTCGTTTGTTATTGTATGTGTGATATGACAATTGTGAGCAATTTGTGAAGTTGAAAATCTCAAAACACCATTAAAAAAAAATCACAAATATAATTTCTTGACGAGCCTAATACCTGAGCAACGTCGGGCAACATTGATAAAATCCTCCTAAATACCTATTCCCGCTGCATAGATGTTGTTTAATATCCAAACTAATATAATATAGACTAAAGAAATTAATAAAATGTGAAGAAATCACATACGTCGCTCATTCAAGACTAGGCCTAGCTGGACATACAAGTGGAGTACGTGACATACACATGCCGACATGGAGCCTCTGATGCATGTTGTTTTTAAATGAATAAACGAACATTCTAAATGATTCTTATAATATAACAACAATGAATTCATGTAGATATTACTTATGATGACAATCATGAACCATGGCACGGGGTACTACGTTTGATAGTAAAATATAGCAATGAAAATCCACAGCCGCTGTTTTAGAAATTAATTGACAAAATCAGCCAGCATTCTCCTTCTTACAATTATAATGTGTAAAGGAATTTTATCTTTAGGATGTGACGTATTCCTAGCTTCGTGTGGCAGGAATTCTACATCATGAGCTTAACTTTGTGTGATCCCGTACTGATGAATTGGGGCATAGCAACAGGGGTGAATGGAGACATATCGATCCTAGTTATGTAATGAGTCGGTGGTTATAGATGCCTATAGAGCCCGTAGGGTTAAATATCTTTGAGCCACACTTGTTTTTCAGCCCACACTCAAAAAGTACATAAAAAATGTCAAAAATAAAACACTGAAAAGGTTACAGCTACTGAAAAGGGTCACTGGCATAGCTTGGGGATCAGACAAGAATGCCCTCCGAAGAGACCTATATTTTGGTCACACACGGTAGAATACATCATTGCACTCCTGACAACATGCTCTAAAACAAATGTAAAATCACTAGACAGAGTACAGAACAATGCCCTACACCTTATTAGAGGAGCAATGAATCTACATCAATGGCTGCATGTGAAATACATACAAATGTATAACCCTCTCAAGATATGACTGCAGTGGAAGCTTCTGAAAGAAGCAAAAGAATGAACAAAGAAAACCAAAATAAACAGCTTGTAGAAGACCTGCAACCAAAACAAAGACTAAAACAAAAGTCAGTCCGCAGCCATGTAAATGAAATAAAAGACAGGCTATCACCTCCCAGACAAGAAACAAAACTGCAAAGAGTAGCAAAATGTTTACCACAAACACTTTTTAAATTGTTAGAAATTAAGACACAAGATATAAAGCAACAAAAAGTTCTAACCCAGTAAGTCCTATGAAAGCAACACAGAAAACTATTGCCAAAATAGTGGATTCATTTATGCCTATACTGATGGGTCTGTTTTCTAAGCCACCATCAAAGCAGGTTATGGTGTTTATATTGAATATTTCGACAAAACATCTGATGAGTTATTGGGTGCATGTGGGGAAATATGTTTTAACTCATCTATGTAACATGTCCTTACAGAACATTTTCCTGACTGCACTACAGGCTATGATTTTCTTAAATACCATTGGGAAGCAAAATACAAGTAGTAATGATAGTTACCTGGAGATAATAGTTGGATCACAGGAATGGTTCATTAAGCTAGCAGTGGGATAAATGGCTGTAGCAATGCGCACCTGTTCTGTGTCTTGTATATTGCTTGTTAGCACATCATGTTCAGAAGAAGCTGGTTGCAGGCTAGTGATGGCATGTGCATTGCAAACCAGCTGCAGAATGTGTCGCAGGAGGAGACCTCCAATAATGGATACTGCTTCTGGCAGTTCTGGTTGTTAAAAAAGAAGTTAACTGATATTTATTGTACACAGTATTGATAAAATAATATAAATATAGAAATTAAATATAAAATAAATCCCAACAAATATATGAACACAGCAACTCACACAACCATCAACTTGTCGAGATGAAAACCTGCACAAAAGATATCATTACAAAAAACAGAACAAAATTAACCAAACTAGATACATTTATTTATGAAGTATAATCATTCAAAGCATTAATAAATATGTTAATCTTCTATTACACACTTTTTTCCTTGTGTTCTGTTGAAAATGTTTTTTGTAAACAATTTTGTTTGTTATCCATCACAAGAACAAGAAATATTACATTTGTCATAAGAACAAGAAATATTACATTTGTCACAATAACAATATTACATTTATCACAAGAAAAGAAATATATTACATTTGTCACAAGAACAAGAAATATTACAGTTGTCACAAGAACAAGAAATATTACATCCATCATGGGAACAAGAAATATTACAGAAGAAATGATATTCATCATAAAAACAAGAAATATGACATTCATCAAGAGAACAAGAAATATGACATCCATCAAAAGAACAAGAAATATGACATCGATCATGAGAACAAGCAATATTACATCCATCACGAGAACAAGAAATATTACATCCATCATGAGTGGGGTGCAAAGGGTCTCGCACTGCTCTTGTGCGGACCCAGGGTTAGCAGAACCAAGATCCTAAAAGTACCTCCTTGTGGTGCACCCTGGAAACAGAAATACAGATGCTATGCTGTATTCCTGGCTCACACATTTAGGCTCATGTCCATGAATGCTATAGATGGAATGAGAATTTTCTGCAGAGAGACAGGAAATATTTCAGAAACATCTAAGCCATTACACATCCTACATGACTGTTGGCACACAGTGATGCAAGGCATCTGTACATTCCGACTTGGCTGGCTTAGAAAGCAGAAACATTGGAGTGGCTATCAATGTCAATGTCCCTAACATACAGTGATCTTTTGAGTACACACCGAATCTGGAAAAGGTAACATACGCTTGAGGGCAATGTAGTGTATGTGTGTCAATTCATTAGCAATGGAGCTACAATGGTTCAGCAAGAGACAGACTGACGGAAGTGGTGCTCATGCTCAAAAACACACAGAAGCCCAAATGTCCCATCACAAATGACCGCATTCAAAGTACGAGTCATGACTCAGGTATTGGATACAAATATAAATAACCAAATGGTCAGAGGGTGTCCGACAAAGTGGATGGTGCCGCAGTAACCTAATGAACAAATAGTAAAGCAAAATGAGTTAAACAGGTTACTAAAACACTTACCTTGCCTATTAATAGAAATATATTAAAAAAAAAAAATTATATATAAAAAAACATACAATAAAACTAAACAGGACAATTCTCCATGTATTGGCTCAAATTGAACCTTTTTCAAGAGACAAACAACAGAAAACGACAAAATAAAAAACAAAATAAATGACTATATTTCATCAAGCCCCGTCTCCATAGCGCAGGGATGGCAACGCATCTAGTAAAAGAGAAAATGCGTGCATTCATTATAAACAAACCGAAAGTGGGAAATTAGAGGCACTGTAGATGAGTGCAAGAATAATAAAAGAAAAAGATAAGAAAAATACCCCTTTTGTCACTTTATCAGACAGGCAGGTTTTAAGAACAGTCACAACAGGCAAGACTGAAGGGAACAGAGACAGATGGGGACAACGTGAGAAAATATTCGTTTGACAACCTAGCAAGACTTGGAAACAACGATCCTGATAACAATACTGTGAACAGAGAACCATGGTCACCTACGCCAACCAGAATGGCATATGACAATGATAGATGAGTAATGATGAGGTTGTGTGGTGGTGGGGTGAGTGGGTTTGGGGAAGGAAGGATACAAGAAGAATCAACATTTGAAAACGCATGGAATGAATGTGAAACCAAATATAGACATAAACATATATATAAAACCAAACCTAAACATACATAGAAATGTATACACACACCAAGAGTCAAGAAATAAACACATAACAAAATGGACACAGATGTGTGAAGGATACCCACACAAAATGCACAGGCATGTAAATGTATCCACACACAGGAAAGGGCTCACACCAGAATAGGTATACACATTGACACAGAATGGAGATACGTGCATTAACATAAACAAGCGCTCACATAAATATATATATATATATATGTATACATAAATATGAACATTCATCTGCATAAACACTTTCTCACATAAATAAAAACAATAACATGAACATTCGTACACATAGAAACATATACATATATTAATGTAAATATAAACGTTCGTTCACATAAAGATAATGCTATAACAACTGCATATGTATACATACAAATGTGTGGCCCAAAGTAATTGTGTGGATACATAGAACCATGTAAAACGAAATGCATATACAAATAACTATACATGTGTGGGCACCCATCGAAGAGACAACTGCAATAAAAACGAGGAAATCAAAATCTAAATATGTAAATGATTTAACAATAACAAAGTGGCAGAGTACAAAATAATCACATATTGACATACACATACGAAAGAAGACATAAAAGAATTATATAGAAGTACGGCAAACACAAAAATAATAATTACTCACGAAAGTGTACAAAGACAACTAATTACAAGAATCAGTGCAATACGGGAGTAGAGCGTATAAAGAAAAGGTGGGTAACTCAAACAAAACAGTGATTAATGTTCATTCCGTGTGGTTGCAAGACTCCCATATGACAAATGAAAACAACGATCTTTGTTTGCAAAGAAAGCTTTGAATGCAGGTCTCCATTACACACAGGACAAGCATTGAACAAATGTCAGGGAGTGCATTGTTCAAATATTTGACCGAAGCAGTGTTGAGACTTGGAATCTGGACACTGCGGGAAATGTAGAGTAGTGTGCAAATCTCTAACGACACTGCAAACCTAGCCCAACTTGACTGTTGGCAGTTGCCCAACACAGCTCATATAGAGAGAATTGGGTTCAGTACCCAAGGGCCCACTGTGAAGCTTCTTGTTCGAGATTCGTAAATTACCTACTCCTTTGGGTAATATACATAGCGAATACTAAAAAAAGACTGTGCCAGGCAATGGATTGGAAAGCCATCTCAAGCAGACAAGGCGAGTGTGCGAGAAATGCACAGGTCAAATCCTAGACACTCGACGTGCTTGGCAAAGTAGCACCTCGTCTAGGAAGGTGTATCAACCCTGAGTCTAATTTGACCATCACTGTTACCAAACTCAATACATAAGGGAAGAAATTAGGTCTGGGACCTAGGGACACAAAGGGTGGTAATGGGATGGTCTTCCTACACGAGGAATATCTCGCTGCCTGCGAAGCACCTTGTCAGAGGATAGACACACAATGGGTGACCCAAGCAAACTAACAGCTCGTCTTGTAACATGTACCCCCTGAGTGGAAGGCTCCTCTAACAGGCATTGCACCAAGCTGAAAGGTGAAGTTTCCTGGGTATGAAAGAAAGTTCATAATTTCTGGGGTTCTCAAACAAACAAACAATCTTTCATGATAACACAAAATATTACATCCATCATTATAACACGAAATATTACATCCATCACTAGAACCAGAAATATTACTATCATCACGAGAACAAGAAATATTACTTCTAAATACAATCACAGCGCACAATCTAGCAGATTAACATATAGAAATTTTGATGTTGCAAATCTTTACAAACAAAGTTACTGTACCAACCATTCTTGTTTCTACTTCCTAGAGTCAAATCTGCTATGTGTTCTGTTAGCTTGTGTGAGTCTACGTTGTATTTGGCAAAGAATCCAGCATGTACAAGAGTACTCAGAAGAAGAGAAGCAGTCTAGGGAACAAACAAATTACTCAACTGTCAAAATAAAATTTGTATTCAACTATCAATGTGGAGGGAGATGCATTGCCAAAATACACTATGAGCCCAATGTGACATCAACGGCATTAGAGTAATGATGATGATAGCAGATAGTCCAGCTGTAAGGCTGAATGATATTGCAATAATGATGATGATCATAGCAGATAGTCCAGCTGTGTGGTTGACAAGTAGGGAGTGTAATTCAGAAGCTCAAGGTAAGCTAATGGCACATTAAATTTGGGACACATTTATTTGGGCTGTATGGATTTTGTGGACAATACTTGCATTTAGTAAGTTGCCAATGCTTTTGGAACAGTCGATATGCTCAATAACCAGGTAATGAAGCCAAAACCAGGCACCCTGGTACAAAGTAACAGATTAGAATTCAGCTGCAGGAATAAATGAGAAACAACTGAGTCAATATTACCAAGAAATTCATGATATCCAAAATAATAATGTGGTGATGGTGACATTCTGAACATGTAGCAGATAGATCTCACATGGAAGAAAAAAATATCTGTGAGTCTCTTTGTTCTATGTATAACATAATGCACTCTTTGATGCTATTGGCCTAACTTACCAAAGAATACTGGAGCATGTCTTGACTCAAAGTATCTTCTTCATGTGTCATTAGATCATACACAGTGAGGTAATTCCTGTCATACATTCCCTCTGGATTGATTCCCCTTGCCGAGATATCATCAGACTGACGATATTTGGACTGATGATGTACAAAATCTGGAACAGTTAACAAAACCTTTAATTTTTGTTGTTGTAATGATTAAAAATAGCTAAAGTGGTTGTGATTAATACTTCCTGTGTTTTAAAAATATTACATTTACTATCATGATTTGATGATTTCATGTGTGCAATCAAATGATTTTCTAGTACTAATGAACTCATCTTTTTAATTTAGCTATGTGTGTATCTGCAGGAATTATGAGCAATGGAGCTCTTGTTTTATAGGTGTTTCATCTAATCACACATGGGAAGTCTGCAAACATTTTTTTATTAGTATTAATGCTGACCATCAATGATTATTGATCAACAAGAACCAAAGCCAACATTTGTTTGCTTTATTAAAACCTCACATTTCTGTTACAAACTGACCAGTAACAAAGTATCTTACCTGAGAGATAGTCCAGCCCTGCATGCAGAATGATACGAAGACTGAGGTGTGCAATGCCAATCTAAACACTCAGAAAAAATGAGATAAACAATAAAAATATGTGCTACAAAAAAAAACAACCTAGTGCTAGTAATAAAAAGACGAAATAAACAATAATAATAACCCCCCAAAAAAAAGAAAAAAAGTTGATATTTCAATCAAAGATCTTTGCAGGAACAAACATATTTTTATTGTTACAAAAACATGTTTTAAAATCAATTATTCTTCTGTGTTTTCTTTTTAATCATCTCCACGCCATCAGTGCGAATAGAAACCCACTTTTGGGTGTATTCTGCTGAACTTCTTGGTAGCAGAATTGCAAGTCACTAAGAAATTTTGCAACTACAATAAATATTTTACATTTGGCTTTTTTCTTCAGGAAAATAAAGAGTGACAACATTGCAAGCTAATATAGCTTCCTTTTTGTCAAACTCCTGTGCAAATAAATTCGGGAAAATGATATAAATTAAAAGTTGAACAATTCATGCACATTGAGTTGAAATTAAGACATTGTGAGTGAAATTCTTGTGGATTATTTTTCTAATAATTAAGAATTGTTGGAAATTACATTTATTTTCAAATAAGATATTATGGAGCACATTAGCTTCATTATGAAATGACAATACAACATTAGGTATGGATATTGTGCATTGAATTTACCATCACATTGTTTGTGAAGTGAGGCAGAGAAATATTCTTAGATCTAATCCAGATTGTATTGAAGGTTAGTGACATCTAAGTGTTTTATTTTGGTTAGTTTGGTTATGAAATAATTTTTAAAATTTAAATTAGAAATAAGATAGGTATAGGAATTTATTGAAAGAATAAATTGGTTGGACAAAAACATGTGAGTCAGTCATTAACAAAATATTTTTCAATGCATCTCTTCATAGCTTCAAGCTCTCCTGTTGGATTTCAGTTTTGCACAGTCAGTACATTTGATCTAGTTAAATGAGTTGGGTTTGCGAGTCGAGCTCATGATCAACTCTACTACTGCGTCAACAGAATATTTATGACTTATGATTTATATCTATACTATTTAAATATTTATTTATGGGAAGTTAAATCTGCTATTTGTATGTGCAATATGTCCCCACCTATCTTTGTCCATATTGCCTGCACAATTCTGACACTTTAATCTTGTACTTACAGAATGAAACAGATCCAAGTATGGACATTCAGTACGATGGTAGGATGACCAAGCAGCATCCAGGCATTGTTCATTGCAAAACCTCACTGATGTGCAACGCTTACATCTGGAGAATAAAGCCAAAGACAAAATTGAGCAGATATTCACAATATTTAAGTAATAATTGTAAGAATATTAGTTCACAATATTTAAGTAATAATTGTAAGAATATTAGTTCACAATATTTAAGTAATAATTGTAAGAATATTAGTTCACAATATTTAAGTAATAATTTTAAGAATATTAGTTCACAATATTTAAGTAATAATTGTAAGAATATTAATTCACAATAATTAAGTAATAATTGTAAGAATATTAATTCACAATATTTAAGTAATAATTGTAAGAATATTAGTTCATAATATTTAAGTAATAATTGTAAGAATATTAGTTCATAATATTTAAGTAATAATTGTAAGAATATTAGTACGAATATTAACATTCACTACACTCAATACAAATTATGTAACTTGCCCACAGCATGTCGCATGTAAAAAAAATAATTGTGCAATAATGAAAAATGCATTGTTAAATATTTTTTAAATGACTGACTCATGTGCTCTTGTCTGACCAACTCATTCTTTCAATAAATCTTATTCATAAAAACAAGAGATAAATTTCTATAGACTTCTGGGTGAGCTACAAGAGATACATTTCTATAGACTTCTGGGTGAGATACAAGAGATAAATTTCTATAGACTTCTGGGTGAGCTACAAGAGATAAATTTCTATAGACTTCTGGGTGAGCTACAAGAGATAAATTTCTATAGACTTCTGGGTGAGCTACAAGAGATACATTTCTATAGACTTCTGGGTGAGCTACAAGAGATAAATTTCTATAGACTTCTGGGTGAGCTACAAGAGATACATTTCTATAGACTTCTGGGTGAGCTACAAGAGATAAATTTCTATAGACTTCTGGGTGAGCTACAAGAGATAAATTTCTATAGACTTCTGGGTGAGCTACAAGAGATTGTGAAGATTATCCAATAGAAAAAATTACAGATGAAGACACATTTCAAATGAATGAAACAAACATCCTGGGTGCATCACAAGATGATGTGCATGGCCTCATTTGGAATATTTTTCAGCTAGCTGTGAATATCTGGTTCTGTGGTGGAGAGAGGCACTGAGTGCATATGTGACGGTCACGATGCCAGGTTCAGTTTCCACCACAGGCAGTAGTGTATCCATTCAGAAAGCAATCGCAAACAATTAAATGTATTTTCTGACTAGAAAATCAACACAGCAAACAAAATTCTGGGTTGATGGCTACATCCTGATTAGAATATGGCACCAAAGTCTATTTTACCATGAATATGGCACAAAGCATATTCTATAGTAACAATATGTTCATAATATAGCAGTATGAGATGATGATGATGATGTGGAATGTCAGAAAGATGTAATATATGGCACATTACAAGTCGACACCAGCATATTTAATTATTTCCCTTGCCTGTTTATAAATTTCATATTCATCATTTAATAATTGAAATATTCATTTATTTAGGGTTGGGGTTAGTTATGTAAAACACAACTATTCTAACCCAAACATAAATTAATATTTAAATTATTAAATGATGAGCATGAAATTTACATAGACAAAGGAAATAGCTTGACTATGTGGTGGCGTCTACTTGTACTGTACCAAATATTTTTACATAATTTTTGCCTGTTGCTTAGTTTTTCAAGTTCTTTGCTTGAATTCTGTTAGTTTCAGCTGTTAAAAAATTTCTACAACTAAAAGCAACTTACCCAATGGCTGTGAGTGAAAGGGAAGTGAAGCAATAATGACAATGAGTTTCATAATGTTCTGGTAGCAAAACTGCAGCAAAAGGCCACTCTATTATAATAGTTGATGCCTTTGGAATGTGACAGTTGGCCTAAAAGAGAATACACAAAAGAGTATATATATTTCCTGGACATTATTACATTTTCTTAACAGTTTCACACTACATGATTATACAACATCATTACATTAACATGATTATATGGTACTTTCCTGTTTTGCAGGCCTACAAATAAACACAACAAATAACATTGTGAAAAAAAATATAACTCAATAAAAACAACCAACACCGAATACAAAAGATAAGGGGCCTATATCAATTCTGTGGGCAAATAGCCATTTATTACAACCAATAGCTGCAGTTGATGTGTAAGTATATTGTACTTCCACTTGATTCTATCACCTGTGTAGCATTCCATCACCTGTGTCGTATTCCATCACCTGTGTATTAGGTCTCAATCGGATGATCAAAGCCTGAAAAACTTCATATATCACTATAACCTCCTATGTCATGCTACAGCCAACTCCACCCGAAGATCTATGTAGTCTCCCCCTATGCCTGTATGGCAGGTAATAGTATTGCCATTCCTTGCTTCCTTCTCAGGACTCTAGTAACACATGGTTGAGGTCTATCTAAAAATTAGAAACATGAAAACACAAATTGCATGCCAGTGTAGCAGCAAAGTGCAGATTATATTACTGTGTCGCCTGTGTGTTGCCAGGGCCTGAAAGGGGAGCAAAGAATAGCAACACTGTTTACCTTCCACGCATGTCGTAGAAGGCGACTAAGGAGGTTATGGGATGGAGTTGGCTGTCCCATCCCATATAGGGTCAGTGACCCAAAGTCATACTGAAGTTGGATGTGTCAGGCCGAAAGGCACAGATATCGTAGCAATGCTGTAAACCATGACACAACGCATTTCGTTCTCTAGACTACATCCTGCTAATCTGCAGGAGTTTGAGAACGAACACAGAAGAAGAAGAATATTATTGTGACGTGATGGTTGTAACCATATTTATCTATAAGATATTAATGATAATGTAGAGGCCAGTATACCAGTAAATGTCTCCCCTTCTCACTTGTAAAACTCAGAGACACAGCATCTGTTGCTTGGCAAACAACAGGATTTTTTCCAAATGAAATAGATGGAATTTCATTGTCCACAACTTTACTTTCAGTTGTCTCATTTCTGAAAAAAAAATATCATTATTTGCTAATAACAATAAAATATTACTGGAGTATATATTCATTCATTTTCCTTTTGTGCTGAAGTTAGCGCATAGGTCAGATCTCTCCAATTCTGTCTTTTCAAAGCTATTCTGTGCAGTTCTTGAATAGCATGAATATTTATTGTTTTACTTTCTTTTAAGTATTGTTCTTCTGAGTGTTTCTTTAGGTCTACCCATGGCTCTTTTGCCTGTAGGTATCCATTCAAGAGATTGGTGGTGTATTTTGTTGATGTCTGCGCATAGAACATGTTCGATGTAGGACCAACAGCGTTTTCTGATAACATCTGTGATGAAGTGTTGCTGTGTCTCTGCTCTGATTTTATCATTCAATTTGAATTCACTCCAATGGGTGTATGAATGAAAAAGAATTGGAATGAACTGACTTCTGTTACACAAATTGGTCTGGACTTTACAATGTTAGTTGATTAATCCAATGATTGACAGAATGACCCAGACTTGATTAGAGAAACAAACACCCTCCATCAACGGACGCCACCACCGGAAGTATATATACAGTAACTAAATTAATATAAAGTAACTAAATTAATTTTAGTCAGTTTGTTTTGATAAGGCAGAGGTTTTAATTCTCCATGTGCTGCCTTCAGCTTTAATTCTTGTATGGCCTTGCAGTCTATTATTTCCCCTGCTTTAAGTATTGTATATTTTAGGGGTGTTTTAGGTCTTCCTCGTTTTCTTTTACTCTCAGGTGTCCACGTAAGGGCTTGTTGGTGCATTCTGTTTTCATCTAGTCTTAAAACATGACCCTGGTATGTCATCTGCATTTTCTTTGAAGTTTGAAACACATTATTTGTGTGTTTTGTTTCTTAAATAGCTATTTGTGACAAAATTGCTCCATTTTATGTTCATCAGTTTCCGGAGACAATTGTTTTCTAAGGTGTTTAATTTTTGGTCTGTTGCTTGAGTTGATTTCCAGCTTTCACTTTTATACATCAATACTGAGACAATACAGGAGTTGAATAGCTTTAGTTTGGTGCTTCTTCCTAATTCTTTTGATTTCTAGATATTAGTTAGTTTAGTGAATGTGCTAGCTGCAACTGCTATATGTTTATTTATTTCTTTCATTAAGTCTCCGTCAACAAATATTTGGCTGCCCAAGTAATTGAAGTTGGTGACTTTTTCAGTATTTGATTATTTACTAAGATGTTATTTGTTGAACTCGTAAGTTCAATGATGTTTATTTGGATGTGTTGATCTGGAGGTCAATCTAATCTGTGAGTGTGCATAGTTTGTTGGTTATATCTCATGTTTGCTGATGAGTAGAGCTTAAGATTGCGATGTCATCCGTGAAAACACGGATACTTTTGAGCCATTGGATGCCCGCTTTTTCATCTTGAATAGTTTTACGCATGATCCAATCGATGGATATTCCAAATAGCATTGGCGATATTACACATCCTTGTTTTACTCCTGTGTCAAGATTGAACCATTCTGAATTTCCTGTTTCTGTTTTTACGCAACAGGTTGCGTCACGATAAAGGGCTTTTATGATGTATACAGTAAAATTAATATACAGTAACTAAGTTAATATACATTACTTTATCTACAAGCAACATATGAAGTTCTGAATGTTCTTCGTATACACTACTGACTATCTCATGCCATCTCTGTTTCTCTTGTGTTCATAAATAATCTAAGTAGTGTTGTGGGTAGAAGAACATCTAAATATCACCACCAAGAAAATACAAAATGCTGCAGACAACATAGCAGCATGTGCAGAGAAATGGATGGAAAGATCAATGCTGAAAAGTCCTCAACAACACTCCTCACACTTTCAAATAAGGATAAAGTAGAAGAGATAAAATATGAAAACATTTAAACAGAAGAAGAAGGAGTGATAAAACTTGGAAACACACATATTCAAACAGAAGAAGGAGGAGTGATAAAACTTGGAAAAAAACATATTCAAACAGAAGAAGTAGGAGTGATAAAACTTGGAAACACACATATTCAAACAAGAAGAGCCAGTGTACCTGGGCAAAACACTATATAAATAGAGTGACATGGAGGCCTCACTTTGAGAAAATAGAGACTAAGGCAAGCAGCAAGCTGAGGAGCTAATGAAGCTGCATTAACCTGTAGCAACCTAGAGAAAAACTATGCAACTTTCCCTGTAACCTTGCCATTTTTTATGATTTCTGGTTTCTCTGGAAGTTTGTTTCTTTTTTTTGGGCATATATAGCCAATTTTTAGAGCAGATATAATCAAATTATAGGAGGAAATTATTAGATAATGGAGAGAGGCGTGTCATATGAGCAAATAAGAAGAAAAAGATGATATAGGCAGGTTAGATGAGCATAATATTGGTCATACAAAAATGAGTACTTAGCTCTGATAAGTCTTGTCTGAGATACTTCTAGCAAATGTGAAAAACATGCGTGACTTAAGATCGGAAGTGGACAGTAATAGGCAAAATGGACAACACCAAAGTGGCGAGAAAGTAGAAAGGTTATATAATAGATCAGACAACATTCCCACGTGCAAAGGACGGGAAACATATCCTGGAGCAGTTTAAAGACAATGATGACGGACCAAAACAAAAAATAACAAAGGGGGATGAGAGAACGTGCTGTGGACAAGAATTAGGTTCTTCTTAACGTAAGGCATGGATGTAGAAGCAGAAGAAATGGGGGGGGGGGAGAAACCAGTATCCATGACTCAAACCAAATGGTCTATAGAAACAGACAGCAAGAGATGGGGGGACCGTGATAGTTGTAAGGAGAAAAAAGGGGTACATAAAGATGCGGGTAAGAAGAAAGTGAAAGTGGTAGATCGTGGGCCCCAAAATGGAGACACGTCACAAAAGGAAGGAATGTGGAGGTGGGAGAGGGCCCAAGGGACGCAGGGAGGACACAGTTGGGGAGGGTGGGATAGCCATCACGGAAAAGAGCGTCGTATGGAGGTATCATAAAAAGGGCTGATATAAAGAGATGTAAGAGAAGGGTGTCAAAGAAAAGGACACCAGTGTAAAGGGGAGAGTGAAGGGATAGGAAACGAAATCTGTGACGGAAGGAGGCAGACCCAGAACTGCAGCCAAAGCATGTGAAATAGGATAGCACAAGGAGAAGAAGGTAGTCGTAAGAGGCTGGTAGGTGTCATCAGATCACCATGTCGTAGTCAGTGAAGGTCGGGGTGGCAGAAGTCCTGATGAAATATGGAAGATGCACCAAGGCCACAACTGCAATGACAAGTACCTTATAGGCCAGGTGGTGGGAAATGAGACCGGTCACATAAACCGAAGATGATATAAGGGCGAGCTAGCCATACGTCGCAATCCCTATGTGGGTATTACTCGCACTGTACACTAGCTCATCTATAAGGAACAACGATCAACAGACAGAACCTAGAGCCATAGATACACAATCCCTTAGTGCGGGCCATGTACCATGGGGAGGAAAATGTCAGATGAAAACAAGGTTCATGTCTGTGTGAGACCAACCGTGCATCGCAACCCACTTGTGGCCGTTGCTCGTACTACACACTGGCTCCATAAAAAGACAGGTGAGACCACTGGCTCCATAAAAAGACAGGTGAGACCACTGCCTCCAACCATCCTGGTCGTGTGTAACAGGAAGGCTGTTGGCACTGCAAACATAGCTTAGTAATAGGGAAGGGGAGGGGGGGGGGAAAGAAGAAGTCATGGTCAGTCATACAGTCACTACATGCTAGGCTGTTGTAAGGGTAGCTGATCCAATAAGTCGCGGTCAGTCATACAGTCACTACATGCTAGGCTGTTGTAAGGGTAGCTGATCCAATAAGTCGCGGTCAGTCAGACAGTCACTACATGCTAGGCTGTTGTAAGGGTAGCTGATCCAATAAGTCGCGGTCAGTCATACAGTCACTACATGCTAGGCTGTTGTAAGGGTAGCTGATCCAATAAGTCGCGGTCAGTCAGACAGTCACTACATGCTAGGCTGTTGTAAGGGTAGCTGATCCAATAAGTCGCGGTCAGTCAGACAGTCACTACATGCTAGGCTGTTGTAAGGGTAGCTGATCCAATAAGTCGCGGTCAGTCAGACAGTCACTACATGCTAGGCTGTTGTAAGGGTAGCTGATCCAATAAGTCGCGGTCAGTCAGACAGTCACTACATGCTAGGCTGTTGTAAGGGTAGCTGATCCAATAAGTCGCGGTCAGTCAGACAGTCACTACATGCTAGGCTGTTGTAAGGGTAGCTGATCCAATAAGTCGCGGTCAGTCAGACAGTCACTACATGCTAGGCTGTTGTAAGGGTAGCTGATCCAATAAGTCGCGGTCAGTCAGACAGTCACTACCTGCTAGGCTGTTGTAAGGGTAGCTGATCCAATAAGTCGCGGTCAGTCAGACAGTCACTACATGCTAGGCTGTTGTAAGGGTAGCTGATCCAATAAGTCACGGTCAGTCAGACAGTCACTACATGCTAGGCTGTTGTAAGGGTAGCTGATCTAATAAGTCGCGGTCAGTCAGACAGTCACTACATGCTAGGCTGTTGTAAGGGTAGCTGATCCAATAAGTCGCGGTCAGTCATACAGTCACTACATGCTAAGCTGTTGTAAGGGTAGCTGATCCAATAAGTCGCGGTCAGTCATACAGTCACTACATGCTAGGCTGTTGTAAGGGTAGCTGATCCAATAAGGCCAAGGAAGACCGACCAGAAAGTAGCCAGAAGAAATGGTAGGCCAAAACAGATAGTGAGGCTAAATGGGGCGTTCACAGGCCACTGTAAGTGGAAAAAAGGAAAGAGCGAAAAAGGACTAAGCCAAAGAAGTGAGAGCAAAGAAAATAAAGAAAGTAGGGCGAGGAATCATAAGGAGAAGAGGAATGCATGGGTGAATAAACCCATAGAAAGATAGTGAAGGAGTACGATGACAAGGGATACAGATAAACCAACAAAAGATGCGTCAAACCATAACAGGCCCAAACTGGAACCAACCACGCCTCTCATAGTCCTGTGGAGTAACAACCCAAATCTTACTAATATGTACGAAGTAACCTCTGACAAATGGTGGTTTTTCATGTATAAGAAATACAAATTTGATGTAGCCATATGAGATTAAATACAAATAAAATAACATATGGCAACACAAATGAAAGGTTCTAGATTTAGCACACACTTAAAGAATGATGTTTTTTCCTGTTTTTTTCTCAAACCCTGCTGGATATTTCTTGTACCAGAAAAATGGTCCTACTAGTGTGATATAGTACAGAGAGATAAGATGTGGTGTGTCAAAGTGTGAAGAATCTGACTTTGGCAGTATAAAAAATAATAAAAGTAATACTTGAACGAATATTAATGAAATGTGATGACATGAAAGATGCAGGCAGAAATAAATGGTTCTAAAAAAATAAGAAATGTTTTTTCTCTATTGGATGAAATAGTCGATGAAATCTTTCAAAAGACCGTTATTTGGAAGATGGCACAAAGACATTAATTTGCCTATTGAAGTAAATCATTTCTGCAAAGTAATCACATGAAATTACGTCTGGCTCTGTGGCAGCATGTACAGAGCACATCTGTGATGGCCAAGGTATAGGGTTCAAATCCCGCCACAGGCAATTGTGCATCTGGACCATTCAGAAAGCAACAGTAAACTACTGAACGTATTTATTTATATTGCCTAGAAAATCACTACAGTCAAAAAATGCTGGGTTGAAGGCTTCGTCCTGAATAGGATATGCCACCAATTTTAATTTACATAAAACATGGCAACACTTACAAGTTCTTGATTGATTTCTCCAAAGACGTTACCTCTGCCAAGAATTCATCTGAAAATTATAAGAAATTATTATTAGTAGGAAAAACCCACCAAATGAATCTGTCTTTAATCATTCAGAAAGTGCAGAAAAATCATGCTCTGACCATCCTTGATGTTGTCAATCCAAGATTTTCTTTACACCATTTCTCCATCCACCCTCAGCTACTTTTTGAAAATATTTTTAAAAAGTGATCCATTTACTTGAATACTATCAGGTGAATCCAAATGAAGTTATTTTATAATTGTCACCAAGATTCATCTAAGGGAGCTTCTGTACAATGACAATGCAGCCATAGTTGCCCATAACTAGATTGTACTGCAATATCTGATTAACAACATGGTAGAGCCTGTAACATGATCTTGTCATCAATAAACATCAAGAAAATTGTGCTATTTTGTCAAAATACTGTTTCAGTACCAAAAATAATGTTGAACAGCCTGAAGCTTCATTGAGTATATAGCTTCAACAACCTACAATTTCAGTCAGTACATAGATTCAACAACCTGCAACTTTAGTCAGAACATAGCTTCAACAACCTGCAACTTCAGTCAGTATATAGCTTCAACAACCTACAATTTCAGTCAGTACATAGATTCAACAACCTACAACTTTAATCAGTACATAGCTTCAACAGACTGCAACTTCAGTCAGTATATATCTTCAACAACCTACAACTTTAGTCAGTATATAGCTTCAACAACCTGTAACTTTAGTCAGTACATAGCTCCAACAACCTGCAACTTCAGTCAGTATATAGCTTCAACAACCTACAACTTCAGTCAGTATATATCTTCAACAACCTGCAACTTTAGTCAGTATATAGCTTCAACAACTTGCAACTTCAGTCAATATATAGCTTCAACAACCTACAACTTCAGTCAGTATATATCTTCAACAACCTGCAACTTCAGTCAGTATATAGCTTCAACTACCTGGGATCAACAATAACTAAAAATCTACCCCTTGATGAAGAAATAAGTATTTGAATAGAAAACGCTGCCACCAATTTGAGTAGATTGTCAATAAAATCCTGGAACAACACGAAGTTGACAATGATGAGTCTAATCAGCTAGTATAACAGCTTGGTCAGGACACATAAAATATGTATGTAATAACAAACATTTGGTATATAAAATACAAACAATTAAAACTAAATATTATTGGGAATTTTGAAAAGTGTTGTGTTAAATAGGGAAATTTGTTATAAAAGGATTTGTTATAAAGGGATTCCACTGTATTAAGACAATACACATTAACTCATGTACATAAATTCTCTCCCCCCCCCAGTCCCCCTTTGGCACTTTATTGATGAAGAAAGAATATGTCTATCATATTGCATGAGTCTTGTGATAAAGGTAAACTACAGAGGTTTGGTCTATAATGTATGTTTCATATCACAGAATTAATTAATAAAACACACAAGGATTTACTTCAACGCATTTAGGTTACCATTACATACTCTCACTCTCAAATGAGGAGCAAGCTGTAGATTGAGAGAATTGCTCCCAGCACATAATTCCGTAGCTCAATCCACAAAACCCTTCATAATAAGCCACCAAAAATTAAAAAGATAGAAGAACTCACACTAATAGTATATCTACACTGAATCAGTAACAGTGACTCTGTCGTCAGCATCTTCAGAATAATGTCCCTAACACTAGAACATATACTACAGTACTGTCCCAGCTTTGATGCTCACATAATGATAGTCCAGCGGAAGCATCTCTGCAAATCAAAAACTGTGGGGAATCCAAAATGATTTAAATCAAAATGCTCTATACACGAACAATATTGGACAGGATTTATAATAAATTATCGTAGAAGTGGCTACTACAATCAGAGTGGCTGCAGTATGTGCAACTTCCTGTATGGGATGATCAAGCTGAATTATATACAAGGAGTAGATGGTGATCAAGAAACATGAGAAATTAATTCTTATAGTTCAAGCTACAAAAGACAAGCCTTGAACAGAAAAATAAGAAGTTAAACTGAACAATAATAAAGTTACCTTTTTTTGCATCCTGCAGACTAAACTGTTCACTTCTTATGAAGTCTCTTAAAGTTGCTAAACCTGACAAAATGATACATTAGATTTTGTATGAACAGACATAATATATAGAAATAATGTAGACAAGCAGATGTCAATGAGCAGCAGCACAAACTGACAACTTCAGAATAATATAGGCAGTTGAAAATATCATCAATACATAAAAATAGTTGCTTGTTTCAATCCACCAGAATTACGGGTGATGAAGCTCTTGTTTCCTATTTGAAATGGGGTGGGGTTCTCAACATTTTCAGATGGTGAGCACCCCCTTCCCCACACACACGTAATCGTTAGAGCTCACAAGCACTTTTTAACTAGCATGTCATGAGCACATATGCAAATGTAGTGAGAAATCTTCTACTCAGTAGTGTGTATGTGTGTGTATTTTTTCCACATATATTTACGTTTTTATGTACTTTCTGACCTTCCGGCATATCATTTCCATATTTCTGTTGGACATTGTGATAATTTTTCTATTCATCGTCTTTTAATGTTTTGTTTGTGTCTTGATAAAGACCTTTTGGTTGAAACGTTGAATGTGATTTGTGTATTGTAATTTTTATGATTTCTTGTGTGCTCATCATTGCCCATCATTACCCACTAGTTTTAGATATAGTCTGTCGTGTCCCATTGAGACGAAATATAAACCTGTGTTTTACGTAAGTCTAATATATATATATATGGCATTTAGTTAGAAATCTTCTACTCATTAGTGTGTATGTGTATATATATATATGGCATTTAGTGAGAAATCTTTAACTCAGTAGAGTGTATATATATATATGGCATGTTCCACTATTTTCAATGCAGACAAACAATCTGGCTGTTCACTATGGCTACTTGTATCAGCACTTCACACTCTGGCTGCTCGTATCAGCACTTCACACTACGGCTACTTGTATCAGCACTTCAAACTACGGCTACTTGTATCAGCACTTCAAACTACGGCTGCTTGTATCAGCACTTCAAACTACGGCTGCTTGTATCAGTACTTCAAACTATGGCTGCTTGTATCAGCACTTCACATTCTGGCTGCTTGTATCAGTTCTTCAAACTATGGCTGCTTGTATCAGCACTTCAAACTACGGCTGCTTGTATCAGTTCTTCAAACTATGGCTGCTTGTATCAGCACTTCACATTCTGGCTGCTTGTATCATATATATTTTTGTGAATAGAACTCCTTTACCACTTTCTTATACATCTGCTGTCACACACACACACACACACACAGACATGTACAAAAATTACATCAATATATGCAGTATTCAATTCTTTATTTATATGTGCAATTATTATTTAAATATATCTAACAACAAAAAAGTTATCACGTGTTCAGAAAAGGGTACCAACAATAGTGCTAATTCTAAAAAAAGAATCCAGCTGCAGGGGGAAATTTGCTTTTTGTTTCAATCAATAATCAATAAACCCGTAACCTTCAAGGGTCGTAGGGGTAACACATTGGATGCCTCAACACACAGAGTCCTCCAGCGAATTCTATCCTCAGCGATGCGGATGAGTGTGGAAATATCTTGCCCTTCCCATTCCTTGATGTTGTCTGTCCATGCCTTTATTTTCCCTCCTCTGCTTCTTCCACCCTTGACAGTTCCCTGCAGTATCCCCTTCCCTCCAACACGGGTTTAAAAAAACCCAAGACTGAGGAGGTGAAATTCCTAAAGTGGCATGTTTGTGCGAGAGCATCGTGTGTAGAAGACCTCTGCACAAAATTAATTAGGACTTCATTTGCTAGGTTTTTGATTATTATCGTTGGTGACTATTTACATGCTTGGGAGTCATATGCCAAAAATAGCCAAGTACACTACTACAGTTTGTACATGACTGGCGTACTGCCGAAGGCCAGAGTTTGTGCAGAACCACATCTAATTCCTGGAAGCTTTATCTCCTTCATGCAGCCACTAGAATAATTTAACCTTTAGAGCCCTGAATTAAAATTACGCAAAATACCCCCTGGGCCTGAATAATTTTTTGGAAAATTTGTGTTATTGATGGTGGGTGTTTTGAAAACGTGATAACTTTTTTGATACTAAAGATATCATAATAATTTTTGCACATCTAAATAAAGGAGTGAATATAATTGTGTTTTTGTTTTGTTGTATGTGTGATATAACAGTTGTGAGCAAGTTGTGAAGTTGAAAATTCGAGAAAAAAATCGCAAAACGCCATTTCCAAAATCGCACATATAACTTCTTGATGACCCTAATATTTGAGCAATGTGTGGAAACATTGATAAAATCCTCATAAATACCTATATTTATTGTATATATATATTGTTTTATATCAAAACTAATATAATATGAACTAAAAAAACTAATAAAACGTGAAGAAATCGCATATAATGTCCGTACGGTCAACACTAGGCCTAGGCAAACACGCAGCGTAATTATTGTCTATGCACACACATGGCATCCCGGATACATATTATTTTTGTGTTTTTGAACGACTACACAAACATTCTTATCAAATAACAACATATTAAACACAAAAAACAACAATTAAAACATGTAGTCACGATCACTTAGCCATGCCACGCGGTACTCAATTTGATAGTAAAATACAGCCAGAAAATGGCCAACGTCGCTCTAGAAATTCATTGACAAAACCAGCAGGCTTTCTCTCTTCTTGCAATCGTAATGTGTAAAGGAATTAGACCTTTAAACTGTGATGTATTCCTAGCTTCGTTTGGCGGGTTTTATACGTCACAGGATCATTACTTCGTGAAGTTCCGTACTCGGGAATCAGGCCATATCGTATGTAGCCGATTTGCGCCAATAGGCACAATGTGATATACACTCATTGGCGCAAACCGCGCCTATAGAGACCTAAAGGTTTAGGACAGATTTCGAACAAAATGAAATGAATACAGATACTGTCATCCGATGTAGCTGTGACGACAGGTGACAATGTCCAAAACATCTGACAACATTACAATCGCTAAGTGGGTTAAAAATTCATGGTCAGATATTCAGTCCAAAATAATTGTACAATTTTTCAAAACATGCTATATCAGTGATGTAATGGTTGGAAGTAAGGGGATGATGCTATCTTTGAGGACGATGTCGACAATGTATCAGCAGACAGTAAGGCGGAGACTTGATGATATATATGACAGATTATGAAATTTGTGAACTGTTTCTGAATTCAGTGTTTTCGACTTCGATGGACTTGAATGACATTTTGTATTGATATGTCTTTTTTTTACCTCCGCACAGTTGAGAGTTGACGCTTCCTAGTTGAGTTTACCAGTAGACCTACATTATGAAGTGGAAAGTGACATTGAAGTTAATTCCTTTGTTTGATAGGCATAGGTAGTGTTTTGAACAACAAGGAGAAAATTCGTGGTAGGTCTACATTTGTTTTCACAGATGATATAAATACCTACACGTTACCGTAGTTAGTTAATAAATAACATCAGATACTGGTATATTACAGTCCTAGGCATTTTATCCTGGCTTGAATACGGTATATCAGACAAGAACATGTGAGGCACTGTTTTTTGGTGTTTTTTTAAACCGATAAGTTTTTGCCCTCTGTTACTGGGATTTCATGTTAATTTTTTTTAAAATTTTGTTGTACTCGTGTATAGGTCTAGACCCCTAAGTCAAGTCCGGATAAATGTCCAAAAAATCTCGGCTTTTAAATGGAAATTAACAGTAGAATTATTGAAAATAGACTGCCACTTTAAGCATTAAAATTGGTACCAGATGGAAACAGAAAGAGAAGACAGATCATGAGAAACTCTTCACAGGACAACCCTCAAAGATGGTATGGCTTTGGTCTGAACAACATACAAAAATACACCCTGCATGAAAACATCACTCAAACTGGAGAGCACTGGTTTCTTCCCTATGCCCCATATTTACAACTGAAGGAGCATAGATATGAGATCTTGCGATTTAATATTTTGAGCTCAGGGGTCAGTACATTTTTTAATCTAAAATCTTCATGGCCAGTCAGTAAAAATGACTTGGCTGGCTATAATTTGCTTATCCATGCTCTAGCCACAACAATAACTTACTGTTCTCAGCCAACAATCTCTGCTCAAGTTTGATATGGACTGAAGTTTTCCTAACCAAGAGCTTGTGAAGGGATTTTGATGGAAACCTGTGATCTAAAGCCCTATTGATGTCTACAAGACATTCCTGACAATATAAACCACAACAATGGTTAACAACAATAGCTGCACCATATATCCAACAGTAAATATAATTATTTAAATTAACTGAACAATCTGGATGTGAGCTTATATTGTCCTGTTTGTATGAAAGAGATAACTATCACATATCATTAATGTTTGTATGAAAGACATAACTAACATATATCATTAATGTTTCTATCTTTATAAAGTGTGATACTTGTATTTCTCCCTGTACCTTCATCATTTAGTTGTTTTACCAGTTTCCATAATTTAATTACACCACTCTTGAATGGATACCTACAGGCAAAAGAGCCAGAGGTAGACCAAAAGAAGCACTCAGAAGAACAATACTTAGAGAAAGTAAAACAACCAATATTCATACTATTCAAGAACTGCACAGAATAGCTTTGAACAGACAGAATTGGAGTGATCTGACCTCTGCCCTATACGCTAACTTCAGAGCAAAAGGAAAATTAATGAATGAATAATTTCAGTGTCTCTTTCAAGTCACTGGAATTTCTCTCTTTGTCTTCTTCTTTAGCAGCATTCATTCTCAAACTCCCGTTGGCTCTCTTATGTAGCAGGACAATCGTCCTTTAGATTTCCAGTAGGATGTGGTCAAAAGAATGGAAATGTGCTGTGTCTCCAATTTATTTGCAACAATGGCCAGGCACATTCATCTTTGGCAGTCTGATTGTCTTGATTCATTGATATTTGTGTGTGTTTTATCCCTCTTGTTTCACCTCTGACCTTCTTGTGTTTTTACTCTTCCGGTTATATCTATATTTAGCTCTGCCATGTGAACATTAACATTTGCAATCCTGGCCAATCGGGACAAACTCCTGGCTTCATTTCCAGGGCAAGGGGAATAACTCCTCAAAAATCAGAATTGATTATGCAAGAAAATTAATATAAAATACAATTTGCTATCAATTTTTATGATTCAAAGACCAATTAACAGATAAATGGAAGAGGTACTGATCTGTGGACATATCTTTGTGAATGTAATGTAAGATACGTTTACTTGTTATGTAAGATGTGAGAGGAAAAAAATGAGCATCAGTTTCATGTCAGCTTCATTATTTGTGTCAAAATATTTGCTGATAAATGTTCAAATGAAAAGCTGCAAAAGCAACATCCCTTATACAGCATGACAACAATATTCTGTAAAATACTGAAAGTAAAATGTTTCTAAAGCTTTTTAGATTCAGTACAGAAATACGCGCCCTTGCATATTTCGACTTTTTAATATTAGGTTTGATTGCATACAGCTTGTTATGCGGAGATAAAAAACACGGAGAGTCTGCTACCGATCATTCGATATGCACACAACGCACTGAGTGCCCATTCCCACCTTCCCCCAGGGTCTTCAAGGAGAGGGGAATGCACCTTTAGCGAAAGTTCATTTCATTAAATAATGTATGGTTTATTACATAATAAAAGTACACAGACCGTAATGTACCGCCTTGTATATGGACAAGTATTCACAACATCACTAAAGTACAGATACTGTATTGAAAGAATTAATGATACGTTCACATATGGAAATAATTATGAATAGCACACCCTGTCAAAAAGAACAAAATATTCAAAGTAAAGTATACCTGATTAATTATTACAAAATGTGACTCAAATGTTTTTTTAAACTAAATTTAATGAGTTTAAGAGGCTAATCTTAACTACAAACAAAAATAAATTGTCAGACCTGGTAGAGCCCCATGTGAAAAAGTGCAGCTGATCTGTTACCAAGACTGAGAGAGAAGTTCTCCCCTTCTTCTACTGGAGCATTGAGACAGCTCTAGCAAGAACAAAATATGTACATAAAGATAAATACGTTACCTATTTTGAAAAATAGGTAAAACTTGAAGCTAAATCTGTTACTGGAATTTTTTTTTTTTGGTGAGAGAAATCATTCTCCCAGCCCTTTTGGTTATATTCGTTATGGTTTTGTTTTCTTAACTGTTTTTGTGTCTTGATAAAAGTCCCAATAGGTTAGACACATTAACAATTGTATTTGTTCTTTGTTTTATTGTTATTTTATATTATTTTATATTGACAGTTTTCTTCAGTAACCTGTCTACCATATTTAGTATTTACCTTTATTTGTCTGGTTACTGCAGCACTTTCATTTTTTCGGACATCCTCCTATATTTGGGTTATTTATTTACAAAATATGTACAACTATGTGACCAAATTTTATATCTAAGAATAGCAAAAGTAAACACACAAAAATGTTAACCAAATTCATCATTTCACTGATGCTAATAATCTGATGCTAATATCACTGAATACAAAATGAGGTAAACAGGTTACTAAAACACTTACCTAGCCTATTAATAAAAATATATTTAAAAAAAAACATACAATAAAACTAAACAGGACAATTCTCAACGTATCGGCTCAAATTGAACCTTTTTCAAGAGACAAACAACAGAAAACGACAAAATAAAAAACAAAATAGATGTCTATATTTCATCAAGCCCCCGTCTCCATAATAGCGCAGGGATGGCAACGCATCTAGTAAAAGTGAAAATGCGTGCATTCATTATAAACAAACGGAAAGTGGGAAATTAGAGACACTATAGATGAGTGCAAGAATAATAAAAGAAAAAGATAAGAAAAATACCCCTTTTGTCACTCTATCAGACAGGCAGGTTTTAAGAACATAGTCACAACAGGCACGACTGAAGGGAACAGAGACAGATGGGGACGTGAGAAAATATTCATGTGACAACCTAGCAAGGCTTGGAAACAGCGATCCTGATAACAATACTGTGAACAGAGAACCATGGTCACCTACGCCAACAAGAATGGCATATGACAATGATAGATGAGTAATGATGAGGTTGTGTGGTGGTGGGGTGAGTGGGTTTGGGGAAGGAAGGATAGAAGAAGAATCAACATTTGAAAACGCATGGAATGAATGTGAAACCAAATATAGACATAAACATATATATAAAACCAAACCTAAACATACATAGAAATGTAAACACACACCAAGAGTCAAGAAATAAACACATAACAAGATGGACACAGATGTGTGAAGGATACCCACACAAAATGCACAGGCATGTAAATGTATCCACACACAGGAAAGGGCTCACACCAGAATAGGTATACACATTGACACAGAATGGAGATACGTGCATTAACATAAAAAAGCGCTCACATAAATATACATATAATAATTATAATTATAAAATAATAATTATTCACGAAAGTGTACAAAGACAAAGAACATTAATCACCGTTTTGTTTGAGTTACCCACCTTTTCTTTATACCCTCTACTCCCTTATTGCACTGATTCTTGTAATTATTTGTCTTTGTACACTTTCGTGAATAATTATTATTTTTGTGTTTGCCGTTCTTCTATATAATTCCTTTATGTCTTCTTTCGTTTGTGTATGTCAATATGTGATTATTTTGTACTCTGCCACTTTGTTATTGTTAAATCATTTACATATTTAGATTTTGATTTCCTCGTTTTTATTGCAGTTGTCTCTTCGATGGGTGCCCACACATATATAGTTATTTGTATATGCATTTCGTTTTACATGGTTCTATGTATCCACACAATTACTTTGGGCCACACATTTGTATGTATACATATGCAGTTGTTATAGCATTATCTTTATGTGAACGAACGTTTATATTTACATTAATATATGTATATGTTTCTATGTGTATGAATGTTCATGTTATTATTTATGCGAGAAAGTGTTTATGTGCATGAATGTTCATATTTATGTATACATATATATATGTATATTTATGTGAGCGCTTTTTTATGTTAATGCACGTATCTCCATTCTGTGTCAATGTGTATACCTATTCTGGTGTGAGCCCTTTCCTGTGTGTGGATACATTTACATGCCTGTGCATTTTGTGTGGGTATCCTTCACACATCTGTGTCCATCTTGTTATGTGTTTATTTCTTGACTCTTGGTGTGTGTTTACATTTCTATGTATGTTTAGGTTTGGTTTTATATATATGTTTATGTCTATATTTGGTTTCACATTCATTCCATGCGTTTTCAAATGTTGATTCTTCTTCTATCCTTCCTTCCCCAAACCCACTCACCCCACCACCACACAACCTCATCATTACTCATCTATCATTGTCATATGCCATTCTTGTTGGCGTAGGTGACCATGGTTCTCTGTTCACAGTATTGTTATCAGGATCGCTGTTTCCAAGCCTTGCTAGGTTGTCACATGAATATTTTCTCACGTCCCCATCTGTCTCTGTTCCCTTCAGTCGTGCCTGTTGTGACTATGTTCTTAAAACCTGCCTGTCTGATAGAGTGACAAAAGGGGTATTTTTCTTATCTTTTTCTTTTATTATTCTTGCACTCATCTATAGTGTCTCTAATTTCCCACTTTCCGTTTGTTTATAATGAATGCACGCATTTTCACTTTTACTAGATGCGTTGCCATCCCTGCGCTATTATGGAGACGGGGGCTTGATGAAATATAGACATCTATTTTGTTTTTTATTTTGTCGTTTTCTGTTGTTTGTCTCTTGAAAAAGGTTCAATTTGAGCCGATACGTTGAGAATTGTCCTGTTTAGTTTTATTGTATGTTTTTTTAAAATATATTTTTATTAATAGGCTAGGTAAGTGTTTTAGTAACCTGTTTACCTCATTTTGCGTTACTATTTGTTCATTAGGTTACTGCGGCACCATCCACTTTGTCGGACACCCTCTGACCATTTGGTTATTTATATCACTGAATACTTTCATCAAATCTTCCCCAAACTGTTCTAGACTTTCACTTTTCCTGAGGATTCCATGTCAGTGCATGTCTTGTTTCTGCCTTCCTCAGATGTTTACTATGCATCTCCATTTCCTAGACATGATTTCTAGACAAACCTGATCCTGTCATATTCTCCTCCAAATCTCCGACCTTATCTTGACTACTAAAAAAGTATTTGTAAATTTTGTTAGTTTATCTTTGTCATTATCCATGTCTAAGATATATATACAAGAATAGGGAATATTTTATGGAAAGAGAAAACAAACAAAGAGGTTCTGACAACACTTCACATTAAAAAAATAATTATTAAATGAAATAAAAATCAAATAGAATATTGTGGACAAAGATTTAGCATCTTGTTAAAGACCTTACTTGAAGGTAGGGTCAAGGGGTAGACAGAGATATAAATGGGCGGGACATTACAAGATGGACAAGATACACAGTTTAGCAGAATGCCTACCAAGGCACAAGCCAAGATAATGGAGTTCTGTTGTAGTCATGATGATGATAATGATGTCTGTGAGCGATATGATAGAAGTCATTACATTACTGAGAAATTTCATCATCTCTTCCACATCTTATCAATCAGAGTTGAGGAGCTATGAGGACAGCAGTAGAATAGGGGATAGCGAGCTTTTTTACTATCACCGGGCTACAGCATGCCAGGTTCGAAACTATGTCCAGACGAAAAAAAAATTTCAGTGCCACGATTTCTCGTCTGACCCTTCCGTTCCTCCAGTCGACCCAACTGTAAATGGGTACCTGACGCATGAGTTAGGGGAGGTAAAGACAGCAAGGAAGGGAATTGGCCACCCCACCTAATAGTTGCTGCGGCTTAGTGCATAAAGAGTTATCTTCATCCCTGACGGCATGTGTTATTTCATGGGACCTACCTTATTTACCCACATTACTGAAATATCAGCACCTCGATATTTTATCTCACCAATTAAAGTTGGGTATCTTACAGAGACAGCTTGGGTGTAACAATTGAAGCTCTTACCATACCTGACATATACAGTCCATGTTTCATAGGTTACAACACTACAGTTGCATAGCAAAAAATAAATCTAAGAATATCACATAAATTTAATGAAAAGATATTGCAAAACATAAAACCTATTTCTGAATGAAAATAAGACTAAGCTGGTTATGACAAGTTGCAAAACCACTAACACATTCCCCATTTCTATCAACAAAAGAGAACTAGAATGAGGTCAGATATTTGAATACTGTGGGTTCTTTTATTAGTTAAAATGCTGATTACTATGAAGTCAGATGGAAGTTGGCCATCACACCAAAGAAACTGATATAAATGAAAATAATATGACTAGGACGAAACAAAATAAAGCTAACTTTCATTAGAGCTTGCATATACACAGTAGCCACATTGGAGTGTGAATATTCAATCAATATAAATAAAACCCATAACCCTTCAGGGTCGTAGAGGTACCACATTGGAAGCTTCAGCACACAGAGTCCTCCAGCGAATTCTATCCTCAGCGATGTGGATGAGTGTGGAAATATCTAGCCCTGTCCATTCCTTGATGTTGTCTGTCCATGTCTTTATTTGTCCTCCTCTGCTTCTTCCACCCTCGACAGTTCCCTGCAGTATTGTTTTTGACAAGGAATCGTGCCTGCATACATGTCTGAACCATGCTAGTTTTCGTCGTTTCACTATTGAAAGCAATGGCTCCTGGACACCTGCACACATCTCTACTTTATTTCTTACGTACACATTGGTCTTATGTTCCCTATAGGAAATTCGTAGAATTCTTCTGTAGCATTCATACTCAAAAGCCTGTAATCTTCTCTCCATGTCCACAGTGAGTGTCCAACTCTCACAACCATACAACACAACGGAAAGCACCAGCGACCTATACAGTTTCATTTTCACTCCAACACTGATGTTGCTTTTCCAAATCACAGTTAGCCTTGACAAGGACGCTAAAGCCATCTCCAGCCTTATTTTTAGTTCTGTTTTGCATTTACCATCGCTGCATATACTGGATCCGAGGTATTTGAAGGTATTCACCTCTTCAAGCTTATGTTCATTCATCATGATATTAGTCTGGTTTTCTGTGTCTCTGCTGTTTACCAAGATTTTGCTCTTATCTGAATTGATTTCCATTCCGTACTTGCTGGTAACTTTTTCTAACTTTGATTTTAATTCTTGCAATGATTGTTCTGACCCAGCTATAAGATCAATATCATCAGCGAAACGCAAGTTGCAAATAGGGCGACCTCCGATTGATATAGACGTGTTGTAGTCATGCAATGTCTCTTGTATGATGTGCTCTAAGTATATGTTAAAAAGTACTGGGGACATTATGCATCCCTGTCGAACTCCCACAGTTGTTTTGAAGAACTCTCCAATTGTATTGTGTGACAAGACAGCACTATTTGCATTTTCGTACAGAGCTTCAATAATGTCTATAATTGTGGTGTCAAAATTAAATTTCTTCAGTATGTGCCACAGACCATCATGCCAAACACGATCAAAGGCCTTTGTAAAGTCAATGAAGTTGTGGTATAGATCATGTTGGTGCTGAATATGTTTTTAGATTAGTGTTCGGATGTTAAATATTTGTTCAACAGTGCTTCTGTTTGCTCTGAAGCCAGCTTGTTCTTCTGTAATTATTTCTTCTGACTTGTGTTTTATTCTGTTAAGTAGTATTTTGAGATCACTTTACTGGGGTGTGTTATAAGGCTAATTGTTCTGTAATTTGTACACACTTTCAAATTTCCTTTCTTGGGAATTGGTATTATTAGTGATTGTGTCCACTCAGTGGGCCATTGTTTTGTGTTCCATATATTTTGGTCATAATATTTACCACATTAATGCCCCTGTATTTCAACAATTCTGCTGGAATGTTGTCTACACCAGGTGACTTCCCTCCTTTCAATGTTCGTATGGCCTCTTTTATTTCATCTACTAGAATTTCTGCATTTCCTATTTCTCTGTTGTTTAGTTCAGAATTCTGTAATATCGTGTAGTCAGGATTACACTTGCAGTTATACAGCTCCTTGCAATACTCTGTCCATCTTTTCACTATATCTGTTGTTTCATTGAGTATCTTTCCGTGTTTGTCTTGTATTGTAGATATCTTTGGTCTATTTGGCTGTGTTATCTTTCTTAGAGTGTCGTATGTTACCTTGCTGTTTCCGCGTTTAATACCTTCATTGATGGTTTCGCATTTTTCCTCTAGCCACACTTCTTGTGCTTGTTTCATTTTCATTCTGATGTTTTTTGTTTATTTTGCTATATTGCTCTGACATTTCAGGGGCCTCTTTCTTAATCTTTTTCATTTCCCTCCGTTCGTCACACAATTTTAGGATGTCATCTGTTACCCAAGGTTTGTGTGTTATTCTTCTTGTCCCTAGTATTTCTGTTGCTGATTCTAATAAAGTTCCTTTCATGGTTTCTGTGAGAGAGTTAACATCTTCATTTACAAGGTTTAAAGCTGCAAATTTTCCTCCCACTGTTGCCTCAAATATCTCTGCTATTTCTGGATCTTTCAATTTTTCTAGATTAAATCTTAATCGTGTGCATTTGTTTTGCGTATGATTCTTTTTTAGCTTAATTTTGATCGTCAATAGAACCATATCATGGTCACTACCGATGTCTGCTCCTGGAAAAGTTCTTGTTTGTGCTTTGTTTATGCTGAACTTGAATTTTCTCGGTGTAAGAATGAAATCAATTTGATTATGTATGTCTGCTTTTGGAGCATGCCACGTTGTTCTTCTGGAAAGCTTGTGTGGGAATAATGTATTTGCAAGAGTAAATTTAAATTTATTGGCAAAATCCAATAGTCTTAGTCCTCGTTCATTCGTTTCTCCTGTTCCAAATTTCCCTACTGTACCGGCCCATTGATCATAAGCATTAGGTCCTACTTTTGCGTTTCAATCGCCTAGTACTATTAATATATCTTTTTTGGGGATCTCCTTTATTGTGTCTTCTAGTGTTTCGTAAAATGCGTCTATTTCCTCTTCGTCATAATTGGTAGTTTGGCATAAACTTAAATTATCGTGATATTTTTGGGTTTAGCTGCTACACGTATTGTTATAAGTCTGCTGTTTATAGGGGTGCAACTAATGATAGATTTAACTTTCTCTTTGTTTACAATAAACCCCACTCCATGTTGGTGTTTTGTTTCATCTCCGCTATACCATATTTTGTGACCGTCAATGAAAAATCAATGATCATCAGGTGTGAATATTGGACAACCACCAATTAAGTGAAAAATAAAATAGCAGCATTTGAAACACAATGTTACAGAAGAGTTCTAAGAATACCACGAACCACAAAGATAAGGCCAATAACATGGTTTCCTGTAGAAAATGACACTATTTAGCCAGTAATATCAAACAATATAGCCTATAAAAGAATAAAAATGGAGGGAATGATGCTGGGATGATGAAAACAAGATGGATCAAAGCCCACCACCTGAACATGACACAGAAGCAAGAACATTTGCTCAAGATATCAAAGCCCACCTCCTGAACATGACACTCAGAGAAGCAGGGATATTAACTCAAGATATCAAAGCCCACCACCGGAACATGACACTTATAGAAGCAGGGATATTAACTCAAGATATCAAAGCCCACCACCGGAACATGACACTTACAGAAGCAGGAATATTAGCTCAAGATATCAAAGCCCACCACCAGAACATGACACTTACAGAAGCAGGAATATTAGCTCAAGATATTAAAGCCCACCACCAGAACATGACACTTACAGAAGCAGGAATATTAGCACACACAAGACTGGTAGGAGTTTTGAAAGGCTGTTACATCCTGTCCAGTATATGCTACATAATGATTTGATTAGATTAAATTATTTAAACCTATGAACGTTGACCTTTCACAAGGTACTTACCTGTGTATATACTTTGACTGCATCAGCATATTTCCTCTGCTGGAAGAGTTTATTGCCCTTGTTCTTCCACACCTGTGCAACCTCCACTGATTTTCCATGCCACTTTTTGCAGGCATCAAAATACAAGGGCAACCACTTAACACTTCTAGAAGTCAAGAAATTTTAAAGGGCAGTCAATCTTCATTTCATCATTATAATTTCTATGAGGTATGAGGACAGAGCAAAGTGTAGTAGCATTGTGACCTGTCATACTTGGAGAGTTGAAATAGGGGGCTGACTATCTCATACTTGGAGAGCTGAATAAAGGTGTTGACTATCCCATATTTGGAGAGTTGAACAATGGGGCTGACTATCTCACACTTGGAGAGTTGAATAAAGGGGTAACCGGATAAAATATTACCAGACAAAATATACTGGACAAAATATTCCTAGACAAAATATACCCAGAAAAAATATCCCAAGATAAAATATTCCCAGGACAAAATATTCCCAGACAAAATATACAAGACAAAATATTCCAGACAAAATATACCGGAACAAAATATCCCCAAGACTAAATGCAAAGGTAATATATTAAATATTTCATACAAACTGTAATAAACACTAATGAACAATATAGCTAGTAAATAATTATAATAAAATCTTCAAATGATATGAATTGTCTTATAAATGATAGACATGAAATTAAGTTCTTTAGTTGAGTTAACTATACAACATTAATGTTCAAAACTCGTGCTATGTTTTTCAAGAAGTTGATAGGTTCTGCTGGATTGTATCGTTCAACCATTGTTTTAATAGCATCATCAACACGTTGGTAAACTTTTCATTTCTTTCTTGTTGGTTGACCAGTGGCAATCTGACTTCTCAAAAGTGCAGATGTATGTTGTTGCTGTAACTTCCAGGCAAGTCTTGCTGCTGTTGGATGAGATACATTAACCATTAAATTAAATGCATTGTGCCAACCTTCAACAGGGTTGTTGCTTCTTGGCAGTTTATTCATGACACGATTGTGTTGATTCCAAAGGCTCACTGGAAATCAAGGCTGCGAACGGAGACCACGGCGAATCCGTCCAATGTAGAAATCTTCCTAGTAATCGATGAGGAAATCCAGATCTGAGAAACTATCAATACTGGTGAGTTGTTCGAAAACAGTAAGGACATCTGTTTCTGGTATGAATGCCAAAGCCATCAGTTGTTTGACTGAATAATTTTCATCAGAGATGTACAACGCCGTTTGACCCTGAGACTGTAGTTTTCACCAAACGTTCTGTCCAAAGTGAAAATAATATCCTGATACTTGAGCTCGTGGAAATGTATATTCAAAAGCTTTAATTGCAGCTAATTCGAAATCAGTAACTACTGAAGATGGAGCTGAATTTCCATTACTTCCCAGTTCTATATGTTGAAGCAGGCGGTGGTACATTGCTTCACTACGATCATACAAAAGGCATATACCCATGGGATTATTTGACCATCCTCAAATGCATGGATCGTATACAGTTGATCGAATCCCTGAGTCCAGCCTATGTTTGTTATTTTACTTTTCTAGTTTGTGGAAACACAATAATTTGAACAATAAAGGTGTTATTTTCACAGCCTTAGTCACTCCATATCTCTCCACAGTATGTTTGTATACAAGATGTCATACTATGTTTACATCCTTATGTTTGCATAAAATTACACAATCACAAAGTAAAGTCTGTGACACCAACTGTTGAGGTGAGAGGGTACGTTATAATCAGAACGTTATCCTTACAAAACATGGGCGTGCGATTTGATCGCAGTCTGTGTTTCCGGGAACACTTTGATCATGTTATTGCTAAGACCCGCAAAAGACTTTCAGCTTTGAGAGTAATGGCAGCGACTGAAACTAAACAACCACAGCTCGTAATCTTATATGAGGCTCTTGTCCTCCCTGTCAATGAATATGCAGGCACTACTATCACCGACAGTCACACACAGATTGAGGGGCTGGAGAGGATTCAAAATGAAGCGATGCGGATCATTCTTGGATGCACAAGGGACATGGCTATGAGATTTCTCCTTAATTTTCTGAGCATATTTCATAGAATTGATATATGGCGTGCCAGTGCATACCTCAGAGTGAGTTCTGACATAGACCACCCACTACACAGCGAGCTCCCTCATGTGAAGGGAAGAAGACAGCTGCTGGTGAGGAATGGATGCCTATTTCTACAGTCTTTCAAGAGGCAGTGAAGACTGTCATTACACTAAACAGAGAGTGCAGGAAACAGAGCCACGTAAGCGTGGATGCTAAGGTCAAGGCACTAGAGTCAATGGAGAGAGCTAAAATGAGGGCATCATTACGAAAACTCACACTTATTTTTGTCCCTGGACATGCCGGCGTGCAGGGAAACGAACGGGCCGATAAATTAGCTAGTTTTGCCACCACAACAGATGGTCAGCCTATGGACCGAACAGACATACTCACTGCTCTTCGTGAGTCCTCACGATCAGAGGATTTTGAGATGAACAAGCATGTGTCAAAATCGAGAATGCAAAAATTTGGAGTGAGGATGGGCATGGCCCAAAGAGAACCCCTGACAAAAATTTCAAAAGAGCAGTGAACCAACATAGAACTGGAACAATCAGCCATTATACCCTGAGAGATTTACTGAAGCGGAGATCGGAGCACTTATGGATGTGTCCGTTGTGCGTAGATAATAATCAACATACCGGTACATAATGTCCAAAATAATTTATTTCTTTGATTTTTATTTCCTTTAATAGTTCATACGAAGTGTTGTCCGAACATCCTTTTTCAGTAAGTGGACAAAATATCTATCCTTTTATTGTCATTTCCACTTGTGCCATTAAGCATAGTGGGGAGGGGGGAGGGATTCAAAGTACTTTTGTCTTTGGCCATTTGAGTTGCATTGACCATGGTAAGCCTGTGTCTATTTAATGTTTCTTTGATTGTCTCTGCCCATCTTGTTTTTTGGTCGTACTTAAGGCCTTGTAGCCAGGTCTTCTACTGATGTATGCATGAAGGGCTGGTTGCAGAGGCTCCATTCTTATGATGTGACCAAACCATCTGGTTTGCTGCCTCTCATTGTAGTCTTGACCTGAGATAGTCTACTTCTTTCCCGATATCTTAATTTTCTCCGGCTGTCTCTTCTCGTGATATTTATAACTTTCCTCAAACATCTCTTTCCGCAAACTGTGATCTTTTTCACTAGTGTCTTTGTTAAGGGCCATGTTTGAGATTGTTGGTATAAAAATACCGTTTATACAAGGCAACACACAAAAATCATCACAGATAATTTTATATGGGTTTTGTAGTATTTGGTTAGCTGATTTCAAATCTGTCTTTAGTTTTTTTCTACCACGTAACATTTTTTTGTAATAGCTAATTATAATATCTTTCAACAGTGGTTATGACCACAAATCGAGTACAATGTTTTATTTAGATTGGTATCGATACTTTATTACTGGCTGTTACAATTTTGTTCAGTTTCGGGTCACGTGATTTAGTATCGATGCTACCATTTTTGTGTATTCGATAGGATAGTAAATCCATTTATACACGTGTGGTGTTTGCTTAAAGTAATTACGACAAGTATATTATGAGATTTCGTTGTTTTGTACTTTCTTTTATTTTAAAGGTTGCAAAAACCTTGCATTTGTGTACTTGATAACTTATTTTGTGTACTTATTAACTTATTATCATGCCTAGAAGATGCATCAATCATCCAAACTGTTTCTGTTTTGTGTGTGGTTCATTTGTGACGAAATCACAGCGGCGCACAATTTCAGATGATCTAAAGAAGATATACATATTGTATTTTGGCTGTCCACTGGGTGATCAGGATAAATCTTGGGCTCCACATATCATATGTACCAGTTGTTCAAGCGGACTACGTGTCAAGCATACCAGTTGCACATTCTGTTTATCTGAAAGAATCTTATTACAACATGAACAGTTTGCTTGAAGTTATCCATTATAAAACACACCAGTGGAACATCTGTGGTGATCTAAAGGTCATTGGCATGTTGATGGGCATGCAAGGAGGATTCACTAAATACTGCTGTTTCCTATGCCTATGGGATAGTCGAGCAACAGCGGAACATTATGTCAAACGTGTCTGGGAGCCCAGGCATATCTATACGCCAGGAGCAAGCAGTGTCCAAAATATGCCCCTTGTTGATCCACAGAAAATATTTCTGCCACCTCTCCATATTAAGCTAGGACTGATGAAAACCCTTGTGAAGACCATGGGTAAGACAAACTCAGAAGGTTTTCAGTACCTTGTTAATAAATTCCCAAACATCACTGCTGCAAAAATGAAGGAAGGGATATTTATAGGTCCACAAATCAGATCTGTTTTACAAGATGAAGGTTTCAAACAGTCTCTGTCAGGAGCTGAGCTAGAAGCCTGGGAGGCATTCAAGTGGGTCTGTGAAAACTTTCTTGGTAATCATAAGTCCTCTACGTACAGGGAAGGAGTTCAGCGTCTAATAGATTCTTACCAGAACCTTGGCTGTCGCATGTCATTAAAAGTGCACTTCTTGCACTCCCATGTAGATTTCTTCCCAGAAAATCTTGGTATGGTGAGTGAAGAGCAAGGAGAACGTTTTCACCAGGACATTCAGTTAATGGAGCGCCGTTATCAAGGTTTGTGGAATGAGAGTATGATGGCCGACTTCTGCTGGATACTATTCCGTGATAATCCAGGTGAAGAATATAACAGAAAATCAAATTCCAAGCATTTTTGAAGAAACATTCTACATATCTATGCTGTGATGTGAGTATATTTGATTTAGTTTAGAAGATGTGAATCATTTGCTTAATTGATGTTTGCGATTCTCGAAAAAATACAGCCAAGTTCAGTGAAAACTAACATCACTCATAACTTTAAAACTTGACGTGATAGAAAAAAACTGATACCAGATCTGAAATCAGCGCCAAAAAATCCTTTAGAAAAGTGTATTTTGGTTTCAGATGATTAAAAAAAGTTTTATTTTGTTGCCTTGTGAATTATCAATTGTCATTTTGTAACCATGCAGATTGAGTATTGATTGATGGGTGTATTGGTGACAGCTGGTAACCCGTGCTCAGTTTTTTTTTAGAAATTTTGACAATAAATGCATCTATTCCCATGTTAAGGGCGTATGATTCGGGACTGGACATTTTTGCTACACATAGTGGTCATTAATTTTGACAGAAATTTTATCTCATATTGAAGTAATAGAGAATTTAGTGCTTCGAGGTATTGGTAACTTAAATCCATTATAACCCTTTTAAATTTAGCTAACAGTGCCAAACAGTGGTCTGCCACTAGATTAAGTTCTTTTATATTTAGTTAACAGTGCCAAACAGTGGTCTGCCACTAGATTAAGTTCTTTTATATTTAGTTAACGGTGCCAAACAGTGGTCTGCCACTAGATTAAGTTCTTTTATATTTAGTTAACAGTGCACTCTGTAAAAAAAAAAGAACTTTCTTCCTGCCACTGGAATATTTTTGTGTGTAATGTTACGTAATAGGTGGTGACTATTTTGAAAATGCTATAACTTTTTTGTTATATTTAAATAATATTTGTACATTTAAAAATAAATAAATTGAATTCTGAATATGTTGGTGTAAGTTTTGTTTGTGTGTATGTGATGTGAGACATGTAAGACAGTCGCAAAGATGTTTTTCACAAAAAATGAGAAAATTATAAATAAAAAAGCGAGAAAATAATAATACAAAATTTCTGACTTTATTTTGCAAATGTCCTGGAGTATCAACAGTCTATTATAGACCTAATTCACCAGTATTTATGGTCAAATTGTTATAATTTCACAGAGGAAAAGGAATAAACTTGCAGGTATGTCATAAAATACTTCTATAAATCTAGATTTAGTCCAAAACTATCATGTTCCAACTTTGTTGATGTTTTAATATCAAATTGGATAAAGCAGCATGGTGTAACTGATTTTCGAGTGTGGAAATAACTTATCTCTCCATAAATAATTATCTGAATCAAAATCCATAATGATTTTAATGGAAATACAATAAAACAAAGTCTATAAAACCCAATTCAATGTCGTGGCATTGTTCTTGTTTGAAACTTAACATATTGTGAAAATTTCGATATTTAAATGACATTTGGCACATCGTTGCCACTAAAACTGCAGGAAAAAGTAGTCAAATGAATAAAATACCAGATTTATCTAATCAGGTCAGCGAAATATTAAACATTGGTTTTTTTAAATTGATTACCGGGGACCTAGCAACGGGGCCTTTGTGGGACTGTACACTCGACCAGATATTTTAGATAGCATAAACTGTCATACGCACTCTGCTGCCAAGCGCTAAAAATTAAGTTTTAAATTTAGTTAAAAGTGCCAAACTGTGGTCCGCCACTTGATTTATTAAGTTCTTTAACCTTTAGCAAGCCAGATTAAAAAATACGAAACGTATCCCTGCCACCGGATTCTTTTTTGAAAATTTGCGTTATTGATGGTGACTGTTTTGAAAAAGTGATAATTTTTTGGTTGTTAGAGATATTTTAATAATATTTGCACATATAAATAAAGAATTGAATTATGCATATATTGGTGTAATTTATGTACGTGTGTGTGTGATACCAGACGTATGAGAAAGTGGTAACGACGTTTTTCACAAAAAACATATATTTTATAACAAATAAGGAGGAAAAAAATAAGTAAAAAAAATAACTTAACTTACATATCGAATTCCTTGGCAACACTGTAAACTAAATCAAGCAAATCTGTTGTATTTATGTTCTTTCACTGCGAAATTATCAAAATATAGCTGGGGGAACTGTATAAAACTTGTAGATTTGCAGTAAAATCGTTCTTTGAGCTTAGGCCTAGAGTTATTTTTTCTGCCACTTCAAAATATTCGATATCAAACGTACAAGTCTCCAAACCAACACGGCATTCTGTATATTCACTGCTGTGAAACTAAATAACCTAATAATTCATGATTCAAGCCACGATTCAATGTTATTTTATTCGAAATACGATGAAATAAAGGTCTATAAAACCGATCCACCATCATTGCATCGTACCGGTGTGCAGATATGGTCAGATTAATTGCTCTTAAACTTTTACGAATAGCTAGCCATTCTCAAAAACGATCATTTCGGAAGTGGGGGATGTACCGGCTTCGATTGCGCATGTCCCCAGCTATGTGCACGGACTGTGGTACGTGTAAATCTCACGATATTCTCGTTGGGTAGGACGGGCCGCCAACAGCGTGCGCCGCCATTTTGTTTTTCGGCGGCCGGGGTTGATATAGGCTTGGTGAAGGTTAAGAGTCTTGTCTTCATGAACACAAAAATGTAAAGTTTGTGTCTTGTATTATTGAAAATAACAAAGATAATTCAGAAATTGTCAGCTCAGCAGTTATATTTTGTGGTCACTATTTTTATTTATATTTTCCTATATATGCTTCATATCTTCTTCGGTGATCATCACTCAGTCAGGTTGGGACTTCAGATTCTATGATATAGGCTGCTGTCTGTTTTAGAGTGTCCACTGTGCCATACAGTTTCTCTTCAACACTGATTGGGGTGGGCATGTCTTGTTTCTCAGGTCTGCATACTGGGGACATTCTTGTAAGATATGTTCTGCTGTCATATTCGCAAGGCTGCAATAGCAGAGCCCAGTTGTACTTATTTTGAATTTGGTATACAAATGATGTCTCATTTTGTTGTGACAAGTTCTGAGGCGCAGCAGGATAACCTGGTCTCTTCTAAAATTTTGTCCAAGTACCTACTAACTACTTAACTAACTACTAGGCATTAGGAAATCGTAAGGGAACGTGAAAGTGAATGTGGCTTAAATTACTTCCCTTGTTTTGGTAGCGTCCATGATCAATTTTTTCATCACGCGAAACACTTACCACAGCAATTGTCTTCAGATAAATCGACGCAACCTTATTTCTTAAAAATGACAACTGTTTAATTTTTCTCATTCATTTGTGCATCAGATTACGTAACTAGAAATTGGAAATAAGCTGTGCACATTTTTCACCAAGCAATTAAATACGCCTAGGTAAGTGTTTTTCTCTTTGCACACGTATATTTATTAGTTTGAATAAAATAGTATGTTGTAACCATGTCTAACAAATGTAACAACCATTTTTCTCTTTATATACAAAATTTCACTATTTGTGGAATTTGCCGGTAATTATTATCGAATTTTAAACAAACGCACTGCAGATCAGTCACACGTTCCTCAGCCGCCATCTTGTCTACCGCTATTCTTTACTGCCGCGTCGATAATTCTGAAATGTCTCTTATTTAAAAAAATTGACGTTTAACAACTACAATTTCTGCCTCTTTTAATTTCTTTAATTCATTTTTAAATGATACTAGTAAAAAATATAAGATTTATATGTAAAATAATTGATATTATTGGTACAAGACCATGCCGAGTGCGCGTACTTATGTACTATCATGCGTCCGTCGGCATGACGACTGAAGTGTTTTCTTAGTCACATCGGTCTGTTTCATGTTGATAATTATACAAGAAACACATTTCACATTAAATATATATTATTTATATTGCTTATGAAGTCCAATTGCTTATATTTTTCTCATGAATATTTCGTAAAATTCACTTTTATGTGAGAGATGCTTTCTCCTTTCAATAGACCTAATAAATCACATCAATGCAGACAACATCAACTTCAGCATCTTCCAAACGTTCTCACTCTTTTTTATTGTTGTTTATTATCAAATTTGCTCAATTTTCTACATAAGCCTATCTACAGAATAATGTAATAAAGTATTTAATTATTTAGGGCTAATTAGGTATCACTAAAATAGGCAAAACAAAAAGCAAATTTTGAAAATTTGGTGCACATACCTACCTGGTAATTTATTCATACTTTTGACATAGAATTGTTTATGTACATGTGTACCAAATGCCAATAATAATAATAATCAAATATTATATTTCAGATACAACAAAGAGGGCTGAGGTGACAGATTGCCAGCCACATGCATGTTGCCATAAAGGGAAGCATAGAAAAGATTTTAATTATACTAATTAGACACTATTATTAATTGGCTCTGGTTGCATCGGAAAATTAACACAATGTAATAAACAGGTGCGTCTTTTCTTACCGAACAAGAAAATGTATAATTTGTTATATTTTTTATCCTAAATAATTAATAAAAATTTATATGATACATTCAATTGCAATTATGCTAATTAGACGTCATTTTTAATTATTAATTAATTCTGGCTGCGTCGGAAAGTTAGCATAATGTAATGAACAGGTGCGTCTTGTCTTCCCGAACAAGAGAATGTATAATTTGTTATATTTTTTAATGCAAATAACTTTGATATTCATAAATTAGTGGCTTGGTTCTAAGGCAGGGCCGCAACTTTTTGACAACTGTCATTTCATATTTCCTTATATGTTCCATGTAATTATCATGAGGCAAAAATTATGAGGCATAACTTTTTTCAGAATTGACGTAGAGACTTGGTTGAGGTATCGTTGGATTGCAATTTTCAAGGGCTATCTAACTGTGGTATTTATAATGATGTAAACCCATTTTGAAAATTTTGTCCTAATGAAGGCTAATGCCTACTAACTACTACTACTCGCCCAGTCTCTCACTATCATCATTTGTACTCATTGATTTCAGTATCACTCACTTTAGTAGTTTCTCTTTAAATATAAATTTCACGCGATCCTCATTTGACTGCAGTTGGCTGAATATATTGAAAGCTTTTGAATGTTGAATATCATCAAGAATATTGTCAATAGCAACCTGCCAGTTACCAAATTCACTGGAGGATGCCATGTTTGGATTTGAAAGAAAAAATAATAGGCCCATTATATACGAGTTGAGCAGCAATAGAGACCTGAGCAGTACAAAAATTGAAATTATTTCTCGTGCTTCAATATTTCTCTTCTTTATCATTTTCTTTTTATTATTCGCCTTCATTCATTCTGAAACTTCTGCTGCATAGCAGGATATAGCGTGACAGCGATATCGGCCCATTTCAGTATAGCACATCAGAGCTTAGGCCCCTGCCTATAATTACATTTTGTCCACTTTGACTGTGACCAACAAAATGGGACACAAAATGCCACATACATACGACCTTATTCACATCCTTAGACATGTATGACTAATCACAGAGTTGCTGTTGTTTGTTTCCCTTTCGGTTCCCGGCAACACACTAGCATCAAAACTCAAACGTTTCATGATAAAAAAATGCAGTCAAGATTTAACCTTGGTCACATATAACCCAATTGATATTTTGGGGTATCCGCGAAGCATGTTATCTGGTTATTCCGCGAAGTGTTTGATCTGAGATATATAATGGTATCCGTTAATTTTATAGTTAGTGGCAAGAGAATTCGAGTTATAATTTAAGCAAAACGAATTCCCTCCTAAAATACAATAGCCAGGTGAGCATCAATGTGTGTGCTTGTGTGTGTGTGTGTGTCTATATATATATATATATATATATATATATATATATATATATATATATATATATATATATACACTATCTGCTCTCTAGTATAATATTTAAACTATAGTATAGTATAGTATAGTATAGTATAGTATAGTATAGTATAGCATAGTGTATGCTGCTGAATATAGAGAAAGCTTGTCTGATGAATACAATTTTACAAAGAAAGCTGAAATATTTCCGAAATAAAAAATATAAATATCTTTGGAGAGGCAAGCAGATTGGCACAGAATAGAGTCGGGTTCAGGACATAAATTGTAAAGACAACGTTCTGGAAAGAATATGTCACATAACCAACCCACCCACCAACTAACCAACCGTCTAGTAGACTGAGTAACTGTTTTATGTTGTATACTCCTCTGCTCATTCATACTGGAAATTCCTTTCATCTTAATCTGGATATGAAGCCACTTTCCTCTCTCCAATGAGTTTGTTCTGGTACCAAGGTCGTAGATAAGGGAGGTGTTTATGGTGTTCAACCCCCCCCCCCCCCAGGAAATCGTAAGCAGTGACATCGCAGTTACACTGTAAACAATGACACATCGCAGTTACACTGCAAGCAATGACACATCGCACTCCGTTCTCTGGATTACATTCTGAAATCTGCAGGAGTTTTGAGAGCGAAAGCAGAGGAATAATAAGAATACATTACAACAGGAACATATCAGTTGAAAACATATAACTAGAGAAATATGATCTACTTCAATGTCAATGACTACGTCTTTCCACAGATTCGCCTTGTTTTGTCAGATAATGGCAACTCAACCAGCCGGTCCAATGGAGGTTGTTTTCTCATTTGATACTACGGGTTCCATGTCAAAGGTGCTCGACGAGGTTAAAGCTCGTGTCAACGACATTGTGCAACGTCTTCAAGCAGACATTGTAGGGTTCAAGGTTGGGGTCATAGCTCACGGAGACTATTGTGATGCGCATCACTTTTACGACATCAAAACATTGGATCTGACAAACAACTTGGCAGGTGAGATTGTCAAATATATTATTTAACTAACTTAAACCATAACCATAATTTAGGAACTAAGAATGAAAGAGATGATTTATTGATAGAGTGGGCACAGGCACATAATTTAATAATAGGGAATACATGGTTCAAGCAACATCCAAGAAGGCTGTGTACATGGATTAGCCCAGGTGATAATACTCGGAACCAAATTGATTACATTTTAGTCTCTAAAAGACATAGAAACAGCATTAGATCTATGAAAACAAGGCCAGGTGCTGACTGCAACAGTGATCATATACTACTGGTAGCGAAATTGTGTATAAGATTAAAGAAGATCAAGAGAGCACCAAGGAATATGAAATTAGATTTAGCTTTATTGAAATCAGATGCTGACATTAAAGAAAGATACAACATAATTATACAAAATAGATACAATGCCATTACAAAGATTAAGAGTATTGAAGATCAATGGAACATGCTAAAACAGTCGATAAACCAAACATCTAAAGAGATAATACCAAAAGTAAAACATACATCAAAACAAAAATGGATGACAGAAGAAATATTAGAATTAATGAGCACCAGAAGGAAAAATAAACACAAGATAGTGGAATATCAGAAAATACATAAGGAGATACGAGAGAAATTCAAAATAGCAAAAGAAAGCTGGCTGAACAAGAAATGCACACAGATAGAATTGCATTACAACCAAGATACAACATTACTATATAAGAAAATTGAGATGATAACAGGAAAGAGAACGCAAACAGTTACAGGGTGTCTAAAATCTAAGACAGGGCAGGTATTAATGGGAATAGATCACATAGTACAGAGATGGTCAGAATATATCAAAGAACTTTATTATGACAATAGACCAGAAATAAACATACAAGATAACGGCGAGGGTCCATCAATACTCACAGCAGAAGTAAGGGAGGCACTACGACACATGAAATATGGCAAAGCCCCAGGTCCAGACAATATCACATTAGAAGAATTAGCAGCTTTAGATGACTTTGGAGTTAAAATAATCACAAAATTGCTGAATGACATATATAACAGCGGAAACATACCCGATGACTTAATGAGGTCCATATTTATAGCCTTACCTAAGAAACCAGGGACCACCGAATGTGAAGAACACCGTACAATCAGCCTCATGAGCCAAATAACCAAAATACTTCTCAGAATCATCATGAAGAGAGTGAGAAACAAAATAAAATCAGAAATAACTCCAGAACAATGTGGTTTTGTAGAAGGCAAAGGCACCAACAATGCTATTTATATATTGAGAACACTAATAGAGAGGTCTATAGAGGTAACAATATATCTGTACCTCTGTTTTATAGACTACACTAAAGCTTTTGACAAAGTTAAACATAGCGAAATTATACACATGTTAGAGAATCTGAACATTGACAGCAAGGATTTAAGAATAATCAAGAACATGTACTGGCAACAAACAACAGCAATAAAAGTAGGAAATCAATTCGGCCCTTTTCAACAAATAAAACAAGGAGTCAGACAGGGATGCGTGCTTTCACCAGACCTGTTCTCTTTATACAGTGAAAACATATTGCGTGAAATAGTAGATATCCCAGGAATATCAGTGGGAGGACATAACATAAATAATTTTGAGATATGCGGATGACACTGTTCTGATTGCAAAAAGTGAGGAAGACCTTCAAAACTTAATTAAAGTAGTAGTCACAGAAAGCAAAGAGAAAGGCCTCTTCCTAAATATCAAGAAAACAGAAGTAATGGTTATTTCAAAGAAAGAAAATAACATACCTTGCAAGATCATATTGAATGATATAGTATTAAAATAGGTCCACCAATTCAAATATCTAGGTACAATTATTACAGCAGATGGAAGAAGTTCAACAGAAATAAGATGCAGAATAGGACAGGCAAAAATAACATTCAGAAAAATGAAAAATATACTGTGTAATATGACCTTGTCATTAGAGGTGAGAAAGAGAGTTCTGCAGTGCTATATAACCCTTATACTAACATATGGGTGCGAGTCTTGGACAATAAACAAACTGGATAGTGGGAGATTGGAGGCAACAGAGATGTGGTTCTACATAAGAATGCTGAGAATACCATGGACTGCCAGAAGAACTAATGTAGAGGTCTTAAAAGAGTTAAATGCGAATCGGACCTTAATCAACAATATAAGAAAAAGGCAATCTTCTTTTTTTGGTCACTTCATGAGACAGGCAGGTTTAGAGAACATAATCACAACAGGCAAGATTGAAGGCACCAGAGACAGAGGGCGACAACGTGAGAAAATATTAGACAGTTTGAAAACCTGGCACGGCAAAGAAACAACAACGACTTTGATACATAATACTGTGGACAGAGAGCTGTGGAGAGCCATGACCGCCTACGCCACCCGGCATGGCACCTGATGATGATGATGATGAAACCATAACGGTCTCAATTACAGTTACAGTTAATTCTGTTGTAAGGTCTTGTAAGTACTGTCTACGGTTACGTTTAAACACGAACATCAGGTGCATCATTATATTCTGGTGATCTCTTGCATGCTCCTTGCAAATTAAAGACACATATATCGCCACTAAGCTGTAAACTATAACACAGTGCATTGAGTTCTCCGGTCTACATCTTGCTAATCTACAGGAGTTTGAGAACTAACGCAGAAGCAGATAAAATTAAAAGTAAGCGGTGTTCACACCATTAAAGTAAGTGGCGTTCACACCATTGCAGCAAGTGGTGGGCCTTAATTCCCCCTCACATGGAAGACCCTTTGAGTGTGGGCATTAAATGATCGATAACAGACGCTGTGTTTTTAATGTCGCGTCACGGAAGCTGTATGAAATCAACCACAATATTAACAAGTTGGAATGTATGGACACATCTCCTGTTAGTGAACCTTCAATTATTATTTACCTTAATATCACTAGTATTATTATGTCATATTTTAAGGTGGTTCTGATAATATTCACAGATGTCGTGATGTTTATCAACAACACAGACGGGACAGGGGGTGGGGATATCCCAGAGTGTTATGAGCTTGCATTACGATATGCTCGTGATATGTCCTGGACCCCTGGAAGCAGACGTGTATTAGTGGTCATTGGGGATGCATATCCTCATGAGCCAGATTACGAGATGAATAAGCTGAACATTGATTGGATGCACGAACTTGACAGTCTTGTGAAAATGGTAAATACGGACATTTGTCTTTTCGATGTTTAATTAGTTATTGATGAAAGAATCCGCTCTACATGTCCTGTTATTATAAGATGTCCCCGAAATCTACAAGTAATTTTTATGATAGGTTGCATTTACTAAACATATTAACAGATATAAAATAGGAAGATCATAACAAGAAAAGAAATAGAGAACAATTTAATTGAGCAAAAGCGAGTATGACATCATACAGTCCATAATCAATTAATCGAATACAGTCAATAACCAATGTTTTATGAATGAATAAATGCGAATGTCTCGATGAAAGTGTGCTTCTCCATCTTCGTTGACGAAAACTATTGATGTTGGTTCATTATAGTGACGTTGATCACATTGACGATCGCGTTTGAAGACCATGTTTACTATTGGGATACCTCTTCCAGTTTAAGCAGCATTCTGAATCTCTCTTGTTTCAATATCCAACATTAACTGATACTATTGTGTTGACGGAAAAACTCATCGATTTTATCAAGAATTTCTCTTTCGCATGTAGCATTTGCTGCGTGTGTTTCTCGAGGGTATGTTGCTTGAGTATTGTTCAAAACATACAACTGAGTGAACTGTGGAACTTTGATGTATTGCGGTTGTATATAAGAAGTTCGATGACAAGTTTGTCGATGAACTTCAAAACATATGGACCTCGGCCCTGACAATTCGTAAATTTTGCTCCCATGAACGCGAAAGAAAGAGCGCTATTATAAGAGCGAATATTCTCGCGAAAATGTGTGTATTTAGGGTGTGTATTATCAGAGAGCATCAAGCGCAGGACTCGGAATACACCAATTTATTACCATGGATGTCTTGTGGCTTTGGGAGCATGATCTGTACCTTTAGGCAACAACTTGGAAACTTGCCATCGGTAGGATGTTTGCCCCAAAAATATTAGCACCACAAAATCGACTTAATATCGAAAGTTCCACAGTTTTCAGTATGTTTTACCAAAAATAAAAATGGTTATTTGTCCTATTTCATGTGTAATTCCTTCATTTTCTTGTGTAATTCCCTCATTTTGATGAGAAATTTGTAAAAAAAAAAGTCCGTAAGGGAAGGGTTTTATCCAACGTTTGGTTCAATTACTAGTACTAAAAGTTCTTATTTGATAAGTAAATTGGGGGGGGGGGGAGGGGGTGTATTTGAAAACCACAATCGCCCGCCCCTTATCCGCTAGCTTGGAATTATAACCAGTTTTAATTTAATTTGCATCTTTACGGTTTTCGAGAGATTATATATTTATAAGTGATCTGGTCCTTACTAAAATGTATCTGGATCTTACTAAAAAGTAATGTCCAAATGACGTGATACACAAATCGAAGCTTGTATGATATAAACCATAAAATGGCTAATACAGGTACACAGTGTTTTATACTGTTGTATACACATAATTATTGTTCTATGATTTGAAAAAATAAATAACTGTTCATTTTTTTGAAGGGTGTCCGAGTATACGGCGTTCAAGTTGAAGACGACCCGGAGTCCACTTTATTCTTCACCAAATTGACCACAAATTCCGGTGGTCAGCATCTGAAGTTGGCTAACATGAACACAATCTGCCAGGTCATCATGGGTATATGCTACCGAGAACATGGCGCAGAGCTGTTTCATGTATGTTGTTTGTTTGTTTGTCATATGCTACAGGAGAACATGGTAGTCATGTATGTCGCATATTTGTGTGTGTGTGTAATACTAGGGAATTACGAGCAATATAGCTCTTGTTGCCTATTGTGCAATGTGAAGGTTTCTGCAGAGAAATATTTCATACACAGAGGGCTTAAACTCTCAACGGTGTAGAATGCTTTGACAGAAGCCTCATACTCAGGAAAGGAGAAAAGGGGGGAACACAATTGATATATGAAATGCTGACATGGATCTCATTATAAATGCATGTCGTGTAATAGACATTTAATCTTGCATCCTGCTTCATTTTGATGAGACCTTTCAACATTCAGCTTACGGTTCATGCACGTTCAACTTTAATTACATTTAATCATGTAAGAACAGTTAGTCAAAAAGCCGCAGTATCCTGTGAAAAAAAGGAGAAATACAGCAGCTCAACAGTGGAGACTAGCTAGGAAAGAGAAATACAACATCACAACAGTGGAGACTAGCTAGGAAAGAGACATACAGCAGCTCAACAGTGGAGACTAGCTAGGAAAGAGAAATACAGCAGCTCAACAGTGGAGACTAGCTAGGAAAGAGAAATACAGCAGCTCAACAGTGGAGACTAGCTGGGAAAGAGACATACAGCAGCTCAACAGTGGAGACTAGCTAGGAAAGAGAAATACAGCAGCTCAACAGTGGAGACTAGCTAGGAAAGACATACAGCAGCTCAACAGTGGAGACTAGCTAGGAAAGAGAAATACAGCAGCTCAACAGTGGAGACTAGCTAGGAAAGAGAAATACAGCAGCTCAACAGTGGAGACTAGCTAGGAAAGAGACATACAGCAGCTCAACAGTGGAGACTAGCTAGGAAAGAGACATACAGCAGCTCAACAGTGGAGACTAGCTAGGAAAGAGAAATACAGCAGCTCAACAGTGGAGATTAGCTACAAAGGAACGGGCAGATCAAACACCATCGAAAGTAGACGTTCTCAACCTGTTGTTCGTCATCTATATAATTTCTTAATTCTAGTGTTCGCCATCTTTACAATTTAACGATATATATATATATATATATATATATATATATATATATATATATATATATATAGTAATGATGCTAATTCATTCATATAAGTTAGATTTGATCTTATGTTTTGACTGACTGCTGTTGTTCATATGAAATTGTAAGTTTATTTTTTCCTCAAACAGAATTACGAGAAAGAGGTTAGAGCAGAGAGACAAGCAAATTTTGGAACTGATCTTGAAGCTGTCTTTGGGGCTTTGAGAGTAGAAGAAACTAGGCCACACACAGCATTTTTAGTTGATGATAACAATGGAATTAAAACTGCATATAATCCGATAGTGACGAGTGATGTCTCAAATGCTTCAACGCAATACACAACTACAGCATCCTCCAGGTTGTATCCCTTCTGTAGCGAGTCTCAGACTAAACTAAAGAACAAGATAAAGTTGGAAAGAATTCAACATATTCTTATGAAAGGAGCCAAGAAAACACGTTTAACTCTTGATGCGCAGTCCACATTACCCGAAATACGAAAATTAAATTCTCGCAGACGAAGAATTAATCAGATATCACAAGTTCAAACAAAAACAATATTAACAACAGCAAATAAATCTCATAAATTTAGAGCTGTGAAAGAAAGAATCCTACCACCTGCTGTAGCTTATAAATCAAGCAAAATTCACGTCGTGGAGGTAAGTGAATATTTTGTTTCTTAATGTCACTTTTCTGTGAAATCTACCGTCTCTATCACATACATGTTCTCAGTCTCAATTAGCTTTCACAAACAGTACGTCTACACTTTGATCTGCGTGACTCTCAATTAGCTTTCACAAATAGTGAGTCGACACTTTGTTCTGCGTGACTCTCAATTAGCTTTCACAAACAGTACGTCTACACTTTGATCTGCGTGACTCTCAATTAGCTTTCACAAACAGTGAGTCGACACTTTGATCTGCGTGACTCTCAATTAGCTTTCACAAACAGTGAGTCGACACTTTGATCTGCGTGACTCTCAATTAGCTTTCACAAACAGTACGTCTACACTTTGATCTGCGTGACTCTCAATTAGCTTTCACAAACAGTACGTCTACACTTTGATCTGCGTGACTCTCAATTAGCTTTCACAAACAGTACGTCTACACTTTGATCTGCGTGACTCTCAATTAGCTTTCACAAACAGTGAGTCGACACTTTGATCTGCGTGACTCTCAATTAGCTTTCACAAACAGTGAGTCGACACTTTGATCTGCGTGACTCTCAATTAGCTTTCACAAACAGTGAGTCGACACTTTGATCTGCGTAATTCTTCCAATCAAAACAAAGAGGCCTAATTGTACGCTTTGTGAACTAGATCTAGATTTCCAGAAGTGAAATTGTTGTTCTGTCTCATTGTACAGCTCCGTGCTCAAGTACATATACCGGGTATATGCGAAGTCAATGTGCGCTCTAGACATTGATTGTGACATTATAACATTTAAATCCTGAGTATTTAGTACGGATCTATATGACGTCAGTGCACATGTCCTCCAAAGACACCCTATATAAAGAACAGATATCTCAACAGGCAGAGTAGACCAAGACAAGAATAAGCTCTAGTCCCTGGTGTTTATAATTATGCATATAGATTCACGATGTCAGCGAATGATACCTCGGCTATGAGAGTGAATAACCTGATTAACCTCTACTGTCGAGTTTTTCCGATACCGGAATCATGCTCACAGATGTGAAAACGTTAGTACTCAATTGGGAGAGACAATACATCTAATTATGCGAGACAAGTAACTGGTAGCGGAACACCTTGTGCGAGATAGACGTAGTTGACCCAAATCGAAATCCATAATTATCGCCTCCTCGAAGACTGCCACCCAAGGACATGTTGTGGCCTATACAGTACAAGGGCACTGTGGGCGATATACCGTCATGACGAAGAGTTGATACACATCAGTCTTCTGGCAACAGATGGGAAGGCGGTCATAGGCTAGGAAAGCCCACCCGAATTAACGGCATGCCGAAATCAGATTTGCTAGGCAGGAAAGTGCAAATAATGCTGTAATAAAACTGGCAACACAATGTAGTTCACGCTTCCCGACGGAAATCACACTAAATTTCACATTCGATATCAGAGAACGAAGCAGAAGAAGACTAGCACAGATTAAGCAGGCAACTACGAACCAATACAATATTGGCAAGAGAGTCAGTATCCTACTCAAGGCGATTATGTTGCAAGAAAACTTCTCCACATTATATGTTTGCACACAATAACTGAGGTCATTAGTCTAAAAAGAGTAGGGATTATGGATTGTTGGCCTATAAAACGAGATTTAAAACGTAAGACGACTGAAATCACACGTTAAGAGAAAATATTAACCACTGAATTTCCTTCACAAGTTCATAGATTTCACATAATTATCTTAACAAGTTCATATTTTTAACATAATTATCTTCACAAGTTCATAGATTTCACATAATTATCTTCACAAGTTCATATTTTTAACATAATTATCTTCACAAGTTCATAGTTTCCACTTAATTATCTACACAATTTCAGTTTTCAAATCTTCTTGTATTATTTTTATAAAAAATACTCAACTTATAAAAACAATCAAGATAAAAAACTTATTCCTCATCTTTTTGTTCGACAGAACCAGGAAGCCAAAATAGACATCAAGCCTTCGTCAGTCAGCAAGTCAAACAGAACGGACTCACGGAAACTTAAGCGTATAAAGAGAGAGTCGGTCACAAGCAGTAACTTTAATTACAGTTTCCTACCCTGGTCTAAATGGCAACTGGCGGTGTCTCAAGTCAAACCGAAATGTAATGGGATGTGGAAGATCCTAGCTCAAAGAGGACGTGCAGCGTTCTGGAAGAAAGATCTTCTAACTCGATTAGTAGACAAACTGGAGACTTATCCTCATGCCACTACAATTTTTGAGTTGGGTCTACAAACGCAGCCAAAATCTGACATAAAGGTGGTTTACTTTCGAGCAACGAATGTGTGCAGACGTGCACCTTTCGGTATTTTTGGAATTTCGTGGTATTCTGGAATGTTTAGGTGTATCCGTAAGCAGCTTTCTGGTGCAGTTTGCAAGAAATATAACGTGTACGTGAGATATGCTATAGTTGTAAATGAATTAAGGAAACAGATTCCCAGAGAATATGACTACGCATGGAGGACAAATCGTCAAGTGTGAAAGAGCAGATATAGGACCTAATTATAAACTATATTTATTGTCTAGCGACTATTGATACAGTTTGATTTAGTAATCGTACCACATAATTACAATCTAATTTATCTGTAAGCTTACATACGAACTGGTCTATCTGTAAGCTTACACACAATGTTGTTGTAGGCATATAAACGTTGGTCAGGTAATCTGTTTTGCACAAAATGTCTCTGTCGATTAAAAATAAATGCTATATGGCGAAGTTCAAACTGGCTCCCCCAAGGTTGGAGGACAGAAGAAGATTTTAAAGACACGTTCAAGCCATCATTCACTCATTTAAGTGCAGACACACATTCATGGTCGAGTCTGTCACAAGACATCTGACAGGAACAGGAACCAGACTTAGAATCGATGCTGCTTCTGAGAAGCTCTGTCACGAGCTGGATGGTGCTCAAGCTAGAATAAAGGCAACAGCTACTTAATATGTCACATACTCTTTCCACACATATTATAACATGTCGGTTACTTATAATATTTATATTTCACGTTACCAGACACTCAGCCTCTATTTGTGCACCGTACCAAAATAATTTTAGTATTCTATTTTGTTTGTACATTTTATAAAGTGACATTGTATTTTTTTGCGACTGTGTGATTTGTAAATAAACATACACAGTATGCTTGAATTTCGTATACATATTTTTAGTTTATTTCTTAATGAGTAGTTCTGGTTTATAAATGAGGATAATATCACACGGGACATTGCCATAAGTGATATAATAGAGTATTTGGAAATCCCTTTATCCCAACTGCAGTCACATCTTTATCACAATTGCAGTCACAACTTTATCACAACTGCAGTCACAACTTTATCACAACTGCAGTCACATCTTTATCACAATTGCAGTCACAACTTTATCACAACTGCAGTCACAACTTTATCACAACTGCAGTCACAACTTTATCCCAACTGCAGTCACAACTTTATCCCAACTGCAGTCACAACTTTATCACAATTGCAGTCACAACTTTATCCCAACTGCAGTCACAACTTTATCCCAACTGCAGTCACATCTTTATCACAATTGCAGTCACAACTTTATCACAACTGCAGTCACACCTTTATCGCAACTGCAGTCACACCTTTATCATAACTTTATCACAACTGAAGTTACAACTTGTATGCTTCCAGAAATAAGAAATTCATCATATGTATGGATTTCCTCGAAGACATCAATGAAATTAAGAAATTACTAATGCAACACAAAATCTTGTAGGCTGATATCCAGTCCTGACTCTTCCTAAATGAAAGCTCAAAATATTTACAAGTCTTTTGAGATATACCTCCCTGATGGTTTAAAGAGACTTGTCTACCTAAGTTGTTGTTAACTACTGACTTAGCTCTACCCATGGTTCTACTAACTACTGACTTAGCTCTACCCATGGTTCTACTAACTACTGACTTAGCTCTACCGAAGGTTCTGTTAACTACTGACATATATCTATCCAAGGTTCTCTTAACAACTGACTTAGTTCTACCCATGGTTCTACTAACTACTAACTTAGCTCTACCTAAGGTTCTGTTAATTGCTGACTTAACTCTACCCAAGTTTTTGTTAACTACTTCTTGATTCATGATTAGAAAACTGGCCTCACAGTACGTGGAGCATTCCCATTAGTGCTCCGCCCTCTGTTCCGACAGCCATTCGACTCGATGGTGTTTCGAGTCCAATGCGCCGAAACAGACACCAACATCAGGGCACAACTCTGGCCCTTGCGACAGGTTTATTTGTTGTTCCGCCCGCCCACGCCGTGCCCGTAACTAGTTCAAGCACAACGTCGGCCTGTCAGAACAACATGGTAACTTTTATCGAAGGTTACGACTACGGGATTGTATAGATGACGTGCCATGAAGCTTCTATAAGAAGATAACCTTAATATAAAGGCATGTCATCTACTAAGGTTTTATGTTGCATGGTTGGTTTGTCTAGTGAGCCATAACTACATACCTAACTCTACCCAGAGTTCTGTTAACTACTGACCTAGCTCTACACAAGGTTATGTTTAACTACTGACTTAACTGACTATCTTGGCTGTACTTCTAATGATATTTAAGTATACTGCACTACGGAGTCATTATTCTGTCTAAACTCAATTATATTTTCTTTGTTAAAGTCGAATTTACTCGATGAGTCTCAATTCTATATAATCTACTCCGTGGTCTAATCTCCTATCCTGTACTACGTTAGAAGCTGCAACGATCTATATAATTCCCCCAAAAATACAGTTGAATCCTGTTTTTGTACCTTCTCTATAATCAGCTCTGAGTTTTTTCCACGACCCTGGATTGTTCAACACATAAACAGTCCATAGACTATCAAGATTTCCACCAACCATGACACTTTTACTGTCAGACAGCTCCATACTCTAGCTAGATAGACAATCATGTCTTTCTGTAAAGAACCTCAATCCCTACATACACTGACAATTTATTGAAAACTGCATACATTACCGGAATTAATCTATGACTATCGATAAATCTCTATCTCAATGCTGAATTATTTGGTTATAAACATGCCCCATTTTACCGCACAGAAATACTTATATAAAATAACGCGACACGGCTACTTTCCCTTGGATATTTGGACTCCAGATAGCATCTATAAAACTCTATCGAACGTTAGTAACTGATACTGCTCTTCCGATATGGGTACTACTGTGTGTTTGCCCATCACAAGTGATGACCATTTGTTACATCCACTTTTGAAAATTCATTTAGAATTATGTCCATGGCTAACAGTTCGTAGATGGCTAATAAGTCCTATTCGAGATGTCCTAGGACTGTACAGACATGGAATGACCACTGTAGAGGATTTTGGTCTATCTGTGACTTTCTAGTTACTCTCCACTGTTGAGCTGCTGCATTTCTCCTCTTTTCACAAGATGTTGCGTTCTTTTTGACCGTAGAGTGCCATGCAAATCTAATTTTTACAAGTTCTTCCCATGTATCGTAGTCTATTCCAAAGGCTTTCAGTGTGGTCTTTAACGAGTCCTTATAGCGCTATCTTTTGGTTATCTTGAGATCGTGTAACCTTCTCCAGCTCACTATAGAGAAGTATCTTTGGCAGGCGATGGTCTGGCATACGTACCAAATGGCCTGCGGAATGAATCTATATATGTATCAGGATAGGATCAATGCTGGAGAAACAAGATATGTCAATGACAGTGGTATTTGCAATCTTGTCTTACCATCTGATGTTCTTAATCTTTCTGATACAAGTTGCGTGAAAGTGATTGAGTTTCATCATACGACGTCTATACACAGTCCATGTTTCACTAGCGTATAACGGCACTGGAAGTACCATTGATCTGTAAACTATCAGCTTAGTCTGTAGGTTAACGCCATTTCTACTCCACACATTTCCCACAATCTTCCGAAAGTGCTGCCTGCCTTTGCGATCCTTGTATACTACACTTCATCATCAGTGTTGGCATTTTGTGATAAACTACTACCTAGGTAGATGAATCTATTCACAACTTTCAGTGCTACACCATTTACCTTTATGCAGGGCTCGAGATAGCTTTTACCAGCTAGAGTTGGAATTTATGTCACATTCATCAGCAAATAGGAAATCCCTGATTGTGCGTGATTTGAATTTTTGTTTTTGCTTGGAGCCGCCGAAAGTTGAGCAATTTTACATTTATGCGATTTATGATGTCTACTCCCAAGTCAATATTTCTGAAAGCATCATGCAACATAGCAGAGAACATGATGCTATATAGGGTAAGTGCTAATACACATTCCTGTTTAACTCAATTTGAGACAGAAAACGTTTCAGATAACTCTCCATCATCCTGAACTCTAGCTTGCATTCCATTATGCAATTACTACACCATTGTGATAAATTTCTGTGGGCATCAAAATTTTGTCATGATCTTCCACAGCCCCTCTCTACTTACTGTGTCAAATGCTTTTGTTAAGTCTATGAATGATGCGTACAGGTCACAGTGTTGTTCTTGACATTTTTTTTGAAGTTGTCTTTCTTAAAAGACCATATCAATTGTTCCACGTTCTTTTCTGAAACCACATTGGCTTTCGGGTAATAATCCTTCATTAAGAATAGATGTAAGACAATTCAAAAGGATTCTAGAAAATATATTTTCAGTGATAGACAGTATAGAGATACCACTATGGTTATTACAGGACTGGTGGATCCCTTTACTTTTATACAGGTGTATAATTGTTGCGTCCCTGACATTTTGTGGAACAGTTTCGCTTTTCCATTAGTGTTGAAAAATTAAATGAAGTTTCTCAATAAGATTTTTACAACCATACTTGTATATTTCGATTTGTATGGAATCGGAGCCAGGTGCTTTTCCACTGGAAAGTTGATGAATTGCTTTACGAGTTTCCTCTAAAGTAGGGATGTCACCTAGTATTTCATTGAGAGGAACCTGCGGTAGTCGGTTGATAGCCTCTTCATTTATTAATAATGGGTGATTCAAAATGTGCTCGAAGTGTTCTACCCAGTGCCTCAGAATTTTTATCTTTCTCTACGATTAATTGTGTTTCATTTTCATTGAGAAGTGGGACAAGATCCTGACGGGATTGGACCATATAGCGTTTTAAATGCATCATAGAAGTTTCTCAAATCGTTGGTGTCTGCACATCTCTGTATCTCATTTGCTTTCTTACTGAGCCACGAGTTCCTCATATGGCGTAGTGTATTTTGATTATATTTTCCATTTGCAATTGTGTGCATCAAAAAGGTGGTTTTTGTCGGCCAGCATTTCTGTAATTGTATTATCATTCTCATCAAACCTACTACGGATACTGTTACGGAAACAAGCGTGGAAGTGCCTAAAAGGATTGCAAAAAGAGATAGGTAGGCCGACAAGAAAGCAAATCATGACAATGGCACTGCCTAAAGAGAAAGCGAAGATTAGTAAATAAAAAAAAGCCAACAACAAGCTAAATAAGACAAAACAGATGGAGGTTTTCTAGTCGATGTATCTCGTTGCTAGTATATTTCGTCTATAAATATTGGCAACACACATTTACCCTTTAGTACTTCTCTTCAGTGTTACCACTGACATTTTATAAATAACCCCTGGTCGCCCTGTAAAAAAAAAAGAATCACAGATTATATAATTCCATAAAAATAAGGCCAGTGCAGTAGGTAATATATCTTAGTGTGCAATTTCAATGTTTTCTTGCACCTTTTGGTGACCAATTTTTGAAAATCTGGAGAATTTACTAGTCTTTTGTTCCTAGGATTTTATGAAAAAATTACAGATTTACCAAATCACGGTAAATTTAGCCATAATAACCCCAGCACCCCAGACAACGGCCAATAACTCCAGATCGTCAAAAAGTCCCAGCTGTGGCAGCACTCCACAGCCCTCGCATATCGTGCTTCTTGACTGAAGATTTATCAATTTATAACTAACATCATGGGGTGAAAAGGGTTCCGCATTGCTCTCGGCGGACCCAGTTTTAGCAGATAACCAAGATTCCAAAAGTACCTCCCTGTGGTGCATTCCGTCTCAGTCAGCCAAGAATGCAGAAACAATGGAGTGTGGAAGAGAATGTCCAAATGGCGATGTCCCGATATGTGTAGATCCCTCTAAGATATGGTGATCCTAGAAGTATACATTAATTCTGGAAAAGGCAACACGTGCTAGAGGGCATCGTTGTGTATGTGAATCGATATAGTGGCAAAGAAGCTACAATTGTACATCACGAGACCGGCTGGAGGAAATGGTGTTCATGCTCGAGACCACACATAAAAGTCCACGTCCGACCACAATTGACCTCATTAAAAGTAGGGGTCATGACTTAGGTAATGGTTCTATCTATATATATCTATAAACCCGTAACCCGTCAGGGTCGTAGGGATTCCACATTGGATGCTTCAGCACACAGAGTCCTCTAGCGATTTCTATCGTCAACAATGCGGATGAGTGAGGAAAAAGTTTGTCCTGTCAATTCCTTGAAGTTGTCTGTCCTTGTCTTTATTTTCCCTCCTCTGCTTTGTCCCCCTTCGACAATTCCCTGCAGTATTGTTTTTGACAAGAAGTTATGTCTGCATACATGTCTAAACCATGTTTTTGTCGTTTCACTATTGAAAGCAATCGTTCTTACACACCTGCATGCATTTCTATTTTATTTCTTACGTACAAGTTGGTCTCATGTTCCCTATAGGAAATTCGTAGAATTCTTCTGTAACATTTGTACTCGAAAGCCTGTACTCGTCCCACCATGTCCGCAGTGAGTGTCCAACTCTCGCAACCATACAGCACAACAGAAAGCACAAGTGACTTATACAGTTTGACATTCATTTCAACACTGATGTTGCTTTTCCAAATCACCGTTAACCTTGACATAGACGCTAAAGCTATCTTCTGCCTTATTTTTAATTCTGTGTTGCATTGACCATCTCCGCATGTGCTGGATCCGAGGTATTTGAATATTGTTACCTCCTCAAGCTTATGTCCATTCATTATGATATTGGTCTGTTCTTCCGTGTCTCTGCTGTTAACAAAGATCTTGCTCTTTTCTGTGTTGATTTCCATTCCGTTCCTGCTTGTCACTTTTTCCAACTTTGATATTATCTCTTGTAATTTAGTTGGCTCAAGTTATAGGATCAATATCATCAGCGAAACGCAAGTTGCAAATAAGGCGACCTCCCAGCGATATAGACGTGTTGTAGTCATGTAGTGTCTCCCGTATGATGTGCTCTAGGTAAATGTTGAAAAGTACCGGAGATATTATGCATCCTTGCTGAACTCCCACATTTGTTTTAAAGAACTCTCCAATTATATTGCTTGATAAAGCTTGCATTTTAGTAAAGTGATTCAACAATGTCTATGATTGTAATGTCAAAAGTCTCAGTATGTGCCACATACCATAATGCCAAACACTATCAAAGACATTTGTAAATCAATGAAATTGTGGTATAAATCACGTTAGTACTGAATATGTTTTTAAACTAATATTTTGAAGTGAAATATTTGTTCAACAGTGCTTCTGTTTGCTTTTTGCTCCGAAACCAGCTTGTTCTTCTGAAATTACTTCTTCGGACTTGTACTTAATACTGTTCAGTAGTATTTTGAGCATCACTTTACTGGGGTGCTTTTAAGGCTAATGGTTATGTAATTCTTACACACTTTCAAATTTCCTTTCTTGTGAATGGGTATTAATAGTGATTACTTCCATTCAGTTGGTCATTGCTTTGTGCTCCATATGTTCTTGCAGATTTTGGTCACAGTATTTACCACATTAATTTGTCCGTATTTCAAGAATTCTGCTGGAATGTTGTCTGCACCAGGTGACTTCCCTCTTTTCAATGTTCGTATGACTTCTTTCATTTCATCTACTAGAATATATGCATGTTCTATTTCTTGTTGCTTAGGTTGGGAATTATCTAATATAGTGTTGTCTGGATTAAACTTTCAGTTATACAACTCCTTGCAATACTCTGTACATCTTTTGACTATAACTGCTGCTTCATTGAATATCTTTCCGTGTTTGTCTTCTATTGTAGATTGATCTTTTTCACGGTGTTTCGTTCTTAGAGTGTCGTATGCTACCTTACTGTTTCCACGATTAACACCTGCATTGACAAGTAGAAGGCTCCTTCAATAGGAATTGCATTAAGCCAAAAGCTGATGTCGCCTGGGTATGAAAGAAAGCTCTGAGAAACCACCCAACCCCAAATCATGCCAATAAGAGTACATATGAAGTAAGAGCTAATCATGACAATAAGAGTACATATGAAGTAAGAGTACATAGGAAGTAAGAGCTAATCATGACAATAAGAGTATATATGAAGTAAGAGCTAATCATGACAAAAAGAGTATTTATGAAGTAAGAGCTAATCATGACAATAAGAGTACATATGAAGTAAGAGCTAATCATGATAATAAGAGTACATATGAAGTAAGAGCTAATCATGACAAAAAGAGTATATATGAAGTAAGAGCTAATCATGACAATAAGAGTAGATATGAAGTAAGAGTACATATGAAGTAAGAGTACATATGAAGTAAGAGTACATAGGAAGTAAGAGTACATATGAAGTAAGAGCTAATCATGACAATAAGAGTACATAGGAAGTAAGAGTACATAGGAAGTAAGAGTACATATGAAGTAAGAGCTAATCATGACAATAAGAGTATATATGAAGTAAGAGTACATACGAAGTAAGAGCTAATCATGACAATAAGAGTATATATGAAGTAAGAGCTAATCATGACAATAAGAGTATATATGAAGTAAGAGTACATACGAAGTAAGAGCTAATCATGACAATAAGAGTATATATGAAGTAAGAGCTAATCATGACAATAAGAGTAGATATGAAGTAAGAGCTAATCATGACAATAAGAGTATATATGAAGTAAGAGCTAATCATGACAATAAGAGTACATATGAAGTAAGAGTACATAGGAAGTAAGAGTACATATGAAGTAAGAGCTAATCATGACAATAAGAGTACATAGGAAGTAAGAGTACATAGGAAGTAAGAGCTAATCATGACAATAAGAGTATATATGAAGTAAGAGTACATACGAAGTAAGAGCTAATCATGACAATAAGAGTATATATGAAGTAAGAGCTAATCATGACAATAAGAGTATATATGAAGTAAGAGTACATACGAAGTAAGAGCTAATCATGACAATAAGAGTATATATGAAGTAAGAGCTAATCATGACAATAAGAGTAGATATGAAGTAAGAGCTAATCATGACAATAAGAGTATATATGAAGTAAGAGTACATAGGAAGTAAGAGCTAATCATGACAATAAGAGTATATATGAAGTAAGAGTACATAGGAAGTAAGAGCTAATCATGACAATAAGAGTATATATGAAGTAAGAGTACATACGAAGTAAGAGCTAATCATGACAATAAGAGTACATGTGAAGTAAGAGCTAATCATGACAATAAGAGTATATATGAAGTAAGAGCTAATCATGACAATAAGTGTACATATGAAGTAAGAGCTAATCATGACAATAAGAGTATATATGAAGTAAGAGTACATACGAAGTAAGAGCTAATCATGACAATAAGAGCACATATGAAGTAAGAGCTAATCATGACAATAAGAGTACATAGGAAGTAAGAGTACATAGGAAGTAATAGCTAATCATGACAATAAGAGTACATACGAAGTAAGAGCTAATCATGACAATAAGAGTACATAGGAAGTAAGAGTACATAGGAAGTAAGAGTACATACGAAGTAAGAGCTACTCATGACAATAAGAGTACATAGGAAGTAAGAGTACATAGGAAGTAAGAGCTAATCGCTCGAAATTCCTGGGATTATAAAAAAAATAAGAAACTAACTCCATTGTTATAGTTTACGTGATCTGAGGTAGCTCAGTTTTTAGTGCGCATGCTTGCCAGCACAGTGATTTCTGCTGAAATTTCCAAGGAGATAAATGTCTTTTTACAGTACGAACGGCTCCCTGGTCGACAGCCTCTTCGAAATGGTATATCAGAAGAAATGTGTAACGGTAAAATGAACCATTACCGAGAGCATGCATTTGGTCATACAGAAATGCCGATATAACTAATACGATAAATAAGTATCATTAAGCATGTAACAAAATAGACAGGTTGCATTGCAGCTTTACGTCAAACACATAGACAGAATCAACGGTTCGACCATAATGTCTTTATCAAGGTAGAGAATGACAAACCCAGATGGGGTAAAACAAAACTGCCAGGAGACTTACACAGAATAGTGAAATGGAAACTAACAAGATGGGCATGGCCATAGCACATATGGCAGATAACAAGAAAATAGTAAAACAAAGAGTTCCGCATTAAAATAGCCAAAAATAAAGAGTTTTGTAGTAAAATAATCTAAAACAAAGAGTTGAACAGTAAAATAAACTAGCACAAAGAATTGTGCAGTAAAATATTCTAAAACCAAGAGGTCTGCAGTAAAATAGTCCAAAAGAAAAAGTTGAACAGTAAAAAAAATCTAAAATGAAGAGTTGCACAATAAAATAGTCTAAAACTGATTGAACTAAAACTCAGTGAACTGCAATAAAACTGTGCAATAGGGTACACAGTTGTACCAAAGTCTGCCCTTCACTCAAAGATTTTATAATGAAATATAGACACAAATATAACAAGGGTTAAAAGGAAATTTTAAGTGCAAGAAATACACTGAATTGACGTTTCGACCAAAATGTCGTTATTAAGATAGGGCTGAACAAACAGAAAGGTATCATCGAATCAAGCGGAGACTACATATCAGTCACATGAGAACTGACAGGTCAGGAATACAACACAAAAGACGAAGGTTGGAGAGAGCAACGGAAATGCGAGTGGTTGCATGTAGAGAAAATAATGTCCACGAGTTTCAAAGCTAGCACTATACTGTTACCTCACATATTCATATGAACTCTGACAAACACATAATAGTAGCATAGTTGCTGTCTTCACAGCTCGTATGTTCTAATACTTATTACGGACTAATTGTTACCCCCACACACTAACCTGTTATGTGTGTCTACCTTCTGAGCGATTTCTCCAGCCACATCATCACACACTGATCTGTTCTGTGTGTCTACCTTCTGAGCGATTTCTCCAGCCACATCACCACACACTGATCTGTTCTGTGTGTTTATTTTCTGAAATATTTCTCCCGGCACATCACTACACACTGATCTGTTCTGTGTGTTTATTTTCTGAAAGATTTCTCCCGGCACATCACTACACACTGATCTGTTCTGTGTGTTAAACCTTCTGAAAGATTTCTCCCGGCACATCACTACACACTGATCTGTTCTGTGTATTTATTTTCTTAAAGATTTCTCCCTGCATATCACTACACACTGATCTGTTCTGTGTGTTTATTTTCTGAAAGATTTCTCCCGGCACATCACTATATACAGATGTCTACTTTCTGAACGATTTCTAAAAGCACTTAATTTCCACACATTTGAAAAATACAGGAGCTTCAAATTACATTGCATCCATTTATTTCAATAACAAATATATACTAAATAGATTATGTGACTGTATGTACGTGTTATAAGTGTATTTTATTTGATAAAATCACAGATTTCATATGAAGGGATTTCATTGAGTCTTGGCAGGTAATTGTTAAATTCTTCTTGTAACAAGACAAGCCTCGTCTTACAAGATTCAGCACACACGCATCACCTCGCAAAACAGCATGCAAGTATCACCTCACATGACTAAGCATACACGCCTCACCTAACAAGATTCAGAATACAAGCCTCACATCACAAGCCTCACCTCGCAAGACTCAGAATAAAAGCCTCACCGCATAAACCTCAAATCACAAGACTCAGCATATAAGACTCATCTGAAAAAACTCAGCATACAAGCCTCACATCACTAGCCTCGCCATACTGGCCTCACCACAAGACGCAAGCATAGAAGCCTCACCTTACAAGCATGAAAGGAACCTTAGTTTACACACCTACATATAAAGTTCAATGTGATTGCATTCACACGTAACTAACAGTACACTTTGTGTTGGTCAAGTTTCTCAATTTCAACAAATAGGAGGCCATGGCTGTCATATATATAACGTCTATTGATTAGTTGGATTTCTCAAATACAAGTCAATACTTGTGTACACAGCGGGGACTAATTAGTTGGATTTCCCAAATACAAGTCAATACTTGTGTACACAGCAGGGAATATTTAGTTGGATTTCCCAAATACGAGTCAATACTTGTGTACACAGCGGGGAATAATTAGTTGGATTTTTCAAATGCGAGTCAATACTTGTGTACACAGCGGGGAATAATTAGTTGGATTTTTCAAATACGAGTCAATACTTGTGTACACAGTGGGGACTATTTAATTGAAGTTTTCAAATGCGAGTCAATACTTATGTACACAGTGGGGACTATTTAATTGAATTTTTCAAATACGAGTCAATACTTGTGTACACAGTGGGAACTATTTAATTGAATTTTTCAAATACGAGTCAATACTTGTGTACACAGTGGGGACTATTTAATTGAAGTTTTCAAATACGAGTCAATACTTGTGTACACAGTGGGGACTATTTAATTGAAGTTTTCAAATACGAGTCAATACTTGTGTACACAGTGGGGACTATTTAGTTGGATTTTTCAAATACGAGTTAATACTTGTGTACACAGCGGGGAATAATTAGTTGGATTTTTCAAATGCGAGTCAATACTTGTGTACACAGTGGGGACTATTTAATTTAAGTTTTCAAATGCGAGTCAATACTTGTGTACACAGTGGGGACTATTTAATTGAATTTTTCAAATACGAGTCAATACTTGTGTACACAGTGGGGACTATTTAATTGAAGTTTTCAAATGCGAGTCAATACTTGTGTACACAGTGGGGACTATTTAATTGAATTTTTCAAATACGAGTCAATACTTGTGTACACAGCGGGGAATAATTAGTTGGATTTTTCAAATGCGAGTCAATACTTGTGTACACAGCGGGGAATAATTAGTTGGATTTTTCAAATGCGAGTCAATACTTGTGTACACAGTGGGGACTATTTAATTGAAGTTTTCAAATGCGAGTCAATACTTGTGTACACAGTGGTGACTATTTAATTGAATTTTTCAAATACGAGTCAATACTTGTGTACACAGTGGGGACTATTTAATTGAAGTTTTCAAATGCGAGTCAATACTTGTGTACGCAGTGGGGACTATTTAGTAAATGTTGTTGACATCCTCCCTCTCACTAACTGGAATCTTTCGTTTACGTTTCAGTGCATCGTTGTTACCTACATCATTAGGTAGATAATTGTCACCTACATCATTAGGTAGATAATTGTCATTATCATCCTGTTTATAATTGACAAATCCATCGCTGTCTGCATCTGAATCAGTTTTATCTTCTCTAGTCACATGATCGTCAACATTACCATCGGAAACTGGGATGTTGGAATTGATTTGATTGTCTTGGTTTGTATTTTTTGAACTTCGAAGACCTTTAAACACGTTGAATATTCTACTATGTTTTTCTTTTGTGGGCGACGTTTCTGTAAGTGATGTAGACTTTATAAATCTGTGTATTCTTTTATTAACTGGATTGATATTTTTAATACTGCCATTGTCACTAGCCGTGAATCTGATTACTCTGTGGGAGTTCAGGTATCTTGCATTGTTTTCAACATCAGATTCATCATCTCCATCATCTGATTCATTCGTTTCGTTGTAATGACCTCTGGACCAAGACACCGCCGTTCCCCCAGTAACCATCATTCCTTCATCGTCTTCTTGGTCGTTTTCATGAATTGTATTTGTTTGAATATCTTCTGCACTGGAAGACAGCGATACGTCGCTTAAAGAGCCATCATCAGTTTCATTTTGTAGATTTAGATTTAAACGTTTTTTTCTAAGAGTTTCCTTCAAACGTTCTTTTTTAAGCGTTTCACTCAAACGTCTGATGACGTTTCTGTAGTCCATGATTCGTTTAGCTTCTTCTTCGTCGATTTCATCACCGTCTGGTTCGAATACATCGTCGTTGTCATCTTTTGTGCTGCTGTGGGAAATGTAGGAATCTATTTCTGTTTCCTGTTCAACTGAAAGTTCATCTTCCTCGTAAACAATCTCTCGAATGACGTGGAAGTTTGGCGGGTTGATGTCAGATACATGTCTTCTCTTGGGAACGTAGATGGAATTTGGTGGACTCTTTGCAGAACTACTAATGGTGTGATGTCTTCCCCGTCTCATATGAACAAGAGCTGCATCGACTTTGACTGCAGCGTAGTGTAGATGACCATCAGATAATGACCGTGGTAGGCTTGGTTTATTCACGGACTGTCGAGGCATTATTTTGCTGGTGAAGTCACTTACTACTGGTATATTATGATACCAGTTGGTAACTTTGCTACTCGCGAGGTGTTCCGTGCTCATGACTTTGTTCACTTCCAAGGTCAGTCCCTCATCATTTCTGTTCCAGCCCTGTTGCGCTTCCATGATAATGTCTGTTAGTTCAATGCGGTCAAAGGAGAGGCGATCCTAGGAATAAACGCATATATATATATATATTAATAGGGTTATAAATCATATTTGATATACATTAAGATATGTATTAAAAAATAAAAAAATTAAAAACTGCATCTCCATATCCTGTCTTGTGCCTTGGTGGGACACGATGTCAAATTTTAATTTGCCTATCTCTTGATGTTTCATCATCATCAAGTGCCGTCTTCGCAACGAAAGTTGGATGCAACAGACCTCCAACATCCCGTCTTTTATTTTTGGTGATTCACTCTGCTGGACTGTAATCTGTCTATCTTGTGATGTTACTCTCCCACTTGTATCTCTGCCTACCTCTTGCTTGCTTTCCTTCAACTTTACTCTCAAGTAAGGTCTTCAACAAGGTGTCATGTCTTTTATTGTGTCTAAAATATTTTATTAGCTTGATCTGTATTCCGTGAATAAATCTTTCTTCATACGATGTGTTGTTAGAGACTCTTTGTTTTATTCTATTTCCATATAATTATCATTGTTCTTCTATATATCCACATCTCAAAGGCATCAATTCTGTCTTCTAGCTTTTTGTTTATTGTCCATGTTTCTCAGCCATACATTAATATAAAATATATATAGCATATTATGATTCTCATATTTAGCTTGTTTGCAATTTGTTTAGCTGTCAATATTGATGTTTCTCTCAAATTGAAATGCCTGTATTGCACCTGTTTTGCACCAATCCGTCAACTTTTCCTTCCGGATATAACAACTTCTGTCCGATATAACAAACAAGTCCTGAACAAACTTCTGTCGGATAGAGCAAACAAGTCCTGAATGAACTTCCGTCGGATAGAGCAAACAAGTCCTGAATGAACTTCTGTCGGATAGAGCAAACAAGTCCTGAACAAACTTCTGTCGGATAGAACAATCAAGTCCTGAACAAACTTCTGTCAGATATAATAATCAAGTCCTGAATGAACTTCTGTCGGATAGAAAAATCAAGTCCTGAACAAACTTTTGTCGGATATAATAATTAAGTCCTCAACAAACTTCTGTCGGTTAGCACAATCAAGTCCTGAAAGTGGAATGCGCTGTGTTACAGTATATAACTTGGCTGCGATATCATCATGTGTCTGCGGATATAATATACTCTCTATACAACTAAAGTCATACAACCATTAAACTTGACTTTCTAGTGTACCTGTACAGACTGCAGTGATGAAACGCTGGTTCTGTTAGAAGAGACTGAAGCTCGTGTGATTTCACGTCTCAACTCAACCTCTGGCTGTTCCGAGACAACAGACATTCTTGGTCTTTTAAGGGCAAGTCTTTCCTTGATCTAAATAATGAAATAAGCGTCACAAATTGTTCAGTCTTTCCTTGATCTAGTGAAATAAGCGTCACAAATTGTTCAGTCTTTCCTTAATCTAGTGAAATAAGCGTCACAAATTGTTCAGTCTTTCCTTGATCTAGTGAAATAAGCGTCACAAATTGTTCAGTCTTTCCTTGATCTAGTGAAATAAACGTCACAAATTGTTCAGTCTTTCCTTAATCTAGTGAAATAAACGTCACAAATAGTTCAGTCTTTCCTTGAGCTAGTGAAATAAACGTCCCAAATTGTTCAGTCTTTCCTTGATCTAGTGTAATAAACGTCACAAATTGTTTAGTCTTTCCTTGAGCTAGTGAAATAAACGTCACAAATAGTTCCGTCTTTCCTTAATCTAGTGAAATACACGTCACAAATAGTTCCGTCTTTCCTTGATCTAGTGAAATAAACGTCACAAATTGTTCAGTCCTTGATCTAGAGAAATAAACGTCTATTTAATTAATGAACCTTTTTTATTTATAGGGGCCTACGGTTGTTAACTTGATTCAACTGTCCAAGCCTGACTATATCTTGATGATACCATGTATACATGGATATCTTGATGATACCATTTTTCTTCACGCTGCTTTACGTTGATGTCATGTGACAACCACAACCACAGGGTAAAGATCGCATCCGTACAGGAGTCCATTTGGGTGTTTTGAAGTTGTGGTTCAGTGTATGATTGTAATCGTTGCTCTAATATTTTGTTAAAGATTTTTCCTGTGTGGCTTAGTAAGGATATCCCTCTGTATTTTGTGTAATCTCTCTTACTGCCTTTTTCTTCTATATGGGAATAATTGTCGCGTTTCTCCAGTTTTCTGGTGTTTCTTGTTTCTTCCATATTACATTGAAAAGTCTGTGTAGCCATCTTTTCCCGCTCTCTGCTGCTGCTTTGATACGTTCTATTTGTATGTTATCAGAGTCTTCTGTTTTGTTTATTGCTGCTTTGTTTATTATATTTTTCTATTTCCGATAGTAGTATATTTGGGTATAGGTTTGCTGTTGTAATGTTTATTGTTGTATCTCTTCTCTTTCCATTAGGTTCAGTAGTTCTTTGAAATATTGTTACCATCTTTCCATTGCTTGCTTCGGTTCTTTTAGCGCGTTACCCTTTTCGTCGTTTATTATTTCTGTTAGTTCATATATATCATCTTTGTTTCGTTTAATTCCTTCCTAGGGGCTACCGACCCCTAACAGGCGCGTCCACATGTGGCGGATGGTGGAGGGCACTCTATATATGTCTATATATGGAGTGCTTGCTGCAATTATGACAGGGCGGGATATCAGTCGGTGCTGATATCCCCACTGAAATACCCCATGTGTCCAGTGACGGGCAGCTTCAAGCAAGTATGAGCCGCTATAAGCTCAAGCTGCTGGCATGGAGTTATTAACTCCAAGTCAGGAGCGTGCTAGGGGAGGGGGGATTTAAAAAAAAATTGCTGCCTTGCAATCACCATCGGGAGATGGAAAGGCTAGAGGAGACAACCCAGACAGAAAAATCACAACCCAGCCTGCCGAAGACGGAGTGTGTTAGCCAGCGATGGCGCAGATACTGGGATAAATTAGGGCACACACGCTTTTACAGAAATGTGGTCATGCGACAATCAACCCTGTCATCATGGCGTCGCTCCTATCAGCAAAAACCGGGGAGGAGCGGAGCAGGGCCCTTGCCTCGAAAGGGCCCACCCAAGCGACCGGTGCCACTGCTAACCTGGAGGTCAGGGAAAAGCTGAGTAGTGCTACTGACCAAACTAAACCAAACCAAATCAAACCAAATGCCTCAGAGTTGCTCAGTGGAATGTAGAAGGAGTGCGAAATAAAAAGCCTGAGCTACAGGAATTCCTGAGGAAAAACCAGATTGACATAATATGCATTCAAGAGACGCACCTAAAGGACACACAGAGATTCTTTGTTCGAGGTTATGAGTCCTTCCGTCAAGATCGACTCAAAAGAGTCAAAGGAGGTATACTGACGTTAGTAAAAACATCAATACCAGCAGCAGAAGTTAAAAGATCCGGAGAAGGAGAACTGGAACATATAACAGTAAAATTGTTGCTACCTGGTGGAGAAATATCAATAAAAAACTGCTACAGCCCTCCTGCCACCAAAATGGAACTTTGTAAACTAAAGATAGAGGAATCGAGTCACCTAATAGTGGGTGACTTCAATGGCCATTCACCAAGCTGGGGCTACGAGGATATGGATCAAAGGGGTGAAGAGATTGAAGACTGGATGATGGAAAATAAACTAATTCTAATAAACCAGCCACATGATACACCAACATTCTACTCCAGAGTCTGGAAAAAAACTAGCTCACCAGACCTTGCCATGGCAACAGATGACATATATAGACACATTACAAGAACAGTAGAAAGTCAACTGGGAGGAAGTGACCATGTACCAGTCATCCTGCAAATCGCCAAGTCAGGAAGTACAGGACATCACAGCATGTCCCCAAGCTGGAACTTCAAAAAATCAAATTGGACCCTCTTCAGTGAACAAACAGACCAGCTTTGCCAGAATATCACCCTCACTAACAACATAAACCACAACATCTCACAAATAAACAAAGTGATACTACAATCCGCACAGAAGGCAATCCCAAGGGGCAGACGAAGAGAATACAAGTCTTATTGGAGTGAGACTCTAGAAAAATTGCATAACGAGCTGAATGACGCAAGACATACAATGAAGCAAAACCCTACAGCAGAAAACACAAAGAAACACAATGAAATCAAACACACGTTCAATGAGCAGAAAAGAAAAGAGTTACAAAAGAGCTGGCATGAAAAGACCAGCAGTCTAAACATGACAAAAGACACAAGTAAACTATGGAACCTTACAAGAACTCTAAATGAAGAAACAAAGAATTCACACTACAAGACTGTCATCGAAAAAGAGGGGAAATTCCACACAGGAAAAATGACAGCAAACATTTTAGCTGACTTCTACAAGGAAGAAAGCACAACAACACTCTCTCATGCATATATCAAAGAAGTCAAAAAAGAAATTAAAAGAAAGCTGAAGAATCAAAATCCAGAGCCCTGCATGAAGACACCCTTCACCATCGCAGAACTAAATGGTGCCATAGGAAAACTAAAAACCAAAAAGGCCCCAGGAAAAGACGGCATAACCAATGATATGACTAGGAACCTAGGGCCAATCAGCAGAAACAAGCTCCTTACCATCTTCAACCAATCATGGAAAACTGGTAAAATTCCAAACTTGTGGCGTGGAGCTGTCATCATCCCAATTGGGAGATAACAAAAAGGAAAAACAAGCAAGTCAAGCTACCGACCAGTCAGCCTCTTGAGTTGCATAAGGAAAACAATGGAGAGAATGTTCAACTCTAGACTGATAAAATACCTAGAAGAAAACCAAAAGTTCACCAAGACACAGTCGGCTTATCAATATCAATATCAATAAACCCATAACCCTTCAGGGTCGTAGGGGTACCACATTGGATGCTTCAGCACAGATAGTCCTGCGGCGAATTCTATCCTCAGCGATGCGGATGAGTGTGGAAATATCTAGCCCTGTCCATTCCTTGATGTTGTCTGTCCATGTCTTTATTTGTCCTCCTCTGCTTCTTCAACCCTCGACAGTTCCCTTCAGTATTGTTTTTGACAAGGAATCGTGCCTGCATACATGTCCGAACCATGCTAGTTTTCGTCGTTTCACTATTGAAAGCAATGGCTCCTGGACACCTGCACACATCTGTACTTTATTTCTTACGTACACATTGGTCTTATGTTCCCTATAGGAAATTCGTAGAATTCTTCTGTAGCATTTATACTCGAAAGCCTGTAATCTTCTCTCCATGTCCGCAGTGAGTTGGCTTATAGGAAAAATCGAAGCACTGAAGACCAGCTTACATACCTAGCACAGGAAATCGAAAATGCTTTCCAAAAGAAGGAAAAAGTGCTGGCTACTTTTATGGACATAAGTAAGGCCTTCGATAAGGTGTTGAAAGAGGGAGTCCTCTTCAAGCTTCTCCAAAACAAAATTGAAGGCAGAATGTTTAGCTGGATAAAAGATGTCCTCTGCTACCGCACTGCAAGAGTAAAAGTAGATGGTAAACTAAGCAAACGTGTTACTCTCCAACAAGGAGTACCTCAAGGAGGAGTGATCTCTCCTACCCTCTTCCTAGTATTCATCAATGATATGGGAGAGAAACTGTCACATCATATTTCAAAGGCTCTTCAGGCAGATGACTTTGCTGCCTGGAATGCGGCAGGAAACCTATCCACTGCAAAAAATGAATGCAGACAGCACTTGACACCTTAAGTCAATGGGCATCTGACTGGGGAGTCAAGATCAACCTCTCGAAAACGGTGACAACCATCTTCTCACTTTCAAACCACCAAGAAAAATCAAATCTTAAAATAAATGGAAGTGAGCTAGCACATGTGGAGAACCCTACATATCTAGGGGTCACACTAGACAAGCGACTCACCTGGAAACCACACTTAATAACCACCGAGCAAAAAGCAACCAGGAGGCTATCCTTGATGAAGAAACTTGCAGGAACAAGCTGGGGAGCAAATGGAAATATTCTCCGAAAAGTCTACATGGGTAAAGTCAGACCTGTAGTAGAATATGGAATGACAGCCTGGGCATCAGCATCAAAAACAAACACTAATCGCATATCTAAAGTACAAAATGCAGGACTTCGACTTATCTCTGGAGGGATGAAAACCACTCCAATCCATGCAATGGAAAAACATGCAAACATCCGCCCACTGGATGACAGAAGAGAATAAAGAGTGCTTGTTCAAAGGGAAAAAATTAAGCGCATGCCAAACCATCTGATGTATTCGCAAATTTCTAGATCAACCACAAGCAGGTTGAAGAGAACCAGCTTCTGTCACATCTCTAAAGATATCCATGAACAACATAAAGAAATCCTCACAAACCTCCCAAATGAAATTGAAACACTAACTGACTTTGAAGAGTCAGGCAATAGTCTCCAGAATGTCTCCATAATAACACAGGTTCCTGGAATAATTAATAAGGAATACCAAACTCCACCTCAACTAAAAGCATTGACACTGGAGATGATAGAAATAAAATACAATCCCAAGGATTGGACACATGTCTACACAGATGGATTGGCAGAAGGAGCAGTTAGGAATGGAGGAGGTGGAATTTTTATAAGACTTAAAGATGGGAAGACAATATCAAAAGCTTTTCCAACCGGGAAATTTTAGAGCAGAAGCAGTTGCACTCCATCAAGCACTGAAAGCCTTCACTGAACCAGGACTGCCAAGACCAAAGAAGATAGCCATATTCACAGATTGCAGATCCCTACCGGAATCAATCCAGAGCAACAGAAACGAAAGCCTTCTGTACAACATCAGACATGAGCTAAGACAGATCCAAAAATCAACAGCTATTACCCTTCAGTGGATACCATCACACTGTGGAATCATGGGAAATGAGAAAGCGGATGCTCTGTCAAAGGCAGGAAGTGAAATGGAGCAACACAGACACCCACTGTCTTACGGAGAAGTAAAATCAATAATCCGCAACACATACTCAGTAAAGTCGAAGAAAGAAATGGAAGGGGAATACGAACATGATGCAATCTTTGTTTCTCATGTTCTTAATTTTCTTGTAAAACCTCTTTTGTGCATTTTTATAATCTGCGCTGAACATGCCTCCATATTATTTTCATGAATTGATTTTGTCAGTATTAATGATTTTCTTGGCATATGTTTTTGCTGACCTTTATTCTATGTAATCTACTTGGTTTTACTTTTGCCCATCTCTTGTATTTGTTTTTGACTTCTTCATTCCACCATGCTGTTATTTTTGTTTCTTTACACTGTTATTCTTGTAACCGCATGATTCTCCTGTTGCTGTTTTCAAGCGCTTTTGAATAATTTCCATTCTTCGTCTGTTGTTGTAGTATCTACTGGTAGTTTTTCGAATTTTTCTGGGATTTTTTGTGTATAATTCTCCCGTACAATGTCGTCCTTAAGTTTGTGTATTTTAATTCGTGTTGGAGTTATTATCGTTGTTGTTGTCTTTCTTCTGTCTCATTCTGTTTGTTTTTTTACAGCGACTATTACTGTTTTATTGTTGGTGTCTACACACAAAGCGAAGCAAGGAATATATTTTTATTACTTGTGTGAATTTTTTCCATGTTGTTTTCTTATCTATATGGCTAAAACAACTTAGTTTTCTTGTTATGTTATTTTTTTTCCGACAACCCTCATGTTTTTTTTTGCTCTGTTGTTATGTATGAGACAACCCTCATGTTTTTTTGTTATGTTGTTATTTGTGATACAACCCTCATGTTGTCTTGCAATGTTATTGTGTATGAGGCAAACCTCATGCACCTTTAAATTTTAGTAAAATATGGTGACTTTCATCATCATCATCATGATCATGTGCCGTTTCGCAGAAAAGGTTGGCTTCAACAGACCTCCAACATCCTCTGTATCTTGCTGTGGTGATGCACTATGCTAAATTAACCTGTCCATGATTACCTCCCGCTAGTATCTCTGTCTATCTTTTTCTCTCCTCCCCCTCAATTTTACCCTTTACATAGGGTCTTAATTTTGATAGGCTGCTGTAGAAATTGGAAATTTATTCTTTGTTGACAATAACAATAAGAAAGTCGGCACGGATCATTTACCTTAGTTTTAATCTCCACAATTATGTAGAGCACCATGCCCGTCGCAGCAAACGCCATACATACTATTAACTTAGTAGAGACACACATGTAGCTAGCGTTGAGAAAAGTGATTGCGTTTCCCAGACTCCGCCAGGCATGGAAATTAGCGAAGGCTGGTTCTTTTTGACTTGGGAACAACATGGCGATCAGAGCTACAAGAAAAGTGATGACAAAGTTGCATACATTTATAATTTGTGGTTTCGAAAGAAAAGTTTATTTTTTAATTATTAAGATAGTCTCCGTGATTATATAGTACCACGTGATTATCAGATACCAAATATAAGGAGAATGATATCACGTGATTATCAGATGTCAAATATAAGGAGAATGATATCACGTGATTATCAGATACCAAATATAAGGAGAATGATACAATATGATTATTCGGCATAAAATATAAGAATGATTCCACGTAGTTATAAGATACTAAATCTAAGGAGAATGATACCTGGTGATTATCAGATATGAAATCTAAGAACAATGATATCACGTAATTATATGGCATCTAATGATAACTTCAATGAATCAGAATGTGAGGAGAGTGATAGCATCTATCCTTAAGCCATAAAATGTAAGTGGAATATGTCAGTCACATAGTATCAAGCGTTAGGAGAATGATGTCACTTGATTATAATGTTACCATATGGTTACAAGTTACAAGATGTAACAACAATGATATCATATGGTTACAAGTTGTAACAACAATGATACAATATGGTTACAAGTTACAAGATGTAACAGCAATGATACCATATGGTTACAAGTTACAAGATGTAACAGCAATGATACCATATGGTTACAAGTTACAAGATGTAACAGCAATGATACCATATGGTTACACGTTACACAATGTAACAACACTGATACCGTATGGTTACAAAGCATCACATGCTGATAATGATTCTTTATGATTATAAACACAGGAGAATGATTGTACCTGATAGTAAGGCCCAAAATGCAAGAAGAATCATTCTAAATAAGTAGAAGATATGGGAGGCTGATTGTACCTGATTGCACATGAAGCTATGGAAGGTTTATTGTACCAGATTGTAACGCAGGGAATAGAATGTACCGATCATGTAATGATAATGCTTCCAATTAATAATAGCACATATAATGTAGCAATAGTTACTATACAGATGTAAGACCCCATAGTCAAACGCAGTGGCGTAGCGTCATAAGATGCCAAAATGCACGGTGTCCCCTCCCATGATTAACAAACTTAGCACACACACACATTTATACTTACTATAATTATTAAATATGTAAATATATATATTTAAAAAAAATTTCATCGACTTAAAACAAATGTGTAATAAAAAATGACGCTGCAATGCAAACATGGGTATACAGCGAAAAGAAAGAAAGACCATAATTTTTACTGAAATATAATCGTAGATTAATTTTTTACTTTTTTGAAAGTTATCTATATTTGACCCCCCAAAACATTATAGCGTATGTTTACTTTCACTGCTGCTACTTCATTGGCTACAGAAGACCTGAACTTTGAACTGTTAATAGCGATAAAAAATATTTTTAAACGCTTGCTTCAGACCAATAATACGCTTAGAAATTATTTATGATGGCGTGTATTTCTCAGAACTGAATGCGGAAATCACATATCTATATATACGAAATATAGAGAGCTTAAGCAATATTAATTATGCAGACATTTATATTGACGAAGGCATGCTATTGAATGCAAATCTAGCTATGACAGTAAGAAAACAAATCTTAAAGGACGTCGGCTTTAGAATTAATAAATTAACAAACTACACAAATAAAATGCAGATCTTAAGACCTCCATCCTCTATAGTTTCTTGAATTAGTACATGAGAGTAAATTTAAAGGTTGCAGAAAATAATTCCAACAGATTGTATCGATTAATTTTATAAAAGAGTGCCCACTTTTGATAGCAACCTACTAGAAAGTAAACGCCATACCGTATATGCTGATGAGACAAAGCATTTACCTCCTAAAGAATTCCTGACATATTTTGTTGTAAATGGTTTAGACTCTATATATCAGGAAGTAACAAAACTACTCCGTTTAGTGTTGACTATACTTACCACTACAGCCAGCAAGCTCCCGGAAGAGAATCCATAAATATCTGTGAAATTCCACGAACAACAATCGTCTGTCATGTTTGAATTTCTTACCAATTGAGAAGATATTTATTAAGTTCCCTTTCATCAGAATCTATATTTGTTTATAGGATACTGAATATTTTCTCGGGAAAAAACCAGACGCATAGATTTGCATTACACGAGTTGTATTAAGAATTGCATTACAGGAGTTGCATTACACGAGTTACATTACAAGAGTTGCATTACAGGAGTTGCATTACAGGAGTTGCATTACAAGATTATATAAGATATGTTTTTTTTTAAAAACAACAACTAATTAACATTTTATATAGGGCAATAAATATATGCTTCTGGTGGGAAAAAGGAAAGACAGAGCTAAACACATACTAAAAAAAAGGTCACTAGTCTAACCCAATCTACAAATTCACGCTACCCCACTGGTCACATGTACACTTTCTTGACTTACAATTTGCCTGAGCTTGCAGGATGCTTTCAGATACACCCCAGATGGCGGGTATAATGAAAATGCCAACCTCATCATCTGATGTGGGTGACCATTTAAATAATACGATGAACAAAATCATGTGTGTGGACAACGACAGTGTCAGAAGAAGAAAGCGGCCCGCAATCCTGGATAGTCTGCTGAAGATGAATACAAATACTGGAGTTGTCACCCCGTAGACTGCCATGACGTAACCAACCATATGGATTCCAATAGGGCAGGCTACATAAGACTGGAAAAAAGTAGAAAAGGTAGTGAGATACATATTTTAATATGTTGATGAGATGTCACAGTGCTTACATTATTTAATATGTTGATGAGATGTCCCGGTGCTTACATTATTTAATATGTTGATGAGATGTCACAGTGCTTACATTATTTAATATGTTGATGAGATGTCACAGTGCTCACATTATTTAATATGTTGATGAGATGTCCTGGTGCTTACATTATTTAATATGTTGATGAGATGTCACAGTGCTCACATTATTTAATATGTTGATGAGATGTCCTGGTGCTTACATTATTTAATATGTTGATGAGATGTCACAGTGCTTACATTATTTAATATGTTGATGAGATGTCGCAGTGCTTACATTATTTAATATGTTGATGAGATATCCCGGGTGCTTACATTATTTAATATGTTGATGAGATGTCACGGTGAAATACATATTTTAATATGTTGATGAGATGTCACAGTTAATACGTTGATGAGATGTCCCGGTGCTTACATTATTTAATATGTTGATGAGATGTCACAGTGCTTACATTATTTAATATGTTGATGAGATGTCGCAGTGCTTACATTATTTAATATGTTGATGAGATGTCCTGGCGCTTACATTATTTAATATGTTGATGAGATGTCCCGGTGCTCATATTAGTTAATATATTGATGAGATGTCCCGGTGCTCACATTATTTAATATGTTGATGAGATGTCCCGGTGCTCACATTATTGAATATGTTTATGAGATATCCCGGTGCTCACATATTTTAATATGTTGATGAGATGTCCCGGTGCTCATATTGTTTGCTCCATGAAACTACTGCTTTTCTCGTGCACATTTTAACATGTCTACACTGCAAGTATGAAACTACTCAAAGGTAAACATCCAATATTGAAAGGTACCCGCCTAAGACGGATGTATCGGGCCATTAGTGCAAATAAAACGACCACACAACGCATTTTATTTCTCTGGACTTGTAAACTGCTCGAAATTTCTCAGGATAATTTGTCTTGCTACAAGAGAATACCAGCGGGAGTTTGAGAATATTGTCCTTCAGCTTGTGGGAGTTTGAGAATATTGTCCTTCTGCTTGTGGGAGTTTGAGAATATTGTCCTTCTGCTTGTGGGATTTTGAGAATATTGTCCTTCTGCTTGTGGGAGTTTGAGAATATTGTCCTTCTGCTTGTGGGAGTTTGAGAATATTGTCCTTCTGCTTGTGGGAGTTTGAGAATATTGTCCATCTGCTTGTGGGAGTTTGAGAATGAACGCAGAGAAGAAGTAGAAATGAAACGTGCCTCACCAATACGACCTTGACTCTGCGTGTTGCTGCGTCCAATGTGCTACCACTGCGACCTTGACTCTGTGTGTTGCTGCGTCCAATGTGCTACCACTGCGACCTTGACTCTGTGTGTTGCTGCGGCAAATGTGCTACCACTGCGACCTTGACTCTGTGTGTTGCTGCGTCCAATGTGCTACCACAGCGACATTGACTCTGCGTGTTGCAGCGTCCAATGTGCTACCACTGCGACCTTGACTCTGCGTGTTGCTGCGTCCAATGTGCTATCACTGCGACGTTGACTCTGCGTGTTGCTGCGTCCAATGTGCTACCACTGCGACCTTGACTCTGCGTGTTGCTGCGTCCAATGTGCTACCACTGCGACCTTGACTCTGCGTGTTGCTGCGTCCAATGTGCTACCACTGCGACCTTGACTCTGCGTGTTGCTGCGTACAATGTGCTACCACTGCGACCTTGAAGGGTAATGGGCTTGTTCTTATGAAATATTCTGTTACATCAAGTTCTTCTTGTTCTGCGGTCAGTTTCCTGTGCTCATAAATGCACACATGCAGGAGGGCAGGGTGTTCTCAGTCGTCAGCAGAAGATCCTCACTGTTGTCCCGCAGCTTGATCTTAAGATCTGACTCTTGGGGCCATATTTTAGTGCTCAAGTCGTCAACGAATGGACATGTCTTCAGAATGTGTTATGGAGTCTGGGGGATCCTTTTTTTACAGAATGTGTTATGGAGTCTGGGGGATCCTTTTTTTTTACAGAATGTGTTATAGAGTCTGGGGGATCCTTTTTTTTACAGAATGTGTTATGGAGTCTGGGATTCCCCTTTTTTACAGAATGTGTTATGGAGTCTGGGGGATCCTTTTTTTTACAGAATGTGTTATGGAGTCTGGGGTTCCCCTTTTTTACAGAATGTGTTATGGAGACTGCGGGTTCCTTTTTTTTTTTTTTACAGAATGTGTTATGGAGTCTGGGGGTTCCCTTTATTTTTACAGAATGTGTTATGGAGTCTGGGGGTTCCCTTTTTTTTTACAGAATGTGTTATGGAGCCTGGGGGTTCCCTTTTTTTACAGAATGTGTTATGGAGTCTGGGGGTTCCCTTTTTATTTACAGGAACAATAATCAATTTGTTTGGACAACTTTTATTTTGTATGTGCTTGTAATCGACCTTGTCCTGCGCAAGCCTAAAAATGATAGTTTGCTGTGATCTGTTCATCTTTAGGATGGGGTGGAAAGTTACTGCCTGTCCTCTGACTCAATGCATGCTTTTATTTTATTTTCATGAGAGTATTCGCTACAGTCAGTGATACTCTGTGATGGCATTGTTCCTTTTTTGTATCTCTATATTATATGAAACGGTAAATAACTTTAGTAAAAATAAATCCATAAACACAAGGAAAATAAATCATATGTGCAAGCAGACGAAAACGATTAATACTACACGCTTTACAAACACACCATTATGTCGTCCACAGGTATCACACTATTATCAGAAGAAGTCTGCATGGATGCGTTGGATTTACGACTCTGTGTGAGCGACGGGCAGGCAGGATCTGCGGCTGGCAACAATATGTTGATGAATTCTATGATGTCTTTTAGTGAGCGTCCAGTCTTTGAGCTGGCCCACTGTTGTATCCATTCTTGCCTGTAGTTGTTTTTTAGGATTTGTTTGCATGTTTGTAGGAAGATTTTTTTAGGAAAACTGGGATGATGCAGCACATCTCTTAGCTAGTTTATTGACCGTGTCGTTTCCAGGGACTTCGGCTTGACCAGGTATCTATTGGAGGGTGACTTCTGTGCCATATGATGTAGATAACAGGTCTATCTGTCTGTTGATATTGCAACCAGGGGGTGTTTTTTTTGGGGTCTTAAAATAGCATGGAGTGCTGATTTTGAGAAAATGACTGTCCTCAGGTGGAGTAGTTCCGTTCTATAATTCGATTCAGCGCTTTCTCAATTCCTATTATCTCTGCTGTGTAGTTAGAACAGATATCTCCGCATGAAACAGATATCTCCGCATGGCCAAAAATACGTGGGTAGTCTTTTGGGTCTGTGTTCGGGTATTTTATCACAGCTCCATATCCAGCATATGTGGTAGCATTTTGTGCAGATCCATCTGTGTATACGTGGATTATTTCTGGTGGGTATGTATGGATTGTTTCTAGGGCAATTGTTTTCTGGAATGGGGTTACAGTGTTCTTATCTGCCGAGTGGTCAGAGAGTTCAGTTCTTATGGTAGGAGTTATTGCTTGTCTGCAGGGTGGTTCAATGTCTGTCTTTCCCTTTTGTCTCTATTTGTTGGTATATGGTGTTTTTGCTTGTTTCTCATCATCATCATGATGTCTTTTGTCCAAATCGTTTTAGGTTTTCTTTTCAACTTTAAGATGCAATCATGTCGATCATTACACATTTTATGATGCTGTTATATCTCTTCATGTCAGTGGTGGACAGAATCCGGCATGTCAAGCTATGTTTTTTTGGTTCGCTAGACTTATCTAAAAGTAGTACGCGCTAACGTCGTCATGTCAAGCTATTTTTTTATCTGGTTAGCTAGACTTATCTAAAAGTAGTACGCGCTGACGTTAGAGATCAGAAAATAATAATTGAAGCTCTAATATACAATTTTTTTTAAAAAACTGGTGCCTTACCACACGAAATGAAGATTAATCCGGCCCGCAGATCCAAGAAAGGTTGCCCATCTCTGTTTTATTTGAAATAAAAAATAGCCCCAGTTTCTCTGTTATGCCGTTGTTTATATGCCAACTTTCAGCCACTTTTAATATTTGTAACACTTCATGACTTATCTTTAATCCAAGTGTATGTTATTCACGAATTCATAATTACAGCAAATGTTAATGGATGTATGGCCTTGTGCGCCTTTACAGAAATTGCCCATATGTTGCCAGGCCGAAAAGGGGAGAAAATAAAAGTGATAATGTGACCTGTCGTGAATGTCGTCAGAGATGACTATTGAGGTTTTCAACGCAGAAGAAGAAGAAGAATAGTAAATAAAAATTGAAAATACAACATATATTGATTATATTAATCAAACAACTATTTCACAAACAACAAGTGATCTTACCTTAGTGTACGCAGAAAGAAGGAACGCATTTTCCACAGCGGTGAAGAAAATGAATGGGACTAGCAAAATCATATTTGTAGACATAAGAACATTGAAACAGGAAGTCGTTGTACTGCGTACACTGACCCGTTGAATCCACTCGCTGCGTGGCAGGGAAGACAACAATAATATAACCATGAGAAGGCCAAACATTTCACACGCCATGAAGAATCCAAGAGTAATGTCAATCACCCAATCATCCGGGTCTTCGATCTGAAAATATGAAAAACAGACGATACGGTGAAGGTATTGTTAGGAAATTAAAATATGTTATAAACACATTAACGTAAACTAGCACTAGAAAATAGGCAGTGGTCCCAGTCATCGATATATGTAGTGGTCCCAGTCATCGATATATGTAGTGGTTCCAGTCATCATTTGGCCTACTGCACTGAATTATGATTTAGAGACACATGTATATATTTAAAGTAACAATGAACGTAAGTATGTTGCAGTAAATTGCCTAATACAAACAAAACCGTAGAATAAATTTGGTGGTTCCGTGTACGACTTGCTGAAAACATCCACTGCCATGTCAAAGAATTCAATTGGCTAACTAGAACATATTCCATAAATTAAGATATTAAAAGCATTTAGTTGCAGAATCCTCGCCCGTGCTACTGTGTTTGTGGTCAGCTTTTCAAATATTTCTGTGAGTGAAATAGATTACAGTTCAAGTGGCCATAGGCTCTTGAACAAACAAACGACCACAATAAAACAAATCTTATATGGAGACAAATAGGGATATAATAAGGAGGAGAGGAGGGAAATACCAGATAGATAATGGATGAAGCAAAGAAGGAGCAGCATGACAGGAGAGAAGAAGGTATGGGGAGAAGATAGTGGTAAGTGAGGAGGGGAAAGTGGACAGAGGAAAGTGAGAAGTGAAAAAAGGAAAAGGTATAATAGCAAGTAAATTAAAAGTAAATTAAGATACTTACCTCAAAATTTGGCAACAGACAATGAGTATTGCAGACATACAATCATAATGTAAGAGAAGAGCAACATGTGATGGTACGAGAGATCAGATGGGAGAGAGAGAGCGAAAGAGAGAGGGGAGAGAGAAAGAGGTCAATACGGCAAGAATAGGCGAGAAAGAACAAACAGCAGGAGGAAAACATGAGCAGATAATAGTGATGATATATGCAGGAAAAAAAAGGAAAAATAAATTCGCTGAGATAGCGACAGGTCCCTGTTCCTGTGAATGAATGATCACACACAGTATGACAACAAAGTCACAAATGGACAGTAGAGGCCTGATAAATGGCCCGGGCCATTGTAGAAGCGAGCCAGGTTAGAAAAACACAGACATGACGCAGTAGCTCGCAATCAAAGAGGCGCCGGAAGGTAAGGAAAACAACATCGCTAAGGAAAGAACAATAGGATAAGTCAAAAACGGGGTAGAAAGGCAGAACGCAGCGAACACGCACAAAAGTAGAAGCAGGGGCGTAAAAACTAAAAACTAAAGGTATGGGGTTTATTTAACTATAATTACAACCAAATGGTCATATAGAAAGATAACAGAGGATGAGAAAAAAGGAGAGGTGAGGAGGGGAGAAAAAAGGGATGAATGGACAAAAGCACCAAGACGGAGATACGTCACGCAAGGAAGAAATGTTGTAGTGGTAGGGAGCCCAAAAGACTCAGAAAGGGCACATCAGGGGAAGGGTAGGGGGCTATCGCAGGGAAGCACGTCGTCAGATGGTACCTGGCTGATATAGCGAGACATAGGAAGAAGGTGCCAGAGAGAAGAGACCAAGAGAATGTAGGGAATAAAGAGACAGGAAAAGAAGGCCATGGCGCGAGGAATCAGGCCCGGAACTACAACCATAGCATGTGAGGAGGTGGAGGCTTGTGGTGTCTTAGGTCACGATGTAAGAGTCATCTGTCCACAATGTCGTAGTAAGAGGAGGTCGGTGTAGCAGAGGTCCCGATACAATATGGCGGAAGATGGACCAAGGTCACAACCGCAACGACATTACCTTATAGGCCAGGTGTTAGGAAATGAGACCGGTCGCATAAACCGAAGATGATAAAAGGATGAGTTAGCCGCACGGCGGAACCCCCATGTGGGTATTGCTCGCAGTGTACACTAGCTCATCTATGGGAACAACGATCAAGGGACAGAATCTCAGACTACCGATACACGATCCTTTAGTCCGGGTCATGTACCATGGGGATGAAAATGTCAGATGAAACGAGGTTCGCATCTGTGAGAAACCAACCGTACGTTGCAACCCTTTGAGAATCGTTGTCATATTTTGGTAACCCATCTACCTATTTTGTTTTGTTGACATTTTCCCTGTGTTACTCCAGCCACCTACTTCCTGTTTAGGGTTGAAACCCTGCACTGGAATATCTATCACATAGCATGTAGGCCCATACGGAAAATTACCGATGAAAATCATAAGAAAAGTCAGAAAAGTCACTTGCAGTGACTTTGACTCGTTCTAAATGTTATCAAAACGTCCCTGCTCTATATAACCGAGAACATGCAGTAGCGAAAGAAATCAAGTTTATCTAATATAAGTTTATGAAATATTTAGAGAGAAATCAAGTTTATGTAATATAAGTTTATGAAATATTTAGAGAGAAATCAAGTTTATGTAATATAAGTTTATGTAATATAAGTTTATGAAATATTTAGAGAGAAATCAAGTTTATGTAATATAAGTTTATGAAATATTTAGAGAGAAATCAAGTTTATGTAATATAAGTTTATGAAATATTTAGAGAGAAATCAAGTTTATGTAATATAAGTTTATGAAATATTTAGAGAGAAATCAAGTTTATGTAATATAAGTTTATGAAATATTTAGAGAGAAATCAAGTTTATGTAATATAAGTTTATGAAATATTTAGAGAGAAATCAAGTTTATGTAATATAAGTTTATGAAATATTTAGAGAGAAATCAAGTTTATGTAATATAAGTTTATGAAATATTTAGAGAGAAATCAAGTTTATGTAATATAAGTTTATGAAATATTTAGAGAGAAATCAAGTTTATGTAATATAAGTTTATGAAATATTTAGAGAGAAATCAAGTTTATGTAATATAAGTTTATGTAATATAAGTTTATGAAATATTTAGAGAGAAATCAAGTTTATGTAATATAAGTTTATGAAATATTTAGAGAGAAATCAAGTTTATGTAATATAAGTTTATGAAATATTTAGAGAGAAATCAAGTTTATGTAATATAAGTTTATGAAATATTTAGAGAGAAATCAAGTTTATGTAATATAAGTTTATGAAATATTTAGAGAGAAATCAAGTTTATGTAATATAAGTTTATGAAATATTTAGAGAGAAATCAAGTTTATGTAATATAAGTTTATGAAATATTTAGAGAGAAATCAAGTTTATGTAATATAAGTTTATGAAATATTTTGAGAGAAATCAAGTTTATGTAATATAAGTTTATGAAATATTTAGAGAGAAATCAAGTTTATGTAATATAAGTTTATGTAATATAAGTTTATGAAATATTTAGAGAGAAATCAAGTTTATGTAATATAAGTTTATGAAATATTTAGAGAGAAAACAAGTTTATGTAATATAAGTTTATGAAATATTTAGAGAGAAATCAAGTTTATGTAATATAAGTTTATGAAATATTTAGAGAGAAATCAAGTTTATGTAATATAAGTTTATGAAATATTTAGAGAGAAATCAAGTTTATGTAATATAAGTTTATGAAATATTTAGAGAGAAATCAAGTTTATGTAATATAAGTTTATGAAATATTTAGAGAGAAATCAAGTTTATGTAATATAAGTTTATGAAATATTTAGAGAAAAATCAAGTTTATGTAATATAAGTTTATGAAATATTTAGAGAGAAATCAAGTTTATGTAATATAAGTTTATGAAATATTTAGAGAGAAATCAAGTTTATGTAATATAAGTTTATGAAATATTTAGAGAGAAATCAAGTTTATGTAATATAAGTTTATGAAATATTTAGAGAGAAATCAAGTTTATGTAATATAAGTTTATGAAATATTTAGAGAGAAATCAAGTTTATGTAATATAAGTTTATGAAATATTTAGAGAGAAATCAAGTTTATGTAATATAAGTTTATGAAATATTTAGAGAGAAATCAAGTTTATGTAATATAAGTTTATGAAATATTTAGAGAGAAATCAAGTTTATGTAATATAAGTTTATGTAATATAAGTTTATGAAATATTTAGAGATTAAGTTGCTTCTGTCGTTCACTGAATCACTTCATTGATTGTTGTATACCAGCTGTTGCAACCCTGAGTAACTTAACCCACCAGTGGAGCATAGCTTATAGCTGGGAATGTCAATTATCCAACGGTTATTTGGGAAACCTCCACGATGACTCTTTGTATAGTATCTCCATAATGGCTTTATGTGTAGCCTTTACAATGACACAGTGGGAAATGCATTTATATTGGATGGTCTGTGTAGCTACTTCAATGTATTGTCTCTCCAAAGGTTGTCTGAGTAATCTCTCCAACAGTTATCAGAGTAAATCACTCCAACAGTTATCTGAGTAAATCACTCCAGCAGTTATCTGAGTAAATCACTCCAGCAGTTATCTGAGTAATCTGTCAAACGGTTATCTGAGTAATCTCTCAAACTGTTATGTGAGTAATCCCTTCAACGGTTATCAGAGTAAATCACTCCATCAGTTATCTGAGTAAATCACTCCAACAGTTATCTGAGTAAATCACTCCAGCAGTTATCTGAGTAAATCACTCCAGCAGTTATCTGAGTAAATCACTCCAGCAGTTATCTGAGTAATCTGTCAAACGGTTATGTGAGTAATCTCTCAAACGGTTATCTGAGTAATCTCTCAAACGGTTATCTGAGTAAATCACTCCAGCAGTTATCTGAGTAATCTCTCAAACGGTTATCTGAGTAATCTCTCAAACGGTTATGTGAGTAATCCCTTCAACGGTTATCAGAGTAAATCACTCCAGCAGTTATCTGAGTAAATCACTCCAGCAGTTATCTGAGTAAATCACTCCAGCAGTTATCTGAGTAATCTGTCAAACGGTTATGTGAGTAATCTCTCAAACGTTTATCTGAGTAATCTCTCAAACGGTTATCTGAGTAATCTCTCAAACGTTTATCTGAGTAATCTCTCAAACGTTTATCTGAGTAATCTCTCAAACGGTTATGTGAGTAATCTCTCAAACGGTTATGTGAGTAATCTCTCAAACGTTTATCTGAGTAATCTCTCAAACGGTTATCTGAGTAATCTCTCAAACGGTTATGTGAGTAATCTCTCAAACGTTTATCTGAGTAATCTCTCAAACGGTTATCTGAGTAATCTCTCAAACGTTTATCTGAGTAATCTCTCAAACTGTTATGTGAGTAATCCCTTCAACGGTTATCTTTCCAACAATTATCTGAGTTATGTCTCCAACGGTTATGTGTATTGTCTCTCAAACGATTGTGTGTGTCATCTCTATAATGGTTGTGTGTCTAATCTCTCCAATGGTTGTGTGTGTTGTCTTTCCAACGTTGTTTCGTTAACTCATGTCTGAGTAGATTACACTTTACGAGTACAATGTTTCGTTCCCACATATTTGTCTTCATTTTGTTTGTTGAAGGTCATTTGAAAATTTCAATGGTTTTTTTGTTGACGCTCTAGACTTGCTTGTTATTGTAATATTGTTTTTTCTCTCTCTCTTTCTTTCTTTCTTTCTCTCTCCCTCTCTTTCACGAGCCCATAATGTCTTTATTTTATCATTTTTCGTCATCAGAAAAAGGAGTAAGGTTGTTCATCAAAAGGAAATATTATTATAATGGTTGCACTTTATTCACTAAAATTGGGACAATCATCAAATAATGTGCGCGAAAAAAAAGAAGAAAATTAAGAAGCAGCAAACTAGTTCTTTGTGTAATCTTAAATATCCCAAAACAACAACATCAGCGAGGAGTATCACATCACTGCCAAGTATACAATTCAGACATGTGATATCTATGTTTCTATTGTCCCAGTAAGATGTCATGTGAAACGATCTATAAAGACGGGCAATAAAGTCGTTTGAACGTCTCTCTCCGCTCTACCTAGTCCGTTTTGGATTTGATTAGACTAGATTACATCGAAACGAAGATGTCTCTGCTTGACTGGTCCATGAAGGTTGTCCTTTCGCGTCCCATTGTTCGCCTGGAATTTGTCCTCTATCTTCTGTAATGTATCGCCTTGCCTCACATTTTGCCCAATCTACGACCGCCGACTATATTTATGAATTTCTTTCAGCATATGTGTATATATATATATATTGTGCCTTCTGTATATATATATATATATATATATATATATATATATATATATATATATATATATATATATATTGTGCCTTCTGTATATATATATACATAAATACACTTCGATGTCTTTAAGGACATGTTTTTAAAATTTTTATTTATTCGTTTTGTGGTCCCATTAGCTTATAGGTTTACTATATTTATTTTAAATTCAAATCATAAACAGTAATATTCAATCCAGTAGGCTGTGTCAAAAGATTGCACATTGTGCCTATATGCGTTTGTATCCCTGGTGTCTCTTTAACTTCAATCAACCAGGTAAAATAATCCCTGGTGTATCTTTAACTTCAATCTTGTCATGTGACGTATTCCTTCCAGAACGTTGTCTTCCCAATGAACTCTCTGAACCTCTCTCTGCCTTGGGCGATGTGGCTTGCATTTTCTAGCGATGTATTCATGTTATCTTTAATGTCGTCAGTCCATCGTCTTCTTGGTTTGCCCCTTCTCCTCTCCCATGTACTCTTCCCTCCATTATTTGTCTTTCTAAAAACTTCAAACAACCAGGTAAAATAATCCTGTATAAAAAATATTTAGACGTAGATATCAAAGACAACTGCCAGGACATCTAATGTGGAGGTGTTGCAAGACGTCAATTCGAGAGACGTCAATACTATAAGACAAAGACAACCTTCATTTTTGATCAGGTTATGAGACAGACAGGTTTGGAGGACATAGTCACAACAGGCAAGATTGAAGGCAACAGAGACAAAGGGCGACAACTTGAGAAAATATTAGACAGTTTAACAACCTGGCACGGCAGAACAACAACGATCTTGATACATAATACTGAAGACAGAGAGTTGTGGAGAGCCACGATTGCCTACGCCAGCCGGTATGGCACCTGATGATGATGATGATGAAGACATAGTGTGGTGTATTGGTGTCTTTAGTATCGATGTATTGCACAGGGTTTGTCTTTCATTTCCATTTGTTTCCTCCGCGTTGACACGTGTCTGTTGAGGATTATGGTGTTTGGTTCCCTGAAGGGCAGAGGGTGTGCTGTGTATATTTTAGCACCGGTGTTAGTCACGCGTACTAGACATATTTCCCATGATTGCACAATGTGTGGGTATGCATTCAACATTGAAACATAATATTCTCGGATATTTCAACGTTATTGAAGCTCTTGTCTGATGTTGGGCACACAATATATATATATATATATATATATATATATATATATATATATATATATATATATATATATATATATATATATATATATATATATATATAATTTATGTTTTCTCGTACATTCAATTCTCTCAGAATGTTATTATTGCTGGTCCTGTTGGTCCATGTTATTCTGAGACATCTTTTGTACATATTATTTCAAATGCTAAAATCTTGTTTTTCACTTTATTGGTGATTGTCCATGACTCGTATTCATATATTGTAACTGGGAATATGTAGTCTCTAAGTAAAGTTAGTTTTATTATTGTGTTGCTGCTTAGCCATACGTTGTAATGTGTTAAGTAGAATCATTCTTCTTCTTCTGCGTTCATTCTCAAACTCCTGAAGATTAGCAGGATGTAGTCCGGAGAACGGAATGCGTTGTGTCATGGTTAATTGCGATTTTTGCATCTTTCGGTCTGACATATATGAGATGAACAAAAATAGGTGTAATTGTAACACGTACACCTATTTTTGTTCATCTTGATATTTGCCCCTGTGTTACCCCAGCCACCCACTTCTTGTTTAGGGTTGTTACCCTACACTGGGACATTTATCCATGGATATATCTGACTTGAGCATGGCTTCTGGGTCAGTTTACCATATATGGAATGCAACAGCCATCCACCCTATAACTCTCCTCCACTCCCTTATTCGCCTCCCACAACATGCATGGAAGAAAATCGGTGTTACTATTCTGTGCTCCTCTTGTGGGCCCCGGCAGCACAAAAGTTTGAGAATCATTATTACTATTACAATATAAAAAAACGTTAGCTCTTGTTATAAGATCAGGTGTGATCATAGCTCTTTTTATAAGTTTAGGTATAATCATAGCTCTTGTTATAAACTCAGGTGTGATCATAGCTCTTGTTATAAGCTCAGGTATAATTATAGCTCTTGTTATAAGTTCAGGTATAATCATAGCTCTTGTTATAAGCTAGGTATAATTATAGCTCTTGTTATAAGTTCAGGTATAATCATAGCTCTTGTTATAAGCTCACGTATAATTATAGCTCTTGTTATAAGCTCACGTATAATTATAGCTCTTGTTATAAGCTCACGTATAATTATAGCTCTTGTTATAAGCTCACGTATAATTATAGCTCTTGTTATAAGCTCACGTATAATTATAGCTCTTGTTATAAGCTCACGTGTATTCATAGCTCTTGTTATAAGCTCACGTATGTTTATAGCTCTTGTATAAGCTCAGGTGTGTTCATAGCTCTTGTATAAGCTGAGGTGTGATCATAGCTCTTGTATAAGCTGAGGTGTGATCATAGCTCTTGTTATAAGCTCATGTATGTTCATAGCTCTTGTTATAAGCTCAGGTGTGTTCATAGCTCTTGTATAAGCTGAGGTGTGATCATAGCTCTTGTATAAGCTCAGGTGTGGTCATAGCTCTTTTTATAAGGTATGTTCCATTTAATCGTAAATGTTAGGGAAATTTAGTTACATCAGAGATTACCAGGGGTAGACCAAAAATACGCTTGATCGACAACATCACAGAGACATTACACGAACACCATATGACATCTGAAGCTGCCAGAAAAACGAGAACAAGAACATTGTATCTCCCTCGACACCCGTAAAGCGAGAACAAGAACATTGTATCACCCTCGATACCCGTAAAGCGAGAACAAGAACATTGTATCTCCCTCGACACCCGTAAAGTGAGAACAAGAACATTGTATCTCCCTCGACACCCGTAAAGTGAGAACAAGAACATTGTATCTCCCTCGACACCCGTAAAGGGTAAAAGATGAAGGAAATATAGAGATAAAAAATTTAATTATACAACATAACGGAGCTTGTGGTCCAGCGAACTTCCCGGAGCTTGTGGTCCGGCGAACCTCACGGAACTTGTGATCCAGCGAACCTCAACCTTCGGGATATATAAATTTGTAGAGGCAGATCTAGCGGTGCAAATATCAATCTTTGGCGGTCCACTGAGATGTTTCTGTCATCCCGTCGGTTACGTCTATCCCTGGACCAGAAGGTATTGGAAAAAATTATGGGTTACGCCAGTCTGCATAATACTTTCAATAGTGAAACGACGAAAACTAGCATGGTTCGGACATGTATGCAGGCACGATTCCTTGTCAAAAACAATACTGCAGGGAACTGTCGAGGGTGGAAGAAGCAGAGGAGGACAAATAAAGACATGGACAGACAACATCAAGGAATGGACAGGGCTAGATATTTCCACACTCATCCGCATCGCTGACGATAGAATTCGCTGGAGGACTTTGTGTGCTGAAGCATCCAATGTGGTACCCCTACGACCCTGAAGGGTTATGGGTTTATTGATTGATTGATTGATAATACTTTAATGATTGCGTGCGTTGGAAGATGTTTGAATACATGAGTGAATACGGATACATGTATTGTACATGAGTGAATACGGATACATGTATTGTACATGAGTGAATACTGATACATGTATTGTACATGAGTGAATACGGATACATATATTTTAATATTGTGAAGGAAGTTCTCTGAATATAGATGCAATCTCTCATAAAAATAAGGTAACAAAAGAAGGTGTACCTTCAACAAGAAGTATTAGAAAAACTGAATTCATGACACAACAAATACATTCTGTTTGTAATTGCACTTAGTGAATGTACGTTCTGCTTGGATACATGACACGTAAGAATGTCTGTGTAACATTAACGAACACAGTCTTCTTTCTCGACACACACACATACAGAGAGAGATAATAAACATCGCGTTGGTCGTCACATGTATATGTGTTTATATGATAACTATGGAGTGAACACACTGTAAATGTGGTCTCTTTGTTATCTGTAATTGTGTATGTCTGTGTTTTGTATTGACAGCATTGGCCGGGAGAATGCACATAGACCTAGATACACAAACACGGATAGTGCTATCTTAAAGGTGTGGTCGAGTTTCTTTTATTCAAAACTGTTTAATAAATATTGCAGCAAGCTCATCCTTCTAATAATAGAAGTGATTTATGGTATAGTTCAATGAGGAAACAGTTTACATATGACTTTATGTCCACCAACGCCCAGTCTAGTCAGTGACTACCAGAATAAATACTATTCAGAGAGGGGGGTGGGCCTCAAAGCCGAAACTAGTCAGTGACTACCAGAATAAATACTATTCAGAGAGGGGGGTGGGCCTCAAAGCCGAAACTAGTCAGTGTATACCAGAATCAAGACAACTGGTGGGAGGAGGGAGGGGAAAGCCGAAATTATTCAGTGGCTACCATAATCAAGACAATGGGGGAATGGGCCTCAAAGTCGAAACTAGGCAGTGACTACCAGAATCAAGGCAATTGGGGGGGGGGGGATGGGCCTCAAAGCCAAAACCAGTCAGGGGCTACCATAATTAAGACAGTGGGGGCGTCACAGTCGAAATAAGTTTGCTTTATGAAATAGGTGGGGACTGGTGGAAGTGTGCCCAGCGTGTTAAAATGTCTTGTTTCGGCTCTAGTGTTCAATTTGTTTATATGCAACTTCAAGCATTCTGTAGGAAGATAGTACATGAATTCACCCTTTCACACACACATACACACCCATACCATTATTCTTTACATATTCAGTGAGACAAGAAACAATGAAACCTGATTTCAGACCCGTAAATATAGGAGGTCTGCAGATACCAGAAATTAGATATGCAGACGACACAGTGCTATTAACAACAAACAAACACGACCTACTCAACATAATTAAGTCAACCCAAAAGTTAAGCTTTGTTCTTAAATACAAAATAATAATGTCAACCGACAAAACCAAATCAATACCCACAATTCATATAGAGAATTGTAATTCAGAAGAAGTGACACATTTGGATTATTTAGGAACTAATATAAACAATGCGGGTAATTGCGCAGTTGAGAATAAAAGAAGAACAGCAATGACGCTGTCAAAATTAAAACAATTAAAGAAACTATGACAGGGTACTAACATAATAACCAGGTTGTGTTTACTACGAACATGTGTGTTTCCTGTGGCGACATATGGATACGAAGCATAGACACTAAATAAAAGAGAATAACATAATTTGGATTAAAGTGCTATAGAAGAGTTCCGAGAATACCATGGACAGCAAGAAAAACAAATCAGGAGGTGTTAAGAACAGTTAACGTCCAGGAAGGCTGGCTTCTGAAGGGAATATTAAGGAAAAAGCTATTTCTTGTCCGGTTACATTAAAAGACAAGACGACATGGAGAGAGTGTTATTGGAGGGGATGATAGAAGGCAACAGGGGCAAAGGTCATCCAAGACGCTGTTAGACAAAAGGCGCTCAAGAGTGCCTGCACGTGTCATTAAAAGAGGCGGGACAACTTGTTCTAGACCGCGGAGAATTCAAGAGATCCATAGGGAATCCTAGGTTCTGGAAAGAATATGTCACCTGATGATGACACATGCAGTGATGCATCACTCTTCTTCTCATCATCATCAGGTAGCATAACCTGGAACAGGATGTAGCAGTCATCACAGCCTTTCGAAACTTTTGTCTATCCTGGGTCAGTCTTCCTATTTCTGTTATTGTCATGTTCATGTGGTTCTTTGATGTCTTGTGCCCATCTTCTTCTTGGTTTTCTTCTTGTTCGTATCCCTGACATCATTCTCTCCATTATGGTTTTCTCTAGGCCGTTATGGCGTTTGATGTGGTCCAAATATTGTAGTTTTCTGGAAAGAGCCATGCTATTTAGCCAATTTTCTTTTACATTAACTTTTCTCAGGATGGCTACATTGGTGATCTTTTTTGGTCCATGGTATTCTGAGGATTATTCTGTCACATTTTCTTTCAAATGCTGCCTATTTTATGCTTCACGCTTCACACTGAATGGACACCATTAATAATACCCTTTCCCAAGAAAGAAAATTAGAAAGTGTGTAGGAATTACAGAACCATTAGCCCTATAACGCACCAAAGTAAAATGATGCTCAAAATACTACTGAACAGAATAAAACACGACTCGGAAGAAGTGTGTGTCATGTGACGTATTCCTTCCAGAACGTTGTCTTCCTAATGAACTCTCTGTCTGTCTTGGGTGATGCGGCTGGCTGTTTCTAGCGATGTATTCATGTTATCTTTAATGTGAAGAAGTAATTTCAGAAAAACAAGCTGACTTCAGAACAAACAGAAGCAATGTTGAAGAAAAGTTTAACATCCGAACATTAAATGAAAAAAACATATTCACTACCAACGGGATCTATACCACAATTTCATTGATTTTACAAAGGCATTTGACAGTGTGTGGCATGATTGTCTGTGGCACATAATGAGACAATTTAATTTTGACACCACAATCATAGACATTATTGAACCATTTTACAAAAAGCAAATATTGCTGTCTTATCAAATACAATTGAAGAGTTATTTAAAACAAATGTGGGAGTGCGGCAGGGATGCACAATGTCCCCAGTACTTTCAACATATACATAGAGCACATTATACAAGATATCGCTGGCGCTTTCTGTTATGTGTATGGTTGTGAGAGTTGGACACTCACTGCGAATATGGAACGACGATTACAGGCTTTAGAGTACAAATGCTTCAGACGGATTCTACGAATTTCTTATAGGCAAATTTTTACGTAAGAAATAAAATAGAGATGTATCCAGGTGTACAAGAACCATTGCTTTCAATAGTGAAACGACAAAAACTAGCATATTTTGAACATGTATGCAGACATGATTTCTTGTCAAAATTAATTCTGCAGGGAACTGTCGGGGGGGGGGGGGGTGGGGGGGTGGGGAGGAGGGCAAATAAAGACACGGACAGACAAAAATCAAGGAATGGAAAGGACAAGATTTTTCTCACTCCTCCGCATCGTTGAAGATAGAAATCGCTGGATGACTCTGTGCTGAAGCATCCAATGTGGTACCCCTACGACCCTGACTCTGTGTGCTGAAGCTTCCAATGTGGTACCACTACCACCCTGACGGGATAGGATTTTATTCATTCATTAATCTTATTTTTCACTTTGTTGATTGGTGATTATCCAGGATTCACACCCATATATTGCCACTGGGAATATTCAAGCTCTTAGGAATGCTAGTTTTGTTGTTTTGTAGAAGCTCAGCAATATGTTGTTCATTTGTATCAGTTTGTTTGATGCGATAGCCAACAGGCTTCTTACTACTTCATAGCAATCCCTATTACTGTTGATAAGAAAACCAAGGTATTCAAAACTGGGGACTTTCTAATTCACTGTTGTTGTTACTGATTGAGAACTTGATAGTCGCTTTGTCGCTTGTTATAATCTTGGTTTTGTTTCCATTTAGAAATAGGTTTTGTCTTTCACTATATTCTTGAATGGAATTTATGAGGTGTTGGAAACCTGCTTGACTGTGTGTTAATAATGTTGTATCGTCAGCATATCTTAGTTCTGGTATCTCGTGATCTCCGAAGTTGAGTGTGTCGAAGTTATTTCCTTGTTTAACGGTGGCACAACGTAATCATGCTCCTGGCGGAAATCGCACGGATATCCGTGATGGTTACAATGGAGCGAACGCACAACAAACAAACAAACATTTCCTTGTTAGTCATTTCTTACATTCTTCATTATGTTCTCTGCATAAATGTTGAAGAGATATGGTGACAGGACACATCCTTGTCTGACTTCTTTTCCCACGCTGAACCAATTAGATGTTTCACTATTTACTCTCACGTCTGCTGCTTGCTAGTCTTGATATAATGTTTTTATGAGGCGGATTATGTGTAGCGGGAAACCCATGTCCTTCATGATATTCCAAAGTTGTTGATGTTGTACACAATCGAATGTTCTGGTGTATTTAATAAAACATGTGATGTCGACATTAAACTCTCTGCATATCTCTATGATGTTCCGCATAATGAAAATATGGTCTCTGGTGCTTCTGTACTGCCTGAAATCTGCCTCTGCTTCATTTAACTCTTCTACCAGCTTGATGATGATACTAAGGAGTATTTTACTGGCTCGACTAATCAGTGCAATAGTTCTGTAGTTGGTGCACAGTGTTAGATTTCCCTTCTTCGGTAGCGGTATGTAGACTGATTGTGTCAATTCTGTAGTTGGTGCACAGTGTTAGATTTCCCTTCTTCGGTAGCGGTATGTAGACTGATTGTGTTCATTCCTTGAGCCAAACTTCACTTTTCCAGACCTTAGTGCACAGTGTGTAATAGATGGTAATGGTGGTTTTTTCTCGTGCCTGGATAATTTCAACAGTTATATTATCAGACCCTGGAGAATTCCATATCTTCAGGTTTTTAATGACCCATCTGACAATCTAAACTGAATTCTGGTTCTATTTCACTGTTCTATTGTGGATGTTATTGTCAGTGTTTTTATGGATTTCCTCATACATTTCCGTGCAGTATTCTTTCCATCTTTCCATAATATCTTTGTTTTTTTGTCAATTTGTTACTATGTTTGTCGTGAATGAGGTTTAGTCTAGGCTTGAATACACCTGTTAGAGTTCTTATCTCTTTGAACATACTATCACTTCTTCCTTGTTTGTTCGTCTCCTAGATCTTGCTGCAGGTCTCCAGTATATGCTTTTGTCCTGTCTTGTATTTTTCCTTACTTTATTTGTGAATTATTTGTATTTGCTGTGATTTGTAGTGTAATTCATTGTTTTTTGGTCCTCTTTCTTCAATTAGTGTGAGAGTTACATCTGAGATGTAGTTTTTTTTTCTTGGTAACTTTTCTGGGTATAAAAGTTTGTGCTGTAGAAACAAGAATATCTCTTGCATAGTTGACTAGTTCATCTGCTGTTAAATCTTCTTGTACAGTCAGAAGTATTTCCAATTTGTTGTGAACTTTGATGATATATTGTACTAGTATGTTGCTGGTGTCAAAGCGGATGGGTCTAGCTCCTTTTACAACCTTCTTAAGCTTTATTTGTACATCCGCCATGAGAAGTTCGTGGTCTGTGTCACAGTCGACACTCTTAAGGTTCTTGGCGCATAGAATGCTTGATCGCCATCTGTGTTGGATTAAGATGTAATCTATTTGATTGTTTTGTCGTGCCTTCTGGTGATGTCCACGTCAACAGTCGTCTAGCATGTTGTTGAAATAGAGTTTTCGTGATTGTTAAGTTGTTGTCTATTCAAACATCTACTAGTCGTTCTTTCCTTTGGCCGATAGCGAAAGGACCTACTGAATGTCTTTCCTCCCATGCGCTTCGTGGTTCAACCTTTGCATTTAAATCCTTCATTACTATTGTAATGTCTTCTTTTGGTATTTTATCTATTGTCACTTGTAGATTGTCATAAAATGTGTCTATTTCTTCATCTTCTACTGCTGATGTTGGTGCATATGTTTGGATGATGGTATTGTTTTTGTATCTTCTGTTTAGTCTTATTGTCATTATGCGATCATTGATTGTGCAGTAACCCAAAAGTGTTCTGGCGCTATCTTTTGACAACAATATACTGACTCCACTTTTCTCTTTGCCTGAATATATGAACATTCCACCAGTTGTCATTGTGCAGTGTCCTTGGCCAGCCTATCTATGTTCATTTTACTTAGAATGTCTATGTATAGTCGTCTCATTTCGCTTTCTACCGTATGATGTTTTCACTGGTACATGATGTTTTCCCTGGTACATGATGTTTTCCCTGGTACATGATGTTTTCACTGGTACATGATGTTTTCACTGGTACATGATGTTTTCCCTGGTACATGATGTTTTCACTGGTACATGATGTTTTCCCTGGTACATGATGTTGACGTTCCATGTAGCAATTGTAATTCTTTTTTTTTAATGCGGATTACATGACTTTAGTCATGTTTTGACAGTATCAAAGTTATGCTTTTGACTATATTCACGAATACTCGTACTGGTTCTGTCGCCCTCCTCTTTCTCAGTTCGCGAGTTTGCTCTGCCTAGTAAGGTGGCCTATTGATCAGCACCGTGCAGTGGTGATGGGGCTTAGTTCAGCCATCAGGAGCTGGAAACTAAGACTGATCGGGCAGTCCCATTCGAGCAGGACCATAGTCCTGCCCAAGTAAGCAGAGTGCTGAAGACGGAGGCATCCAGCCAAAAGGCGCACAGATAATCAGGATGCCACGCACAAAACACGGCCATGTGTACATGTGGCCAGGCAGCACAGAGTGCCAACATATACTTCAAGAGTGTCCTGAGCATGAAGCGCTGAGGAAGACATATTGGCCAGAGGAAACAACACTGGAATCAAAACTCTATGGTACACTGTATGAACTACAAAAGACAGTGAGTTTTATTAAGGAGACAGAATTACAGATATAGACATGTTTCAAGTGAACGAAAGAAGAAGAAGAAGAAATCAGTTCTTTGAGTTTCTTCAATTTGGCTGTCATAATTTCTTGGCAGTTACATACAGTAGTTTGACATTGCTTTTTGAATAGTTCTGACCGCTTACCAACTTGTTCTGGTGCGTCCTTGGCACGACACCGTGACTTTTGGGCCCCTGCCGTTGAAGCTGTTGTCGAACAATTCGATCCTCCACCTTCTCCATCGGCGACCCTGTGCACTGATGGAGGGGAACATCCTCCTTAAGAGAAGCTCAACGTAGTTTAGCCAGCCATCCAAGACTGTTGCCCTGGGGTGGCGCTGCTTACACATACATACATGGGGAGTCATACGTGAGCTTGATAGGAGTGGGGGAACTTCATAGGATCCGGGCCTTTTCCCAAGGAGATAGTGATGCCTTTCACCATGAAGTACTATCCCTTACATACCCCAATTCCCCCACTCTAATCCTAATCAATTCAAATATCCATTAATCTCTCATGTTCAACTCACCGTCAAAGTCGAATGTTTCAGGATACTGGTGCAAATAAAGCGAGAAAACTGTGCATCTCCTTTCTATGGATTACATCCTGCTAGAAATTTAGTAGAAGCAGTGTTCTGTTATAATAGAGATCTAGTAGAAGCATTGCTCTGTTACAAGAGAGATCGAGTAGAAGTATTGTTCTGTTACAAGAGAGATCTAGTAGAAACATTGTTCTGTTAAAGAGAGATCTAGTAGAAGCATTGTTCTGTTACAAGAGAGATCCAACGTTAGTTAGAGAACTCTCCCTAACACACAAACCTATTTATGCAGTTCTCTTCCGTCGAATTTATTCATCAGTCCAGGAATTTATCTATACAATTTATCTAATACATCTATACAATTTATCTAATACATCTATACAATTCACCATACGACATCCATTTAACAATTAATTAAAAAATTAATCAGTTAATCACAATATTTATCGATGTAACAATTCATTTATTAATCATTTCATTCATCCATCCATTCATCTATCTGTCTGTCTGTTTTACTCACTGCGGTAGCATTCTCAGCAGAGGGACAGTCGTCAGGTCCACAATATCGTAAGAGAAGCATATCATCAGTTTCGTTACCAACGCCATCTTTGATGACTGTACTGGTGACCAAGTTGCCAACTATCTGAGACGTAGCGAACACAGCAAAGAAGAATCCATTGAAGCGACTCAAGATTGAGTACGGTGATGCTGACGATGATTTCGAGAACGAGAAAGCGCTGGCTGATATGTACAGAGCCTGTATGCAATAGAATATAAGAGTTAGAGACATCAGTGTGAGTGTGAATATAAGAGTTAGAGACATCTGTGTGAGTGTGAATATAAGAGTTAGAGACATCAGTGTGAGTGTGAATATAAGAGTTAGAGACATCAGTGTGAGTGTGAACATAAGAGTTAGAGACATCAGTGTGAGTGTGAATATAAGAGTTAGAGACATCTGTGTGAGTGTGAACATAAGAGTAAGAGACATCTGTGTGAGTGTGAACATAAGAGTAAGAGACATCTGTGTGAGTGTGAATATAAGAGTTATAAGAGACATCTATGTAGGTGTGAGCTGATACTAAAAATTGTGGAGTCATGGGAAGTTCCGCTCACCTCTTACATACACTAGCTTAATTTGTGGTTGCTACACTCCTGGATATTGTTTTTTTTTTGGTTGTGATAACCCTGTGTATTTTTTTATTGTGGCACCCCTGGATAGTGTTTTTTTTATTGTGGCACCCCTGGATATTGTTTTTTGATTGTTGTACCCCTGTGTAGTGCTTTGTGTTCCTTCGCACTGGATAAATGTCAAGATAAACAAAAATAGGTAGATGTGTTACCAAAATAAAACATAACACAACCTAACAACGAGCTGTATCTCGTTGTTAGGTTGTGTTATGTTTTATTTTGGTAACACATCTACCTATTTTTGTTTATCTTGACATTTGCCCGGTGTTACTCCAGCCACCTGCTTCCTGTTTAGGGTTGTTACCCAACACTGGAACATTTATCCCTTGATTTCGCACTGGATAGCCGTCCCGGTTTCGGCGCTGTGTCCATGAAATGTATTCAGAATTGGACTCGTACAAGGAAATGGAGATTGATACGTACGTAGGAAGTGGAGATGGACACGTACGGAGGAAATGGAGATGGACACGTGTGGAGGAAAAGGAGATGACACGAAGAAATGGCGATGGATAGTTACGGAGGAAGTGGAGAAGGACACGAAGAAATGACGATGGAGGCTTTGTATTGTGTTGACAATTTCAGCATGTTTTCTGTGCTGTGACGTAATCTGTTGAAGACTCAAGTCTTGAATGCTAGAAGGGAATGAATTCTTTTATCTGCCATGTGTCTCCACTTTGCAAAACAGTCACAGTGAGTTTCATTACAGCTTAAGACTGTCTAGCGCAGTGTTTCAAAACGTGGGGCCCACGCCACACAAGGGAAATTTGAGTGTTCGGGGCCCACGCCCCACAGAAGGAAATTTGATTGTTCGGGGGGCAATTTGAAAGTTGTAATTAGGCTTCATTTAGGAAATAATTAAATATTTTCACATTAAAAAGTGCATATATATATTACAAAGGGGAGGGGGGGGGGGGGTCAGAATTTTACAAAGACTTAGGTGGGGCATGGTAAAATAAAAGGTTGGGAAACAATTGTCTAGCTGGTAACATTACAATATACGGCCACATTGATTCAAACCATCATCCGTAATTTGCAAAACTCTCCACACTTACCCTATGAATACGAGTCACAGAAAATCATCATTATTATTATCTTCATGATCATAATCATCGTCACAATCATAATCATCATGGTAATAATTATTATCAAAATCATTATGACTATCATAATCATTATAATCATCATCACGAGTAACAATCTCGCGTAATGCTGCACCCCCAGTGTAATTAAAGAAAACCAATCACAGTTCGCTTCTTCACTACGTACTGCACATATATATGAAATTAACACTTCATGCAAGGAGTACCTCACCCCTCCCCCACCTCCACTACGTACTGCACATATATATTAAATTAACACTTCATGCAAGGAGTACCTCACCCCTCCCCCAACCTCCACTACGTACTGCACATATATGAAATTAACACTTCATGCAAGGAGTACCTCACCCCCACATCCACAACGTACTGCACATATATGAAACTTTATAATATCAATTAATACTTTATGCAAGGAGTACCTTACCCCCTCCCCCCTCCCCACCTCCACTACACACGCTACCATTGGAAGATCTTATAATTCACTATTTCAACATCCTAACAAATGCCAGGCAACAAGCTCCTGTAACATAATCTTTATAAACTATGATTTTCGATTTCCTTGCCCAAGATCTGCAATCTTCTAGGATACATTTGACTACTTTTCATTGTTATTTTAAATTGTATATAAAAATTTCTCACCTGCGATGTCCAAGCTGGACCCTGGAATGCACCTAGAGCTACTGCAGCCGGTGCCATAGTAGCGAACGACGGATAGAAATTTGCCAGGACATAGATACAGTGAGCAGCAAAGTAGCACACAATCGCACACTTTGCCCCTATAAGACCAATGATGGTCGGTGAGAGAACACTGGATACGATGGCTGTACCAGAAATGATGGCTAGAGAGATGTTCCCTAGACTTTCTTCATCGTGAAGAGAACTGTGGAGGTTCTGTGGAGTACATCAAGTATGAATGATTGAGTGCATCAAGTATGAATGATTGAGTGCATCAAGTATGAATGATGGTTAATTTCAAAGTCAATGAGCGAGCTGAATTATACTAGCATGATTAGGTGTCATATCCTCTCAGCCTTTCGAACTTTCTACCGATCTCGAATTAATCTTCCTGTAAGTGCTATGTTCAGGTAGTATTTGATATCTTGAGCGAATCTTCCTACTTGTGTAAGTGCCATGTTCAGGTAGTATTTGATATATTGAGCTAATCTTCCTACTTGTGTAAGTGCCATGTTCATGTAGTATTTAATATCTTGAGCTAATCTTTCTACTTGTGTGAGTGCCATGTTCAGGTAGTATTTGATATCTTGAGCTAATCTTCCTACTTCTGTAAGTGCCATGTTCAGGTAGTATTTGATATATTGAGCTAATCTTCCTACTTGTGTAAGTGCCATGTTCATGTAGTATTTAATATCTTGAGCGAATCTTCCTACTTGTGTGAGTGCCATGTTCAGGTAGTATTTGATATCTTGAGGGATTCTTCCTACTTGTGTAAGTGCCATGTTCAGGTAGTATTTGATATCTTGAGCTAATCTTCCTACTTCTGTAAGTGCTATGTTCAGGTAGTATTTGATATCTTGAGCTAATCTTCCTACTTCTGTAAGTGCCATGTTCAGGTAGTATTTGATATCTTGAGCTAATCTTCCTACTTTCGCATTTTACCGGGAATGCTAGGAGGATACATATGTCAGAAAGAAACATGACGCAACGACGCTGTCTTCATTTTCGACGTATTCGAGGGTTTCCATGCAGGTCTGGAAACGTGTTCTGTCGCGATTAACGTGGAGGATGCGTATAAAAGAATGCCGTTCGAGTACCTCATCAACATGTTCTTGCTCTTTAATGTTGACCCTTTCATTGTCTCGTCGGGTGGATATCACTCAGGGTTACTCTAGAGGAAGGTGCCTCTCAGGTACGGTTGAGCGTGGAGGGAAACGAACTGGCCGACCAATTAGCTAGCCTCGCAATCATAACAGATGGTCGGAATATGGACCGAGCAGACATACTAATTGCTCTTCGTGATTCCTTACGATCGGCGTGCTTAAGATAAATGAGCACGATTCAAATTCTAGAATGCGCGAATTGATAGTGACGATATGTGTGCCCGTAGATAACACCTCACAAAGATTTAAATAAAACAGTGAACCAACATAGAACCGGAACCATCGAACCATCAGCCGTTATACCCTGAGACCACAGTCCTAGCACCTATGTACGTGTCCTGTGTACGTGTCTGTGTACGTGTCCTGTGTACGTGTCCTGTGTACGTGTCCTGTGTACGTGTCCTGTGTACGTGTCCTGTGTACGTGTCCTGTGTACATGTCATGTGTACGTGTCCTGTGCACGTGTCCTGTTTGCGAAGAGGATAATCAACATGTATAATACTAATCTTGAGCTAATCTTCCTGCTTCTGTGAGTAGGTCATGTTTAAGTAGTCGTTGATATGGCGAGCTGCATGCTGAGTACATGCTGAGTACATGCTGAGAAAAGAATAGTGGGACTTATTTAATAACTCAATTGTCCAGAGCATTACATGGATATACTGCCCTGATCATGCTTGGGTTAGAGGAAACGAGAGAGCCGACTTACTGGCAAGCAATGCGGCGATAGACGGCACAATTCTGAGAAGAGATAAAGTAGACTTGATCAAGACAGTAATAAATTCATTTCAAGATGAAGATAATGTCAATGAGGTTCAGAACGTACACATACAGAGAATGTCAGAAATGGGAGTATCTAGAGATGAGGGGAGGTAAAGTAATTTTTTTTAAAGTCCCGAGGATCACGCAATCAACATCTGACCGGAACTCTTGAGTCTACATACACTGGGATTTCTGCTGGAACGGAGAGCGGAGCTCTTATGGGAGAGCCCCACGTGCTGTGATGCTAGAATCTAATCAAGAATAAAGAACCGTGAGATAATCTTCCCACTTCTGTGAGTATTATGTTCAGGTGTTCTTTGATAGCGTGACCTAATTTTCCTATGTCATGTTCAGGTGGTCTTTGATATCTTGCGTCCTTCTTCTTCCTGGTCAATGTTTTCGTTGCTTCAACATGATTTCCTCCAGTATGGCCATTTTTTACTCTTGCGTATTGTGTGATTTTTTTCCATCTCAGTGAGATAAAAAGTCGAACAGCACAGGCAATAACAGCATTCCAGAAGATGAGGAACATCTTGTGTAATAATTCATTATCAATAGAAGTCAGAAATAATATACTAAAATGTTACATAGAGCCCATACTGTTATATGGTAGTGAAGTATGGACAACTGACAATATTGCAAGGAAACATTTGGAGGCCACAGAGATGTGGTTTTATAGAAGAATGTTGAAAATATCATGGACACCTAAAAAGAGTAATACTATAATTCTACAACTGGTCAACTCAAATAGAGAACTTATTAACTGTATTAGAAGATGACAATCACAGTTCCTGGGTCATGTCATGAGAAGAAGTAGGTTGGAGAACATCGTAACAACTGGAAAGATAGAGGGTAAAAGAGACAGAGAAAGACAATGTGAGTAAATGTTGGATGGCTTGAACGCCTGGCATGATGTAGAATCATCTGATAAACTACATTAACAAACAGAGGACTGTGGAGAGACATGATCGCCTACGCCGGAAGGCATGGTACCAATGAATAAATGAATTATTTGATGTCATATTGTGTGATGTCGTATTGTGTGATGTATTGTGTGATGTATTGTGTGATGTATTGTGTGATGTCGTATTGTGTGATGTATTGTGTGATGTCGTATTGTGTGATGTATTGTGTGATGTCGTATTGTGTGATGTATTGTGTGATGTCGTATTGTGTGATGTCGTATTGTGTGATGTATTGTGTGATGTCGTATTGTGTGATGTCGTATTGTGTGATGTATTGTGTGATGTCGTATTGTGAGATATCGTATTGTGATATGTCGTATTGTGTGATGTCGTATTGCGTGATGTCGTTTTGTGTGATTTCGTATTGTGTGATGTCGTATTCTGAGATGTCATATTGTGTGATGTCGTATTGTGTGATGTCGTATTATGTGATTTCGTATTGTGTGATTCCGTATTGTATGATGTCGTATTGTGTGATGACGTATTGTGAGATGACGTATTGTGTGATGTCGTCTTTTGTGATGTCGTATTGTGTGATGTCGTATTGTGTGATGTCGTATTGTGAGATGTCATATTGTAAGAAGTCATATTGTTTGATGTCGTATTGTGTGATGTCGTATTGTGTGATGTCGTATTGTGTGATGTCGTATTGTGTGATGTCGTATTGTGTGATGTCGTATTGTGTGATGTCGTATTGTGTGATGTCGTATTGTGTGATGGTCAAATTATTGCTATTTTCTAGAAAAAAACGTGTTGTTTATTTAGTTTTCTTTTTCTTTCGACTCTACTATAGTACAAAGTAATAATACTAAGATCATCATCATTAAGTGCCATATCATCAACGAAGGTTGGCTGCAACAGACCTTCAACATTCGCTGTTTCTTGTCTTTGTAGTGCACTCTTCTAGACTGTAACATGTTCATCTCTTGATGTTACCCTCCCATTTGTATCTCTGCCTACCTCTTACTCGCCTCTTCTTGACGTTACCTTCAAGTAAGGTCTTCAATAAGGTGTGATGACTTTTAATATGTTCAAAATATGTTATGTGTTTCCAGTTTCTGTAAATGGGACATCAACTACAGTATTCAGGTTGTAATAACGGTTTCCCTATAAGGTAATTCGAACTTCACATTTAGCTACGTTTGTAACACTAATACATAAGAACATCAAATTTAGATTAAATCAAATCTGAACATCACATTTAGTTACGTTTGTAACACTAATACACAAGGACAAATATTTTCACCACTCTTTTTCCTTCGTTTTCTCTTTACAACTGTACACTACACTACACAAACACTACATTACAAAAACACTACACCACACAAACAATGCACTACACAAACACTACACTACAGAAATACTACACTACAGAAACACTTCACTACACAAACACTACACTACACAAACAATACACTACACAAACACTACACTACACAAACAATGCACTACACAAACAATGCACTACACAAACACTACACTACACACACACTACACTACAGAAATACTACACTACAGAAACACTACACTACACAAACAATGCACTACATAAACAATACACTACACAAACACTACACTACACAAACATTGCACTACACAAACACTGCACTACACAAACACTACACTACACAAACACTACACTACATAAATACTACACTACATAAACAATGCACTACACAAACACTACACTACTCAAACACTACACTACTCAAACACTACACTACACAAACACCACACTACAGAAACACTTCACTACACAAACACTACACTACACAAACACTACACTACACAAACACTACACTACACAAACACTACACTACACAAACACTGCATAAACAGTACACTACACAAACACTGCACAAAACTACATTGCACAAACAATACACTACACAAACACTACACTATACAAACACTACACTACACAAACACTACACTACACAAACACTACACTACACAAACAATACACTACACAAACACTACACTACACAAACACTACACTATACAAACACTACACTACACAAACACTACACTACACAAACACTACACTACACAAACACTACACTACACAAACACTGCATAAACAGTACACTACACAAACACTGCACAACACTACATTGCACAAACAATACACTACACAAACACTACACTATACAAACAATACACTACACAAACACTACACTACACAAACACTACACAACACAAACACTACACTATACAAACACTATACTACACAAATATGGACTCACTAGCACCAAATGTTATTCAATAAAACGTATAATTTTGGTTTAGGAACACCTACTCTTTATTTGCAAAGTTATGTTTACAGTTCTACCCCTTCCACGCATTTCACGTTGAGTACTCACCTGTAAAGCATTGAAACCAGTAAAAACCACTTGAAAAGCGAATGTGATAACAATGGTGTTCCGTACTTCCTTGCCTTCTAAACTGGTTCCCTCCGTACACTTGTTGCGGATATTCAGAAAATGGCAGCATTTCATGACGTCAACAATTATGTAAATCCTCTAGGTAACGTAGTTAGTTCAGTCTTTTTCGCTTTATTGAAGTTTGTTTAGAAATGTATTCAACTTGTTGAGATTGAGTTCATGATGAATATGCTAGTATTCATCCTGGGGGGAAAACATTCAGTAATTTCATGAATAAGTGAATATAAAGCAAAGTATTGTTGGTACATGTTCTAATGAGAAAAGTTTTGGTGCAATAATTTCCTAGAAAATATTTACACGCAATAGGTTACCACTGATTTATTGACGGTCCAGATTTTACAGCTGCCTGAGGCGGAAATTGAACCTGATATCTTGGTCTTTCTAGTTGCGCAATGTACTTCTTCGATATAGCAGGAATTTAGAAATTTTGACATTTTTAAGGACTTGAACATTAGCCGAAGTCGAATGTGTCGGACCATTGTAGCAAATGAACCGGCGACACAACACATTTCCATTCTCTAAATAACATCCTGCTGGAAATCTAGTAGGACCGTTGTTTTGCTATAAGAAAGATCTAGTAGGAGTTTGAGAATGAACGATGAAGAAGAACAAAGACTTGAACATAAATAATTATGTCTGAACAAACCAGAAAATGGCAAGCTTGCATATATTTTGTGCAGATAAACCAGACAATGGCAAGCTTGCATATATTTTGTGCAGATAAACCATAAAATGGCAAGATTGCATATATATTGTGCAACTAAACCAGAAAATGGCAAAATTGCATATATTTTGTGCAGCTAAAATATAAACCATTGGTTAAAACATACCAATTTTAGAAGCAGATATTTCAGGATATTGATAAACTGGTCACCCAAAACGTCGATGAACACACAATGTTGATGGCATTCTAAATATCAAAATAGATGCAGTAGTAACATTTAGAGAGGCTTACAGAGTGGTAGTGATGACAACTCTCTGAAAGACATGTCCCAAAGAAGAAGATAAATATTTGTTTCAGAACGAAAATAACAATACGGACAATACGGATCGAACTTCACCTTCAATATACGACCATGATTGAACATCGCCTTCAGTATATTGCCCTTGCTGAACTTCACCTTCAGTATATTGCCCTTGCTGAACTTCACCTTCAGTATATTGCCGTTGCTGAACTTGACCTTCAGTATATTACCCTTGCTGAACTTCCACTTCAGTATATTGCCCTTGCTGAACTTGACCTTCAGTATATTACCCTTGCTGAACTTCCACTTCAGTATATTACCCTTGCTGAACTTCCACTTCAGTATATTACCTTTGCTGAAATTCACCTTCAGTATATTACCCTTGCTGAACTTCACCTTCAGTATATTACCCTTGCTGAACTTCACCTTCAGTATACCGCCTTTATTGAACTTCACTTTCAGTATACCGCCTTTATTGAACTTCACCTTCAGTATACCGCCTTTATTGAACTTCACTTTCAGTATACCGCCTTTATTGAACTTCACCTTCAGTATGTGCAAATTCTAAACCGTTTAGACATTTTTCTGTCATAATCTTATTGTTTCTGTGTTCTAATCTTTCTATATCGTAATTTTCCTGGCTTCGATGTTTCGTAGACAACATGCCCGCTTTCATTGTCGATGTTATTGTTTCACAGATTTAATAATGAATTGCTTCTAAAAATAAGTATTCTTATATCGCTGTTTTTAACTTGGAAAAAATAACCTTCTCAAATTACCAAGTATTTTTCATTTAAATGATCGATTCAATAACGTTTTCAATGTATCAATTGCCATTCAGTAATTTGACAAGAGACATGATATAATGGCTTCAAACGGCGTAGAGGTCTCACACAGTATTCCCCATATACTCCTGAATGGCGTGGACATACAGGAATATTACCGCAAAGCCCAAATAAGCCTCAATGGCGTGTAAATGGAAATAAATGTTTCATTTTATAATTTATTTAGTCTCTCCCTTGGGGTCGATGGCGATTTGATATCTCTGCTTGCCGAAAAAGAAATAAAATGTCTGTGTTTCAGTGTTTTCTAGCTGGATTATGTGATTTCTTTTTTGAACGGGATAGATTAGAACACGGTTTAATCATCTGGAGTCCCTGAAACGCCACTGTGACTGGCGTAATTAAACGACAGTGTAGAAACTCTAACTAGCAATACATCTCGTAGGAATCAATGGAGAGGTTCTCAGAAGAAGTCAGTAAGTAACAAACAACAATATTTCAAAGAACTACTGAACCTAAAGGAAGAAGACACACCAAATAAACATTACAGCAGCAAACCTGGAACCAAATATACTACTATCGGAAATAGAAAAATGCAATAAACAAATCACCAATAAACAAAGCAGCAGGCTATGCATACTTTGTACATACAAACATACAAACATAGCTTATCAAATCAGCAGAAGAAGGGCTGGTAAAGATGGCTACACAGACTTTTAAATGTAATATGGAAGGAACAAGGCAGTAAGAGAGACTGCACAAAATACAGAGGGATATCCTTACTAAGCCACACCGGAAAACTTTTTAACAAAATATTAGAACAACGATTACGATTACATTGAACCACAACTTCAAAACACCTAAATGGGCTTCCGTAAGAACAAAAGCTTCACAGATGCTATCTTTACACTTAGACTGCTAACAGAAAGAGCCACAGAAAACAACAAAGAATTATACATAATATTCGTCGACCAAGAAACACCAGAAGACTACAGAAGTGCGAAAATCATTCCCATATGGAAGAAAAAAGACAGTAAGAGAGACTACACAAAATACAGAGGAATATCCTTACTAAGCCACACAGGAAACAATTTTAAACAAAATATTAGAACAACGATTACAATCATACATTGAACCACAATTTAAAAACCACAAGCTGTACGGATGTTATCTTTACACTTAGCTAACAGAAAGAGCCACAGAAAACAACAAAGAATTATATATCGCATTCGTGGACCAAGAAAAGGCTTTCGACAGTGTGGACAGACAACAACTATGGAAAACACTATCAATATACAGAGTACCAGAACATTTAATCAATATATGCAAGAGCATTTATACTAATAGCAAAAGTGAAGTAAAAGCAAATGCAAGAGTGTCCAATAAGCTCCAAATATCCAATCAGGAGTTCGCCGTGGGGGGGGGGGATCCTATCACTTATACTTTTTATAACATATATCGACCACAATTGTAAATTTACAAGTACCAACGAAGAAGATACTATGAAAGAAAAATTGAACGAACTACTCTTTGCAGACGACCAAGTACTAATAACGACATAGAAGAACAATTGCAAGAATATATGAACAGACTCCGCAGAACATGTCAAATGATTAATATTGAAAAGACCGAAATAATGGCAATAGCAAAGAAAGAAAGAAATATCACTATCTCCATCGAAAATAAACACCTTAAACAGGTACAGGAGTTCACTAACTTAGGAAGCATTATATCGAATTAAGGGAAAAACAGTAAAGAGATATAAAATAGATGCAAAAATCATGCCAGATCCTAGGACAGATGACACATATTTTTAAGAACAAAAATGTAAACATAGACACTAAAGTTTAATTATACAAGATTATTATTATCCCATCACTGTGCTACAAGTACCAAACCTGGACAATGACAACACAAGACAAAAGAAAAATAGTGACAGCAGAAATGGCATGTGAACGAATACTATTCTGAGTGTCATTAAGAGATAGAATTAGAAACGATAACATCAGACATAACAAAAAAAGAATACCAGTATTAGAACACATCAAAAGACAACAGATCAAGTAGTTTTCACACACTTCCAGACTACCAATAGACAGCATGTCACAGATGGCCATGACACATGTAAAGGATGGATCACGGAAATCAAAGAAACCACAGGAACAAGCTTACAAGCAGCACACAGGAAAGCCATCTCCAGAGAACTCTTCTACCCCTGACGCCGTAAGGCAAACAAGGGCCACAGCGTATAGATAGATAGATAGTCTCTCCCCTCTACCATATATATCTTGCAGTGACAATAAAGTCTTCCAGACATATTTAGAACAGATAGCATTAGTAACTGCGAATAATTATATTGTAGGTAATACACGCGAATCAGTGTTGTAGGTGAGTTCTTATTGTTTAAGAATTGAAGCATGCTCTGAACGTGAAACAGAAAATAAGGCACACATGTATGTTCAAATACATAGTAAACGGAATTAGAAGAACATAATTGTGATGCTAACACTTTACGAACACAGTTGTGATCATCATCATCACCAGGTGCCATGCCGGCTGGCGTAGGCGATTAAGGCTCTCCACAGCTCTCTGTCCACAGTATTATGTATCAAGATCGTTGTTGTTTCCCTGCCGTGCCAAGTTGTCAAAGTGTCTAATATTTTCTCACGTTGTCGCCCTCTGTCTCTGCTGCCGTGGTTTTTGCCTGTTGTGACTATGTTCTCAAAACCTGTCTGTCCCGCAATGTGGCCAAAAAATTAAGATTGTCTTTTTCTTATATTATTGATTAAGGTCCGTTTCACATTTGACTCTTGCAACATCTCTACATTAGTTTTTCTGGCAGTCCATGATATTCTCAGCATTCTTCTATAGAACCACATCTCTATTGCCTCTAATTTCCCATTTTGCAGTTTGTATATTGTCCATGACTCGCATCCATATGTTATAAATGTGATACTGACACATTATAAATATCACAAAAATGATTGGTTCATGTGAGAGTAAGCGGACTCCCACTAGTTCATTTCTCCATCTCCCATCACGTTATCCGGCTGTGTCTGAATGGTATAGAGAGCATCACAGGCGGCAATGTACCAGGCACTGTGCCACTGAACAGTTTAGAAAGCAATGAAAACATATGGAACGTATCTATATGTATTTTGCTTGTAAAATCACTAGAGCTAAAACGTGCTGGGATAACCATTGATAGGTTATGCTACCAATTTCTTCATCACGTTATATACTATCCTGCAGTATCTACCTAGTTCCATTAATACTGACATTTTCTCTCTCTGTTACTGCATGCACTCTATCTATCTTTTCGCTAAACTCTTTGTTGCCTTTCAGTGCCAGGAGTAGAAGAGTTTTATGGAGACGGCCTCTTGTGTGCTGAATATATTGTGGAGTTTGTCGCCTCTTTTATTTCAGTGGTCCATCGTTTTAATCTAGGCCTGCTTTCACTGTATCTGTGTAGCATATCTTGCTGCTGTATGCTGTCTGGTGGTAGGTAGTCTGCCGATGTGTGCGAACCATTTGATCTATTGTCTCTTTATATATTCCAAAATTGGCGTGGTGCCGGTTGTTTGTCGAATGTCCTCATTCCTCACCAAGTCTCTTAGCGATATTCCTAGGATTCTGCGTAAGCATGCCATTTCAGATGTTTACGTTTATCTTGTGCTGTCGTTGTTCATGTTTGGCACTTGTAGCACAGCGTTGGCATAATAATCGTTTTGAATAGAGTTATTTTGGTGTTTAAATTTACAGTTTTGTTTCTGAAGATTGGTGTCATTTGTCCTAGGGCTTGATAAGTTTTGCTACATCTATTGTGTATTTCTTTGCTGCTCTTGCCGTCTGTTGTTATGTTATTTCCTGGTATATTAATTCTGTCACTTGGTTAAGTTTGTTGTCTCTAATATATATATTGGTGTTTCTTTATGTTCTTCCTATCTTCGTTACTTCGGTCTTTTCTTTATTTATCTTCATGTTAAAAGTATGGCATGTTTGATGTAATCTATCTATTTGTCTTTGTACTTCCTCTCCTAATGGTGCTACTAGTGCTTAGTCATCTGCAAATAGATTATCACAGATACCACATTTGTAGAATGTTTCAATCGCACGAAGTGGTTAAGCCATTTGTCTTGTGTTAACAAGAGTGGCAGATTGAAAATATTTTACTGAAAATCCATTGTTTTCAGCGATTAATGACGATTGTCGCTTGAACCACAGAATTACGTGCTGTGTGCAATGATTTCAGCAGGCAGAGTTCTTCTCTATTGAAAAAAAATATAGCACAGAATGGAAAACTCCAGTACAAAGAGGTATTCCTCTACGACATTGGCCACTTATTATTCGTTCTCTCAAGTGGTCGCCCTCAAGCACTTGATAATTTAATCACAATATCTGCATCAAGGTAACAAATACTTGCCCAGTTACAGTGTCATGGTCTCCTCATAGCTTCAGTGTAATCAACTGTATATCTATCTCATGTTCCTAGCACATATCTATTGCCCAGCTATCATCAGAGTTTTTTCCCTGTTACATATAACACAATTTACACATCTGTTCACATAAACTGTTGATTGGACAGTATGGCGTTCAGCAGTCACGGCGTTCCGTGTTATCAACGAATACTACCAAAAACAGAGTAATTCATTTACAATTCATTTGGGGACATTGACAAGTTTGCAAACTTCGACCTGGAAATACGCTCAATGATATATGACAGCAAGTGACATGGGCATAACAAATGTGAAAGATAACCTCAATAGCTGAGTAGATTCGTATAAGATTATAGAGGGTTGACTTTCCTAAGATATTCATTCCTGTGAATGACGTCCAATTAGGACTCAAGAAATGATGAACATATTTCACGATGCAATTGAGACTCAAGAAATGATGAATAAATTACACGATGTAATTGGGACTCAAGAAATGATGAATAAATTACACGATGTAATTGGGACTCAAGAAATGATGAATAAATTCCACGAAATTGAGACTCAAGAAATGATGAATAAATTACACGATGTAATTGGGACTCAAGAAATGATGAACAAATTCCACGATATAATTGCTTGTATAAAGACTAAGGAAATAAAACTTCAGGAATGATACGACTGAAAAAATTCCATTACATCACTGGATGTTATTATTTAAATGACTCCGATAAATGTTGCTGCAGTGTACTGGATGTTATTATGTCAATGATTCCGGTAACTGTTGCTGCAGTGTACTGGATGTTATTATGGCAATGACTCCGATAACTGTTGCTGCAGTGTACTGGATGTTATTATGTAATGACTCCGATAACTGTTGCTGCAGTGTACTGGATGTTATTATGTAATGACTCCGATAAATGTTGCTGCTGTGTACTGGATGTTATTATGTCAATGACTCCGATAACTGTTGCTGCAGTGTACTGGATGTTATTATGTAATGACTCCGATAAATGTTGCTGCTGTGTACTGGATGTTATTATGTCAATGACTCCGATAACTGTTGCTTCAGTGTACTGGATGTTATTATGTCAATGACTCCGATAACTGTTGCTGCAGTGTACTGGATGTTATAGTTTCAATGACTCCGGTAACTGTTGCTGCAGTGTGATGGATGTTATTATTTCAATGACTCCGGTAACTGTTGCTGCAGTGTACTGGATGTTATTATGTCAATGACTCCGATAACTGTTGCTGCAGTGAACCGGTCAGCGACCATTAGAAATGGAGATTACGGATATAACATGTCCTGACTGAAGACACGCAGTCATGTCTGTTGAATAGTCAAAAGTAGACCAACATTTAACATTTCCAAATGGTTGAAGTTTTCATGTAATTATATTACCATTAAGTGTCATCTCCGCAACGAAAGTTGGCTTCAACGGATCTCCAATATACCCTATATTTGCCTTGGTGGGGCACCCTTCTAGACTGTAACCCATCCATCCCGTGATGTTTCTCTCTCACTTGTATCTCTGCCTACCTCTTGCTCGTCTCCCCTCGACTTTATCCTGAAGTAAGGTCTTCTACAGTGTGCCATGTATTTTAATATGTCCAAAATACTTTATTTCTATGATCTTTATTTTTTTAATAGTTCCTTTATAATACAAAGTGTTGTTAGATTGTCCGTTTTCTTCTCTGTTTATGAATTGCTCCATGTATTTCTAAATATCCACATCTCAAAGGCATCAATTTTGTCTTTTAGTTGTTTGTTGGTTTTCCATGTTTCTCTGATGTAGTAGTTACATGTCTGCATATAAAATGGTCGATGATACCTTCTTATTAGAAACATAGAAACCCCCCTCAACCTCCCCCTTTCAATATGTTGTATACTGTTGAGAGTTGGAGTCATTTGGGTTTGAAAAAAAAGCTAGGATAAGCCCCCACCCAAACCCTTACGTCAAAATATTTTTCACACAGAAAACAAGTGTTAATTGCTCGTAATTCCTGAGGTTTGAAAATAATCATAGAACAACAGAACATATAAAAAATCATAGAACAACAGAACATATAAATAAATAGGACACTTCTTCAGAAAGATACAAGACAATATAAAAAGATATGCACTTGAATAGAACTCACATGGGAAGAGGCTAGATGGAAGGAAGAAGATTATATTGGGAAGAAAAGTAGAAATAGAGTTAGTTGAGACCTCGTAGGAACCCCAATAGGATACTGGTACCCTAACCCCAATAGAATACTAGTACCATAACACTAATATGACACTGGTACACTAACACCAATAGGACACTGGTACCCTAATCCCAATAGGACACTGGTACCCTAACACTGATAGGACACTGGTACCCTAACACTAATAGGACACTGGTACCCTAACACTAATAGGACACTGGTGCCCTAACACTAATGGGACAATGCTACCTTAATACTAATAAGACACTGGTACTCTAACACTAATAGGACACTGGTACTCTAACACTGATAGGACAATGGTACCTTAACACTAATAGGACACTGCTACCTTAACACTAATAGGACACTGGTACCCTAACACTAATAGGACACTGCTACCTTAACACTAATAGGACACTGGTACCCTAACACTAATAAGACACTGGTACCCTAACACTAATAGGACACTGCTACCTTAACACTAATAGGACACTGGTACCTTAACACTAATAGGACAATGGTACCCTAACACTAATAGGACACTGGTACCCTAACACTAATAGGACACTGCTACCTTAACACTAATAGGACACTGCTACCTTAACACTAATAGGACAATGGTACCCTAACACTAATAGGACACTGCTACCTTAACACTAATAGGACACTGGTACCCTAACACTAATAGGACAATGGTACCCTAACACTAATAGGACACAGCTACCTTAACACTAATAGGACACTGCTACCTTAACACTAATAGGACACTGCTACCTTAACACTAATAGGACACTGCTACCTTAACACTAATAGCACAATGGTACCCTAACACTAATAGGACACTGCTACCTTAACACTAATAGGACACTGCTACCTTAACACTAATAGGACAATGGTACCCTAACACTAATAGGACACTGCTACCTTAACACTAATAGGACACTGGTACCCTAACACTAATAAGACACTGGTACCCTAACACTAATAGGACACTGCTACCTTAACACTAATAGGACACTGGTACCTTAACACTAATAGGACACTGCTACCTTAACACTAATAGGACACTGGTACCCTAACACTAATAGGACACTGCTACCTTAACACTAATAGGACACTGCTACCTTAACACTAATAGGACAATGGTACCCTAACACTAATAGGACACTGGTACCCTAACACTAATAGGACACTGCTACCTTAACACTAATAGGACACTGCTACCCTAACACTAATAGGACACTGGTACCCTAACACTAATAGGACACTGCTACCTTAACACTAATAGGACACTGGTACCCTAACACTAATAAGACACTGGTACCCTAACACTAATAGGACACTGCTACCTTAACACTAATAGGACACTGGTACCTTAACACTAATAGGACAATGGTACCCTAACACTAATAGGACACTGGTACCCTAACACTAATAGGACACTGGTAACCTAACACTAATAAGACACTGGTACCCTAACACTAATAGGACACTGCTACCTTAACACTAATAGGACACTGCTACCTTAACACTAATAGGACACTGGTACCCTAACACTAATAGGACACTGGTACCCTAACACTAATAGGACACTGGTAACCTAACACTAATAAGACACTGGTACCCTAACACTAATAGGACACTGGTACCCTAACACTAATAGGACACTGGTAACCTAACACTAATAAGACACTGGTACCCTAACACTAATAGGACACTGCTACCTTAACACTAATAGGACACTGGTACCCTAACACTAATAGGACACTGGTACCCTATCACTAATAGGACACTGGTACCCTAACACTAATAGGACACTGGTACCCTAACACTAATAGGACACTGGTACCCTAACACTAATAGGACACTGGTACCCTAACACTAATAGGACACTGTTACCCTAACACTAATAGGACACTGGTACCCTAACACTAATAGGACACTGGTACCCTAACACTAATAGGACACTGATACCCTAACACTAATAGGACACTGGTACCTTAACACTAATAGGACAATGGTACCCTAACACTAATAGGACACTGATACCCTAACACTAATAGGACACTGGTACCTTAACACTAATAGGACAATGGTACCCTAACACTAATAGGACACTGGTACCCTAACACTAATAGGACACTGCTACCCTATCACTAATAGGACACTGGTACCCTAACACTAATAGGACACTGGTACCCTAACACTAATAGGACACTGGTAACCTAACACTAATAAGACACTGGTACCCTAACACTAATAGGACACTGGTACCCTAACACTAATAGGACACTGGTACCCTATCACTAATAGGACACTGGTACCCTAACACTAATAGGACACTGGTACCCTAACACTAATAGGACACTGGTAACCTAACACTAATAAGACACTGGTACCCTAACACTAATAGGACACTGCTACCTTAACACTAATAGGACACTGCTACCTTAACACTAATAGGACACTGGTACCCTATCACTAATAGGACACTGGTACCCTATCACTAATAGGACACTGGTACCCTATCACTAATAGGACACTGGTACCCTAACACTAATAGGACACTGGTACCCTAACACTAATAGGACACTGGTAACCTAACACTAATAAGACACTGGTACCCTAACACTAATAGGACACTGCTACCTTAACACTAATAGGACACTGGTACCCTAACACTAATAGGACACTGCTACCCTAACACTAATAGGACACTGGTACCCTAACACTAATAGGACACTGGTAACCTAACACTAATAAGACACTGGTACCCTAACACTAATAGGACACTGCTACCTTAACACTAATAGGACACTGGTACCCTATCACTAATAGGACACTGGTACCCTAACACTAATAGGACACTGGTACCCTAACACTAATAGGACACTGGTACCCTAACACTAATAGGACACTGGTACCCTAACACTAATAGGACACTGTTACCCTAACACTAATAGGACACTGGTACCCTAACACTAATAGGACACTGTTACCCTAACACTAATAGGACACTGATACCCTAACACTAATAGGACACTGGTACTCTAACACTAATAGGACACTGTTACCCTAACACGAATATGACACTGGTACTCTAACACTAATAGGACACTGTTACTCTAACACTAATAGGACACTGTTACCCTAACACTAATAGGACACTGTTACCCTAACACTAATAGGACACTGGTACTCTAACACTAATAGGACACTGGTTCCCTAACACTAATAGGACACTGGTATCCTAACACTAATAGGACACTGGTACTCTAACACTAATAGGACACTGGTACTCTAACACTAATAGGACACTGGTACTCTAACACTAATAGGACACTGGTACCCTAACACTAATAGCCGAAGTAGTACAATTATACTGAGTTTTTGATGTTACCGTGAGAGCCGCGGTAGTATAAAGTCATTCATGTCCTGGCCATTAGACTCAGGTGTCAAGTCTACTATTTATTTGTGGTTTAAAATTAAAACATAACTCATGTGGTTCACCCAGTCACCCAAAATTACAGAACCAGTGATCATGCTATGGGATGGTCCATAAATTACAGAACCAGTGATCATGCTATGGGATGGTCCATGAGTGGTGCTATAGCTACGGAGTAAGTACGGGAGGCGACGATAGCCAGAAATATTTTGGTAAGGGACTTGCTAAGCAGTTGGGAACTTTTGGGAAATACGTATGGGAGGAAGCTGACCCATAACTCAAATTGCATGTTTATACAGGGACATAAAGTCTGTTAACTGCTCCATACGTATTGGGTGTATGGTCTAACTGGTCAGATATTTTCATTGGTCACTTTTCGTATATTTTGTGCTGCTCACGAATGAAATGCAGAAATCTGTCAAATATCAGCCCATTGATATCAACCGTATGACCATTGCACAGACTTGATAATCTGGAGTAGGCTGTGCTTCAATATATATCTTCTTCTTCTTCTGGTTGACAGTTGTTTAACTACGTGTAACATAGCAAGTTCTGCTGGACACACTACGAGTATAATATATTGTACAGTAGAAAAGTTATAATCCTGTTGTATGATGAACATTTCTTGCTAGTTCTTCCCAAATAAAAACCGCCTTGTGGCAAACTGGCTCCGGACTTCTAGTTCAGGGTGCAAATAATGGGGCCACTGTCTTTTTTTACAGGCACATCATAAGAAACTACTAAGGATGTTAGGAAATAGACTGCCACTAATGATAAAAAAAGCAATTATCATTCTCACATCTTGTCTTGTTCCCAGCAATCCCCATGTCACGTCTAATTTATTCCTGTACCCAATAATGCCCATATTACATCTTATCTTGTACCCAACAATCCCCATGTCACATCTAATCTATTCCTGTACCCAATAATGCCCATATTACATCTCGTCTTGTACCCAACAATCCCCATGTCACATCTTGTCTTGTACACAATAATCTCCATGTCACATCTTGTCTACATAAACCTCCCTTACGTAACCTTCCTTACATAAACAAACCTTCATTACATAAACAAACCTCCCTTACATAACTTCCTTTTCATAAATCTCCCTCACACAAACCTTCCTTACATAAACATCCCGTACGTAACCAGATACTTGTAGACATACCTTACATTCCGGATTATCACATCAGTTATATAACTGAAATGAACCCGTGCTTTTGTCTGAACGACTACCTTCTGCCATGAGCTACCTGCTCACATCTCAAAGGATTATTTAATGAACATCATGTGTCAAGAGCTACCTGCTCACAGCTAAGGAGAATATTTAATCAGCTTCATGTGTCAAGAGCTACCTGCTAACAGCTAAAGGGATTATTTCATCATTAACAATACCAAAATACGACATGGACGGAAGAATATAACTATAGCGTGCGTGTACTAAATACAGCATGTGCACATAATCCGGCCCACAAAGTCTTCTTTTTTCAGGCCCTTCAAGCTGATATATAATGACAATATGCACTATTCTCACAAAATATCACATTACAAACTATCGCAGACAAACGGTAAAAGGGACACTGTAGTGATACAGAGAAAATGATTACGTTAAATCGTACAATGTTGAGAGGGCAACATGTGCTTAGAACGAATGAAAAATAAACTTTGGGAGTGACTGCCTTTTGACATTAACGACACCAAATGCTTTGACTTTGATCAAGTGATTGTTTTTTTTTAATCTGTAGACTATATATGTAAAAAAAAAATTATTTGGATATTGGATCTTCTAAATGTGCATCATCAAGCAATGAATAACCAGAATTTTACCTGCTGAACCAAAATGGTTGCCCATATCTCTAAGCTGTGAACTAACGTTTTTCATGACTTGATCTACGATATATCAGCACACCACACGAATAAAAACACGCTGCTCAATCATGCAAACAGGAAACCAAATATCGAAAGATGAACCTTCCGTGTGGAGAATATACACAAGAAATATACAATACACTTTGTGGTGACATGACCTGTAGTAACTATACTTAACTCGGCAAACATTACTCAAGTAAAATTAGCCACAACTGTCCCGTATGAATCCACATGTAAATAATTGAACAGTGAGTCTAAATAAACAAATATAGAAATGTGGAAACATTAAAACATGTTTAACGGCTTAGTTGTATGAACAGAATTCAATATCCTTCTCTCGTGGACAGTTTTTATACATATTGTCAGCCAATTTTGGATTGTATTAGCATTGACGGACACAAGCAGGTTATATTATTTGTGCTACATCATAGTAATTGGATAATTTAGTCTAGACTGTGCAGGAAATGTAACACAAAAATAAATAGAATAAAAAATATCGTGATCAAGACTAAGACACACACCGAAAACAATCAAGCAAAAAAAGTACAAAATGAGATGAGGTAACGTATACTAGCAAGTAGAAGAATCAGAGTAGATTAAGTACGTATACTAGCAAGTAGAAGAATCAGAGTAGATTAAGTACGTATACTAGCAAGTAGAAGAATCAGAGTAGATTAAGTACGTATACTAGCAAGTAGAAGAGTAGATATACGTGGATAGAAGAGTAAACATATTCCATATGCGTGAGCTTCTCCTATGTGTACTCCGTTTCTCTAAAACAAACTAACCAACCACCATTGTGTGTGTTTCTGTATGTGTGTGTGTGTAGTTTGTTATTTGAAAAACATGATATTTTGTCTCATATGTTTATTGTTTTTCATGCCATACGCATCTTCACTTGCAAAGGAGGAACACAATCACCATGTCTTTCTAAACCACAATACTCCCAACATTTTCGAGAGAGAGAGAGAGCGAGAGAGTATATTAAATACGTATCCTAGCAAGCAGAAAAGCATAAAGTAGAAGTTAAGTACTAGAAGAATCAGAGTATAAGTACTATTCACTTGCCAGTGCATACCTCAGAGTGAGCTCTGACATAGATAACCCATTACACAGTGAGCTACCTCGTTTGAAGGGAAGCAGGCCCAAGAGAGTAAATCTTGGATGGGTCGTGCCGAGTATACCATTAAACAGATGTGCGCCCCAGAAGGCATAACTCCTGGCGAGAAATGGATTTTTATTCTTATGGTCTTACAAGAGGCAGTCAAGACCGTCATTACACTCAATAGAAAGTGCAGGGAACACAGCTCCGTCAGCGTGGATGCTGAGGTCCAGGCACTCTACTGCGAGTATGCCGATGACACAGATGTTGTGATTTACACGGACGGGTCGGTCAACCATTACCGCCTACAATTCCTACATTACCATTACACTTAGGCCTTTACTGTCAGATCAAAATGAAGTACAGTACACGAAACCAGTGTGCCTTTACCGCAACAACAAGCAGTCCAATAATGGAAGTATTTGCCTTACTTAACGGGCTGGAATCGCAAGCCTATTCCTAAGGGTGCATACTATGTGACTCAATTAATATGATTCAGAAAGTCAAAACAGGCTATGTATGTAGGGAATGGGGGGAGTCATTGTTATGTTTCTCTAGGGCTATAGGTGGCGCAAAAGGCAGAAACCATAGCTTTTAATTTATGTTTCCAGGTCTTTCAATTCTTGCGCGTGTTGTTTAGGTTCATTGTCATGCCTTCTCTATTAATGGTTTTTCGTAGATTCTCTAGGTGGAGTCATTAGAGAGAGCTAAAATGCGGGCTTCATTGCGAAAACTTAACTTATCTTTGTCCCCGAACACTCGGGTATGGAGGAAAACGAACGGGCCCACCAATTAGCTAGCCTAGCCTTCATAGCAGATGGTCAGCCTATGGACCGAGTAGACATACTGATTGATCTTCGTGAGTGCTTATGATCAGGGGATTTTGAGATGAATGAGCGTGAGTCAATACCGAGAGTACGCGAATTGGAAGAGTGAAGATGGGCGTGGCCCGTAGAGAATAACTGACAAAGATGTCAAAAAAGAGTAGTAAATCAACATAAAACCGAAACCATCAGCCATTATACCATTAGAAATTTACTGAAGCGGAGACCTGAGTACCTATGAATAGCTAGTAGAAGAATCAGAGAGCAGAGATTAAGTACGGTTATATTCTACAGAGAGCAGAGATTAAGTACGGTGATATTCTACAGAGAGTAGAGATTAAGTACGGTGATATTCTACAGAGAGTAGAGATTAAGTACGGTGATATTCTACAGAGAGTAGAGATTAAGTATGGTGATATTCTACAGAGAGTAGAGATTAAGTACGGTGATATTCTACAGAGAGTAGAGATTAAGTACGGTGATATTCTACAGAGAGTAGAGATTAAGTACGGTTATATTCTACAGAGGGCAGAGATTAAGTACGGTTATATTCTATTTTACCCATGTAATATAGTCTCGTTTAAAAAAAAAATTCCTGTGTTATTCTTTATATTCGCAAATAACTTTTGGTAGAAATGTCAGTTTTGTGTATTGCTAATTTATATAATGTCATTTTATCTAGTTTTAAAATATTCATCTATCTTATAGTATAAGTTATTACTGCGATTACTCGTACATTATCCAAAGTCTAGAAAAACAACCTTGATGCAATCATCGTGATTGTGTTATTTCTCATTGTCGTTTTAATAGAGAAATCAGCATAAATAAAAGATAACAATATGATATTGCATTTCTAAGTTGCAAAAGTACACGTAATTGACGTTTCTACCAAGGTACTGAAGAACAAACCCACAAAGCAACAACACAAAATAGGCTGAATACTACATTGAAATATGTAATGAAAAGCAAGTTATAGAAATAATAGTCCGCAGAAGACAGATGTGTCGGGCCATTTGCGCAAATAGAACGGCGACAAAACGCATTTCCATTCTCTGGACTACAACCTGCTGAAAATCTAGTAGGACCAATGTCCTGCTACAAGAGAATCTAGTGGGAGTTTGAGAATGAACGCAGAAAAAGAAGAAATAAGAGTAGGGAAAGTGAAAATATGTGAATTTACTTGTCACGAAAATACAGTTTACAAGAAAATGTGAAACTATAAATTAAACAAAAATAATTAATTAATAAGAAATGCTTCAGTAAAATGATTCACTGAAAGAAAATCAAGCCATTTATACAAAGCAGGTGATCCATAGAAACTAATTGCTTAGCACATATTGTAGAATGGCGTATTGTAGGATTGCGTATTCTAGAATGGCGTATTGTAGGGTGGCGTATTCTAGAATGACGTATTGTAGGATGGCGATTAGAATTACAAACAACAACAAATTATTACAGTTTGTTAAAAATATATAACACTAGAAGCTTAGCCCGACGTTGCTCAGGCGAGAATAAAACAAAACATAAAATAGAATAAATACATTGCGTAATAAAATTTGAACAAGATTTCTCGTCTTGCGAATGACATCAAACAAAATATATATAATATTAATATGACTAACATAAAACCTCTCGTAACTAATTGCCGCCTAAATAAATTAAAAATAAAAACAACTAACGCCTGTGGAAAACGAACTGCAAATGTCAGCGACCGAATCTGACACTATATGCGTACTCCAAACCAGCGCACATCTAAGGAATTAAAATTTCATATAAACGAACGTTGTGAAATTTTTACGCAAATAAATGTTTCCTTGATGCGAAATTTTTCCATTTAGTATAGTAGGAAATAGTAGGAACCATAGTTAACATGGAAATACATCGTCAACTTTTAAACACGGTAAACGCCGATAATAATGCAGTAATTCATTCATTAGACCTAGCCGTTAATCAACAAATTTTTACATTCGTTAGACCATCGCGCCATAAGTAAAAATTGCACCCAATAATATCAATGTTGAGCTTTGCTGGACTACAGGAGAAAATTTAAGATTGTCTGTGAGCACCTCGGGCTGGCAAATGTGACAACTATAAAGGTGCTAAATTTGTTCCGTCTGTGTGCGGTTTTCGAGGGACCTATAGCAATGACCGATAGGCTTACATGAGACATGTCCACTAAAACGTAAACATGATCTAATTTCATACATCCGTGCGATCTATTGGTGGCCTTGGCTATTTTTGACATTCGACTCCAAGTACATACATATTGACCAACGAGAATCACGAGAATAATCGTAAATGTCACGATTGCTCATATGACGCTGTTTCAGTTCATCAATCTATCGTGACTTAATCTCACATTACACTGTTTTCATGTCTGCGTACGCTCTCAATTAACCAACATGATTTCGCAAGTGAAAAATGATAATAATCGTATGAACTATTATAAAGACTATATCTCTAGTTGTTGTAGTTAGTATCAGGTGTTGAATCTTGTACGAGACAACCTGTATATCAGCATCACTAAACTCTTTGTAAGAAGAAACTGTTGAAACGCTTCAGACGGAGAATTTCCGCTTTTCTTGTGTTCGAGAGTATAAAATAGTGCAATTTCATGCGTAAATCATGCAAACTGCGTGATAAACAAATCATGTGTAAATGGCGTTTTGTAACGTACTGTAAACATTAAATATATGTGAGATGTGTGTGAACAAATATACTTTCCATCTATCTAGGATATAAACGAAAATTGAAACCAATGTCTGCATTATAATGAAAATATTAATTCATATGGTCTATAACATTTCAAATTCTCACACAAATCTTCAATTATATGAGCTATATATGTGCTGAGATACAAAATTGTAAAGTTGAACAAACTTAGTGAATCGTGATTTAGAAAAATCACACCAGTCAACATATCCGGTGTTGCTCTCTGCGTCTTGGTTAGGATTAACTACCAATCATTTTTAAATTCACTTTCTATTTAAATAAGCACAATTATAATATATTTATAATTTGATAATGAAAGCCCAATTGTATAATTGGTAGTATCAACAATTGTTCGGCTAAGTGGCGGCGTAGCACAGAGCGCGTATGTGACGGAGAAGTACAGAGCGCGTATGTGACGGCGTAGTATAGAGCGCGTCTGTGTCGGCGTAGCACAGAGCGCGTATGTGTCGGCGTAGCAGAGAGCGCGTCTGTGACGGCAACGGTGCCGGATTCGAAAGGTAAATTACTGAGAGCATTTATATAGATTATAAAATGATTACAGCCAAAAAAATCTGGTTGGTTTATGAAATATCACAAGTAGGATATGCTATCATTTTTTTTAAATCAACAATTGTAGTGAAATTATAATGTCACAGATCACATCATCAGTGAATATTATTATAATGTCACAGTTGTCATCATCAGTGAATATTATTATAATGTCACAGATCACATCATCAGTGAATGTTATTATAATGTCACATATCTCATCATCAGTGAATGTTATTATAATGTCACAGATCACATCGGCAGTGAATGTTATTATAATGTCACAGTTGTCATCATCAGTGAATATTATTATAATGTCACAGATCACATCATCAGTGAATGTTATTATAATGTCACAGATCTCATCATCAGTGAATATTATTATAATGTCACAGATCACATCATCAGTGAATGTTATTATAATGTCACAGATCACATCGGCAGTGAATGTTATTATAATGTCACAGATCACATCATCAGTGAATGTTATTATAATGTCACAGTTCTCATCGGCAGTGAATGTTATTATAATGTCACAGATCACATCATCAGTGAATGTTATTATAATGTCACAGATCTCATCATCAGTGAATGTTATTATAATGTCACAGATCACATCATCAGTGAATGTTATTATAATGTCACAGATCTCATCATCAGTGAATATTATTATAATGTCACAGATCACATCATCAGTGAATGTTATTATAATGTCACAGATCACATCATCAGTGAATGTTATTATAATGTCACAGATCACATCATCAGTGAATGTTATTATAATGTCACAGATCACATCATCAGTGAATGTTATTATAATGTCACAGTTGTCATCATCAGTGAATATTATTATAATGTCACAGATCACATCATCAGTGAATGTTATTATAATGTCACAGATCACATCGGCAGTGAATGTTATTATAATGTCACAGATCACATCATCAGTGAATGTTATTATAATGTCACAGATCACATCATCAGTGAATATTATTATAATGTCACAGATCACATCATCAGTGAATGTTATTATAATGTCACAGATCACATCGGCAGTGAATGTTATTATAATGTCACAGTTGTCATCATCAGTGAATATTATTATAATGTCACAGATCACATCATCAGTGAATGTTATTATAATGTCACAGATCTCATCATCAGTGAATGTTATTATAATGTCACAGTTGTCATCATCAGTGAATATTATTATAATGTCACAGATCACATCATCAGTGAATGTTATTATAATGTCACAGATCACATCATCAGTGAATGTTATTATAATGTCACAGTTCTCATCGGCAGTGAATGTTATTATAATGTCACAGTTCTCATCGGCAGTGAATGTTATTATAATGTCACAGATCACATCATCAGTGAATGTTATTATAATGTCACAGATCTCATCATCAGTGAATGTTATTATAATGTCACAGATCACATCATCAGTGAATGTTATTATAATGTCACAGATCTCATCATCAGTGAATATTATTATAATGTCACAGATCACATCATCAGTGAATGTTATTATAATGTCACAGATCACATCATCAGTGAATGTTATTATAATGTCACAGATCACATCATCAGTGAATGTTATTATAATGTCACAGATCACATCATCAGTGAATGTTATTATAATGTCACAGTTGTCATCATCAGTGAATATTATTATAATGTCACAGATCACATCATCAGTGAATGTTATTATAATGTCACAGATCACATCGGCAGTGAATGTTATTATAATGTCACAGATCACATCATCAGTGAATGTTATTATAATGTCACAGATCACATCATCAGTGAATATTATTATAATGTCACAGATCACATCATCAGTGAATGTTATTATAATGTCACAGATCACATCGGCAGTGAATGTTATTATAATGTCACAGTTGTCATCATCAGTGAATATTATTATAATGTCACAGATCACATCATCAGTGAATGTTATTATAATGTCACAGATCTCATCATCAGTGAATGTTATTATAATGTCACAGTTGTCATCATCAGTGAATATTATTATAATGTCACAGATCACATCATCAGTGAATGTTATTATAATGTCACAGATCACATCATCAGTGAATGTTATTATAATGTCACAGTTCTCATCGGCAGTGAATGTTATTATAATGTCACAGATCACATCATCAGTGAATGTTATTATAATGTCACAGATCTCATCATCAGTGAATATTATTATAATGTCACAGATCACATCATCAGTGAATGTTATTATAATGTCACAGATCACATCATCAGTGAATGTTATTATAATGTCACAGTTCTCATCATCAGTGAATATTATTATAATGTCACAGATCTCATCATCAGTGAATGTTATTATAATGTCACAGATCACATCATCAGTGAATGTTATTATAATGTCACAGATCTCATCGGCAGTGAATGTTATTATAATGTCACTGATCACATCGCCGGTGAATGTTATTATAATGTCACTGATCACATCGCCGGTGAATGTTATTATAATGTCACAGATCTCATCGGCAGTGAATGTTATTTTGATATATCATATACTTACCTGATTCAAATTGATTTAGAGTTGTGTCAGTGTCACGCTGAATATTTTGAAAGTAACATGTTTGGTCGACATATATTTTACGTGATTTAAGACAAGAAAACGATGTCGCAGTTAAAACAATACATCCGTAAGTAAATATACAAGTTTGGTAGAGGTAATAGTGAGACAATCAGTCCCAGAACTCTCGAACTTGGTGGTTGCTGGGTCGTGTGGTTAGCTATGACATAGTTACTGAATGTTTAACTGTTGCTTACGCATTCAAAAATACACGTAAAGCAGTTATTGCCATCGACATGAAAAGCTCAATTATGACTTCTGTATCCAACTTAATATCAAACGTGATGCGTGGCAACAAATGTGTAACAAGAACATCCAACTATGTGACTAAATTATATATAACGTTCCCGTATCACGCCGATTAGATCAAAGATGTGGAAAAAAAACATCTCGTGGGATAAAACCGGTTCACCAAGTCCCTTTTTTCAGCCCACTTGCCTAATTTAAAAGTAGGATCTTCGAAGTCCCTCGAGCGCAGAAAACACTACATGGAGCTGCCAAGGGACTAAAGAAAACAGTTATCCCTATAACACACGAGAAAGCTGAATATGGTCAACTGACCCAAACAGGATGCCCCCACCACTGGTTTAGGTGCTTGAGTCGTGATATGTTAAGCGGTTGATGCAGTCAGAGCTACGTCGACAAAAATCTTGATACGCTAAGCGGTTGATGTAGTCAGAGTTACGTCGGCAGAAATTACCGTTCTATATATTTTTGTATTATCCATTTCCGGAAACTGAGACGGTTGAGTAGTCTCCTGTGGTCGAGAAAACATCATCCATTGCCTACGGCGTCTGGATATTTCTTTGTGAAAAATAATTACTGAACACATTGGAGAAATAATACAACTAAAACTCATGTTATTACCACATTTACAATGAATTCTCTTAAAATATTTCCTTCTGAAATTCTGAAATTATTTTGTGAAAAACATGTGTCATATTCAAGCACAAAGAATACGGACATCCCCAACTACCTGTGTGTATTATATCTACTGCCTACGAGACATGATTCTATCAACATCAGAAATAGGAAAACTACACTCACTGAGACCAGGCGTTATCAGCGTTTATCTTGCTGGTACTTTGGTACAATATGCATAACTTGTGTAAGCTATCGGTTATATAACATTTGCCTTGTTCATTGATATGGGCAGATATTGTTCGTTGCTGACTGCAAACTTTTTTTGTTGTCTTTCAACTCCTTGCAGAACACATGTCTTCAATAAGACATGTTAATCATTTTCTATCTCAAGTTATAATTCTACGCCTCAGAACAGGACACAACCGACTCCGCAGTCACATGTATACAAAGTTCAAAATTGGCAACACGGCCATGTTTACATGTGGACAGGCAGCACAGAGTGCCAAACATATACTTCAAGAGTGTTCTGAGCACGAAACGCTGAAGCAGACATATTGGCCAGAGGAAACAACACTGGAATCAAAGCTCTATGGGACACTGTATGAACTACAAAAGACAGTGAGTTTTATTCAGGAGACAGAATTACAGATAGAGACATGTTTCAAGTAAACGACAGAAAAAGAAGAAGAATTTTCTATCTTTTAGATTAAACCTTTAAGTTCTTCCATGACTTATTCATCCGTTTTATATCTACTTCTAACTGTATTCTGCGGGTCTTTCTTTGCCGTTCTCTTTTCCTCTTTCAGTGCAATCTAAAGGAACAGCGTCCATAGTGTAATATTTTCTTCTGGTCTCAGCAAGACTTAGCAGCACGAAACACTCAATCGTGAGTTTTCCTCTTGTATTTGTTTATTCGATCCCATAATCTTCTCATTCGCGATAACATCGTGCCATTTCAAACGTTCTAATATAATCTGCAACCGTAATAACAGTATGTGCTTTCTGATTGTTTCATACATTTGCATTCATTTTTCTGAGCGACATAACAGCAGCAAATTGAATGTTTCAGTTAAAATATTCGCAGTTTTCTATTTGATTTAGTTTTCTTAAATTTCTACATAATTTCCAATATAACAAAATTTTCTAATATGTACGCATACTTTCATATCCTTGGTTGTTCATCTCCCGCTCAAAAAATATAAATATAATAATTGATTTTAAATAATATAAATACTGCGTATTATTTCATCTCTAACTGCATACTATAATTGCAATTGTGTCTAGTAATAGGTTACGCACATTGAAGCTATGCAGTCATGTGGGTTGTGTGATTAATGGTGGCCATCGTTCTTCGTCTTCTATGTGACGGTCTTATGCAGAACTTTGTCCTTACTGCCACCTCCTGCATCAATCCTGGTTATGTGCAGCCTCTCTCCCTTCTCCTGCACCAGCCACTCTATGCTCTCCTCTCCTGAACCAGCCACTCTATGCTCTCATCTCCTGCACCAGTCACTATATGCTCTCCTTCTTGCACCAGCCACTCTATGCTACCCTCTCCTGCACCAGCCACTCTATGCTCTCGTCTCCTGCACCAGTCACTCTATGCTCTCCTCTCCTGCACCAGCCACTCTATGTTCTCTTATTTTGCACCAGCCACTCTATGCTACCCTCTCCTGCACCAGCCACTCTATGCTACCCTCTCCTGCACCAGCCACTCTATGCTACCCTCTCCTGCACCAGCCACTCTATGCTACCCTCTCCTGCACCCGCCACTCTATGTTCTCTTCTCTTGCACCAGTCACTCTATGCTACCCTCTCCTGCACCAGTCACTCTATGCTACCCTCTATTGCACCAGTCACTCTATGCTATCCTCTCCTGCACCAGCTGTCATAGTTCGTATCTGGGTATGTTGATAGATCCGGTCGTCAGAGAAGCATGACTTAATGGCCGTAACTTGAGTATCCTGAGAGCCCCGATGGCCTGATGCGATTTTTGGAGATGGGGTTAGCTAAGTACGGAAAAACTTGTTTACGCGAGGTGCAAGACGATTCGGGCCGTTAGAATGGACATGGTTCAATTCTAGTTAGTCTTAAGAATTTTTAATTTATCCTCTTGCTTTCTAATTGAATTTGTTTGTGAACAAGGGATCTTATGCAACCGTGTTTGCTCTAAAGCCAGCATAATGTACGTGAAGAAATTACTATTATTCTACACATTATTACACAAACAGTACTGACAATGTATTGACAATATTTTCTTTCTTCCAAATTCATGAAAGATATCTGATAGTACAGCAACGGACAACGTATTTATTTGACTAATGAAAGAGCTGATCTGTAATATCTTGAGTTTTTATTTTGTAAATGTCGCTGCACAAAAATATGATCCAATAAATTATTATATCCCATTTCATTTTTTTTTTCAATTGTTAAAGTAGTGATAAAAGTGTTTGGTTATATTTTGGAAAAATCAGACTATCTACACCGTCAGTTCTCCAGTAGGCAACAACTCTTCTATTTTTAAAAATGTCATGGCTGTAAGCATGTATAAATATATATATATAAATTATATATATATAAAATTATATAATAATTATATATATATATGCACGCACACACACACACACACACACACACACAGATATATATATATATACATATGTATACGCTTTGAAATAATTTTTTTATGTAAATCAAATTATAAATAATTAACAAACGGACCTTTAGACCAAACGGTCTTTATCAAGATAGGGGCAAACAAACACAGAACACCAATATAGCAGAACACTACGTGCAATCATATGGAATTCTGGAGCTTACTGTAAACTAGAATAAATAGAAATGATAGTAAAGAAAACAAGAACAACAATACAAGTATGTGAAGTTACAAAACAAAAACACAGCATATATAATGAAGAGTGTATTAAACTAATTTTTACAAATAATAGCTATCCTTACTTATTGAACTCTGATGTTGACAGCATACCGACAGTATACAGAGAGCATTACTATTAATTCTAGCGTTGACTTGTAATTTCCCTTCTAATGCTGAAGTAAGACTGTCAGACTACAACGCACAAATATCGCAGCCAAACTGTAAATTATGATACACCATATTCTGTTCCCCAGATTGTGTCCTGCTAAAGAGCAGTAGGTTGAGAGCAAGATGCCTAAGAAAAGAAATAACCCACAAACTAGTGAACACTAACCCTAACCCTTACACGAGATGAAACATCGTGATCTCTTCACTATATAAATCGTCAGAGTTGATCCATGGCCTTCTCCGTTAAAAAAAACTTTCAATAGAAATAATTAAACTTTCATTCGTAGCGTGTATGATTATTGTCGTCAATACAGTTGGTGACTATTTTTATACCTGGAGTCGACTTGGCTATTCTTCACATGCGACTCTAACATACAAATAGTGACCAATGGAAAACACTAGAATAATCAATAGGAGCAATGAATGAAGGTCTAACAAAATCTACGAACAGGTTTTCCATACCGCCGACAGTATCCCACTCAGTGATTGTCAGTTAATCCCACTCAGTGATCATCATTTTCTTGATTCTGTTGTACTCATAAACAAACCCAGATTATCGCCAATATACTACCTGTTGACTAATTCAATAACAGCCTTCCAAATGGCACATGTGACTGTTCTCGTGATTTTCATTGGCCGCTTTTTTTCCAATTAGCCAACAGATCGCAAATTGCCTGTGATCACTAACACACACTTTTTAAAAAAATGCAGCTACAAGAAAACATAATAGCTTACCTTGAACGAGAAGTTCCATTATTGTGAAACAATAAGGATTTCGAAAGAACATTGGACACACAATTTATAATTGTATTTGTTGTTTAATTGACGGATTGTCGGAAATACATTCATGGTTGTTGACTGCCTAACTTATGAAACCATATTACGAAATAAGAATAACACTTGAGGCGTGGTTTCTGTAGCACTCGATGCGTGGTTCACTGCATATACGAATGTCTAACAGTATTACTTTTATAAACATGGGCCACGGGTTAGTAACCTGCAAGTATACATATCTATTAATATATATATACATACCCATAGAGTTCTCTTCTATAAACATTGATTCGAGCTAAAGGAAGAGCACGTTTAAGACGTTTTCGGAATCGATGACGACAGAAGGTTGGAGGTCTATGTCAACATGCAACTGATCGAGACCATTGCTAATATAAGAACTGTGGGCTAAATTGAGAATCATCCTTCTAAATTGACGATATTTACTTTTCCTGTGATTATCATTGACTTCGACATAAACTAACCAATGAAAATTTCTGAAAATTCAAAGTGGTTGTAGCGTTATATTAAAAGGATAACCCTTGATGCGCTAGCAGTATTGTATAATTAACTAGCGAAACGAAGTGATAGTGTTTGCATCATTTTATTGTTTCCTGTGTGAGCTGTGTATACAGTTTGTGTTGCTGTTTAACATTTGCAAGCAGATATTAGAAACCAATACTGTTTCTTATCTTTGCTAATGTTTGCATTTAGTTGACTAGTTAAAACAGCTAAATGACTTCCATTAGCGAATGCGTTACTAAACACAAGGGTCATATACACTGAACTACAGAAGGAAAGATACTTGTTAGGCAGTCAGGGTATTAGCAATTAATTTAGTACAAGTGACCTCAAAGTAGTCTGAGTGTTGTTATTTGCGTAGTACACGTGTTCCGGAGGTAGTCAGAGTGTAAAACAATTCGTTTACTACAAGTGGTGCTCCAGGCAGTCCGAGTGTTAGTAATTAACTTTAGTATAGTACAAGTGACCCCGAGGTAGCCCGAGTGTTAGCAATTTTAACTATTTGTTTGAAATTCTGTACCGCCTCCACCTTCCTCAAAAACTTGTCCTCCTACTTCCCCAACTTGACCACCTTCCTAAAAAACTTGCCCTCATTCCCTCATCAACATTCCTATCTTCCTTCAACTTGTCCCTTTCCTCGACAACTTTGTTTTCGTTCCTCAAAAACTTGTCCTCATTCGTCAAGTCTTCGTTCATCAACAATGTGTCTTTATTCCTCAAAAACTTGTCCTCATTCTTCAAGTCTTCGTTCCTCAATAACTTGTCCTCATTCTTCAATAACTTGTCTTCGGTTCCTCAACAATTTGTCTTTATTCCTCAAAAAACTTGTTCTCATTCTTCAAGTCTTCGCTCCTCAACAAATTGTTCTTCATGCTTCAACAACTTTTCCACCTTCCTCAAAAACTTCTCCTCATTCCTCGATATCATGTGCATATTCCCAATGTCCTCCTTCATTAACAAGTTGTTTTCATATTACTCTATATATATATAAATAAAACAGTGGAACATCACGCTGGACATATTCTGGAGAGGGGTTTGAGTCAATGATAACAACACTTGTACAAGCGTGGCAGTTTCTGTGTAACACTGTGACTTGTTAGCTATATACCGGGTGTCCCCTACACAGTAATATATATATATATATATATATATATATATATATATATATATATATATATAGTGGAGCAAACATGGCCGTGTAGTTAGAGCGCCGTTCTCAGACTCTCGAGACCCACGGTTGGGACAGCATTTTTTTATTTCAAGGGGTACAATCAAAGTCCGTCCTGTACAGGTCGCAGGGTTTGCTATGGCAAAAGTGGCCTTTATTTTCACAGCCCATAGAAAAAACATGCAGTAACAAAAAAATATTATGGGGTGTCAGGGATGGGGTCTCTGATGCTGAGGTTGTCATACTCCTTTAGAGTAATTCTCACATCCTTGGTTCCCCACTTGGGACTCAACTCCATCTGTGGCTCCCAGTAGTTGCCAGCGCGCGGTAGGGGTCATATCGCGTTAATGGCTTTCACAGGCCGGTAAAACCAAGTAAAGGGCTCCAGAGGCAAACTCAGGGCATGTCTGCCAAAGCTCGCGAAGCCTAAATATGGCACACATGGAACATCTGATGTTCAAAGGGCTGGAACGCACTTGCCAGCAGAGCGTTGTGAGACAAGTAGTACACTCTGGTCATTCACTATATACTGGTACATCTCCAGTCATCTTGATTTATCTTACCACTGGACACAGTTGGATAAGGAAGACATGGTGTGGTCAATGAATGGAGCAACTATTCCACACTCTAAACAAAATTCAGCGCTAGTCATAACTTAACATAGTCATAGTCGGACACACGGCATACATCATCATCATCTCAGTTGAGTTGAATGGTCATCGTCAACTTCGACGGACGAACGAACAACAGCACACATGATAATTACATTTCCACATTTCTACATGATGACTACATATCCGCATGTGGGTACATGATAATTACATATCCGTATATGGTATTTTGGCATTATATTTTGGTATAATGGTCAAGACATTTACCATTGTTCTCAAGTTGCTGAGAATGGACGAATCGAGACAAGAACTGTTACAACATCCAGCGAACAAGTAAGTACAAGTAAGTTCTGTCCCTATATTATTTATGTTTAAATGGAGGTTTTAATATATTATACTTACTTATATATATACGCACGCACGGCACACACAGAGAGAGAGAGAGAGATAAGTAAAGTAACCCATAGCATTTATTAATGCCGTAGGGGTGTGAGATGTTAGCGATCTCACATTTCAGAGGCTCTGAAAATGAGGGCGCTAGCTTCTCCTCTCCCTCGCAGTCTGTACTTCCCGGATTAATCCGGTACCCATTTTAAGGCTGGGTCGACCAGGGAGCCGTTGCAATCTGAAAAACATTTCCGCCTCAACTGGGGAATGAATCCAGCACCACTCATATGCGAAGCCAGTGCTCGCTAACCACTGCGCTACGCGGCTCCACAAACACACAGATTATATATTATTATATATATATATATATATAAATATATATATATATATATATATATATATATATATATATAAATATATATATTATATATAATATATATATATATATATATATATATATATATATATATATAT